>OZ014476.1:31466-434316 GCA_963965965.1 Trididemnum nubilum
CGGGAAAAAGCGAAAAAAACGTCTTTCGCGAGAAAACGAATAACTCCTTAGCGAAACGAGATTTTTGAGAAATTTTAACGGTTTCGGAATTTCGCGGACCGCCCGCGTCTTTTGACACCAAAATCGGCGCAATCGCGCCAGAAACGACGTCGCAAATCGACTTCGAAGTCGAAAAAAAGCACAAAACGGTCCGAATCAAAACTGCCGATGACGTAATTGCGACGTCACGACCGCTGGCGAGAGAGCTCTCGACGTCGGCAAGCAGACGTTGCAATCGGAACTCGGAAATTTGGTCTAGAACTTGAGATATCGAGGTTTCAAGACCTTTATAGGGCGACCAACATCTGACGTTTTTTTGTTGCAATCAAAAGCTCGTTGCCTGACCATTCCGACGTCACAATCGAAACTCAAAAATTCGGTCTAGAACTCGAGAAATCGAGGCTCAAAATCCTTAAAGGTCGACCATTGTGACGTCATTTTCTCGCAACAGCGACGTCATCACCTGCACAGCATGCTGCTACATTCGATTTTTGAAAATCTTTGCTAGTTTTCCTTTTACTCCCACCCTAATCTCTGTAACAGTCCCGAGTAGCGAATGCAGCAAATCCGGGTAGCGAATGTAACACTAAGAGTGGCAAATGTAGTGCTTGCGTAGCGAATGTGCTATTCACATCTCTAACCCTAACCCTAACCCTAACCTTAACCCTAATGGGTTTTTATAAGTTTTTATGTGTCCTTATGGTTTTTAATGAGTCCTGATTGGTCCTGATTGGTCTTCATTCGTCTTTACGGATTCTAATGGATCCATTTAGGTCCTTATGCGTCCTTATGGGTCCTTATTTGTCCTTATTGGTCTTTTTGAGTCCTGATGTGTCCTTATGAGTCCTTATGCTTCCTTGTGGGGCCATATGAGTCTTTATTGGTTATTATACGTGCATAAGAATCTCCATGGGTCTTTAGAAGTCCTTATGCGTCCTTATAGTTTGTAATGGGTCTGTAAGGGTCCTTATTGTGCGTCCTTATGTGTCCTGATGTGTCCTGTGTGTCCATGATGTGTCCATAAGCTTGTGCGTCCTTATGTGTCCTGATGTGTCCTCATAAGTCCTTATGCATCATTATTTGACCTTATGGGTCCTTACAGATCCTTATGCGTCCTTGTGGATTCTAATGGGTTCTTATGGGTCCTTATAGGTCCTATTTGTCCTGGTGAGTTTTAATGGGTCCTTACAGGTCCTTATGCGTCCTTTTGTGTGTTTATCGGTTCTTATAAGTCTTTATGCGATCTTATCTGTTGTTAAGAGTATTTATAGGTCGTAATGCGTTTTTATGGGTCCTTATGGGTCCTTATAAGTCCTAATGCGTCCTTAAAAATTCTAAGGGTCGTTATGCATTCTTACGGGCCTTATTCGTCCCTATAGGTCCTGACGTGTTTTTATGGATTCTAGTGAGTCATTATGGGTCGTAATAGGTCCTTATTCGTTTTTTGAATTCTAATGGGTCCTAATGGGTATTTATAAGTCTTTATGCGTTCTAATGGGTTCTTCGGAGTCCTTCTAGTTCTTTTTGCGCCCTTATGGGTTCTAATGGGTCCTTAAGGCTTCTTATAAGTCCTTATGCGTGCTTATGGATTCTTATTGGTCCTTATGTGTGCTTATGGGTCCTTATGATTCTTTGTTGGACATTATTGGTACTTGAAGGGTTTTTGGCGTCACTGTGGATTCCAAGGGATTGTAATGTGTCCTTATAAGTCTTTTTGCAGCCTTATGCATTTTAATGGGTCCTCATGGGCTCTTATTGGTCCTTAATTGTCCACAAAGATTCTAATCGGTCCTTATGGTCCTTGAAGGTCCTTATGCGTCCTTAAGCGACCTTATGTGTGCTTATGGGTCTATATAGGTCGTTATGCATCTGTATGGGCCTTTATGGGTCCTTATAGGTCTTTATGCGTCCGTATGAGTCAATATGGATCCTTATGAGTCCGTATGGGTACTTATAGATCTTTATGCGTTTTTATAGGTCCTTATGCATCGTTTTAGGTCCTAATGCTTCCTTATGAATTGTCTTGGGTCCCTATGACTTGTTTTGAGTCTTTATGTGTCCTTATGGATCCTAATTGGACATTATGCGTCCCAATGGGTCCTTATAAGTCCCTATGCGTCCTTATAGATTTTAATGTGTCTCTGTGGGTCGTTATGGGTCCTTATATTTCCTTACGCATCCTTAAAAATCCTTTTGGGTCCATATTAGTCCTTAAGCGTCTTTATGGATTCTAATGGGTCTTTGTGGGTTTTTATAAGTTTTTTTTGTCCTTATTGTTTTTAATGGGTCCGAATGAGTCCTTATAGGTTTTTATGCGTTCTTATAGATTGTAATAGGTCCATATGTGTCCTTTTTTGTCCTTATGTTTCCTTATGGTTCGTAATGGGTCATAATTGGTCCTAACACGTCTTTAATGGTTCTAATGGGTGTTCATGGTTCCTAATAAATCCTTATCCGTTTTTATGGGTTCTTATGGTTTTTCTAGGTCCTTATTCGTCCTTATGATTTTTAATGGGTCTTTATAGGTCTTTATTCGTCGTTATTGGTCGTTATGCGTCCTCATAGATTCTAATGTGTCCTTATGAGTCCTTACGCGTCATTATAAATCCTTATACGTCCTTGAGGATTCTAATGGTTCCTTATGGGTCCTTATAGGTCCTTAGGCATGCGTATGGATTCTAATGGGTCGTTATGTGTCCTTATAAGTCCTTAAGTGTCCTTCTAGATCCTTATAGGTCCTTATGCATCCCTGTAAAATCTAAGAGGTTCTTATAGGTTTATTTTTCTTTCTATGGATTTTAATAGGTCTTTATGGGTCTTTATAGGTCTTCATGCGTCCTTATGGATTTTAGTGGGTCCTTAAGGGTTCTTGTAGCACCCTTTGCGTCGTTGTAAGTTTTTATGGGTCCTTGTAGATCCTAATGCGTTCTTATGGGTCGATATGGGTCCTTATTGGTGCTTATCCGTTCTTGTGGGTCCTTACAGGTTCTTATGCGTCCCTATGGATAGTAATGGGTCTTTATAGGTCCTGATAGGTCGTTTTGCAAGTTTATCGATATTTATGGGTCCTTATAGGTCCTTATGCGTCTTTAAGGGTGCTTATTTGTCCATATAAGTTCTTATGCGTCCTTATGGTTTCCTTATAGTTCCTTTTGTGTCTTTGTTGAATCCAATGCGTCCTAATGTGTCCTTATATAATTCCTTCTGCTTTTTTATCCGTCCACATAGGTCCTTATGCGTCCTAATGGATTCTTGTTGGTCTTTATAGGACACTATAGGTCCTTATGCATCTATTTGTTATGGGTTTTTATGGGTCTTTATGTTTCCTTATGCGTCCTTATCGATTTTAGTGGGTCCTTATGCGTCCTTACAGGTTCTTTCTCGTTTTTATGGATTCTACTGGGTCGTTATGTGTCCTTCTAGGTCCTTATTCGTCCTTATAGCAACTTATTGGTCTTTATAGTTCCTGTTATGTCCGTATAATACTTAATGAGTCCTCATGGGTCCTGATAGGTTTTTTTTCGTTCTTATGGATTTTAATGGGTACTTATGTGTCCTTAAAAGTTTTTATGTGTCTTTATGCATTTTAATGGGTCCTAATGAGTTTTTAGGGGTCTTCATAAATTTTTATGGGTCCCTATGGTTTTTTATAGGTCATCATGTGTCCTTATGGGTCCTTTATGCGTCCTTATGCGTCTTTATGGGTTCTAAAAATTCTAATGGGTCGTTATTGGTCCTTATCCGTCCTTATGAGTCTTCATTGGTCTTTATGCGTTTTTATGCGTCCTTATTGGTCCTTAATGGGTTTTTATAAGTCTTTCTTCGTTTTTATGGATTGTAATGAGTCCTTATGCGTCCTTAAAAGTCCTTATGGGTATTTTAAATCCTTATGCAGCCTAATGGATTCTAATGGGTTCTAATGGGTCCTTATAGGTCTTTTTGAATCCTTATGGGTCCTTAAAAGTCCTTATGGGTCCTTATGGATTCTAATAGGTCCTTTTGGGTTCTTATAGTTCCTTAATCGTCCTTACGGATTTTAATGTGTCCTAATGGGTCCTTAAAGGTCCTTATTCGTCCTTATGGATTCTAATGGGTTCTTATGGGTACTTATAGGTCCTGATGCAGCCTTATTGGTCTTTTTAGGTCTTTATGTGTCCTAATGGAGTCTATAGGGTGCTTATAGTTCCTTGCAGGTCCTTTTTACTCCTGATGGATTCTAATGGGACCTTAGGTGTCCTTATAAGTCATTATGCGTCCTTATCGGTCCTTATTGGTCTTTATAGGTCTTTTCGCATGGGTATGTGTTTTTATCGGTTATTATAAGTTCTTATGCGTCGTTATGGGTCCTTATGAGTCCTAATTGGTCTTTAAGCACCCTTATGTATCCTTATGGGTCCTAATAAGTCCTTATGCGTCTTTATGGGGACCCATTAAAATCCATATAGACCCATAAAGATCCATAAGTACACATTGGGAGCCATAACCACGCATAACGACGGATAAGGACCCAATTGCACCCATTTCAAACCATAGGGACGAATAGAGACCTATAAGGACCAATAAGCACTCATTAAAATCCATAAGGACGCAATTGGAACTATAAGGGCCCATAAAAACTAATAAAGACACATAAGGACCTATAAAGACCCATACAAGCCCATTAAAACCCATTACGACATATAAGGACTTATAAGGACGTATAAGAAGTATAAGGACCCATAAAAACCAATAAGGACTCATAAGAACGCATAAGGACCTATAAGGACCCATAATGACACATAAGGAAGCATAAGGACTTATAAGAACCAATAAGGACCCATAAGGACGCATTAAAACCTACAAGGACCCATTAGGACCCATAAAAACGCATAAGGACCCGTAAGGACACATAAGGATGCAAAAGGACCAATAAGGACACAAAAAGACGCTCAAGGACTTAAAAAAAATTAGAATCCGTTAGGAAGAATAAGAACCCATAAGGACTCATTAGAATACATAAGGACGCATAAGGACCAATAAAAAACCCATAAAGACCCTTCAGAATCCATCGGGACAAATAGGGCCCTAAAACAACCCATAAGGACCCATTAGAATCCATAAGGACGCATAAGAACCTGTAAGGACCTAAAAGGACTCATCCGGGCGCAAAATGACATATAAAAACAGATAAGGACACATAAAAATGAAAAGGGCCTATAAGGACCCATAAGGACTGATAAGGACGCATAAAAAACAATAAGGACCCATAAGGATTCATTAGAATCCATAAGAGTGCATAAAGACCCATAATAGGATAAGGACCCATAAGGACGCATAAGGACGCATAAGGATCCATTAGAATCCGTAAGCACTTAAAAGGACACATAGGGACCCCTCAGGACGGATAAGGATCAATAGAGACACATAGGGACCCATTAGAATCCATAAGGAAGCACAAAGTCCTAAAAAGACCCATTAGGACCCAAAAGGACGCATAAGCGCGGATAAGGACCCATAAAAACTTATAAGAACGCATAAGGGTCAATAAGGACCCACAACGACGCATACGGACGTATAAAGACGCATAAGGACACATAAGGATGCATAAGGACCAATAAGGACTCATAAAGACCCATAAGGACGCATGAGGACCTATAAGGATCCATAACAACCCATAGGGACTCATAAGAACCTAAAGTACACATAAAAACCCAATAAAATTTCTAAGGATGCATAAGGACTTATAAGGAACCATAAGGACACATAATGACGCATAAGAACCTATAAGGACCGATAAAGACTAATAAGGACGCGTAAAGACTTGTAAAGATCCATACGGACCGATAAGAATGCATAGCGAGGTATTAGGACACATAAGGTCCCATTAGAATCCATAAGGAGGCATAAAACATATAAGGACCCACTAGGACCCACTAGAATCCATAATGACGAATAAGGACGTATAAGGACCCACACACACACATTAGAATTCGTGAGGACGAGTAAGAACGTATAAGGACCCATAAGGACCCATTAAAATTCATAAGGATGCAAAAGGAACTATAAGAACCCATTAGGACCCATTAGAATTTATGAAAACGCATAACGACTTATAAAGACTCATAGGGACCAATAAGGATGCATAAGGATCTATAAGGACACAAATAAACCCACTAGAATACATAAAGACGCATAACGACCTATAAGGACCCATTAAGACCGATAAGGACCCATAAGGACGCATAAGGACCCATTAAGACACCTAAGGACCCAAAAGGATGCATAAAGACTTATAAATTCCAATTAGGATCCATAAGGACGCACAAGGATGCATAGGCACCAATAAAGACACACAAGAACGGATAATGACCAATAAGGACCCTTAAGGACCTATGAGAACGCATAAGGATTCTAAAGGACGCATTAGGACCTACAAAGACGCATAAGGACCTATAATTCCCCATAAGACCCATAAAGACGCATAATGACAATTAAGGACCCATAAAAACCCATAAGCAGGCATAAGGACCCATAAGGACCAATAAGGACCCAAAAGGACCCATCAGAATCCAAAAGGATGAATGAAGACCTATCAGGACCTATAAGGACTCATTAGAATCCATTAGGACGAAAAAAACCTTCTAAGGATCTTATAGATTTCATAAGGACGCATAGGGACCTATAAGGATCGAGAAAGCCACTTAAGGGTGCTTAAGGACCTTTAAAGACACATAACGACTCATTAGATTCCATAAGCACGCCTAAGGACCTATAAGGACCCATAAGGAACCATTAGAATCCTCAACGACGCATAAAAACCTGTAATGACGCATAAAGACTCATAAGCACAGATTAAAATTTATGACGACACATATAAATCAATAAGGTTGCATAAGGACATAATCCATGAGGATGCAAAAGGAACTATAAGGACCCTGTAAGGACCCTAAGGAACTATAAGGAACTATAAGGAACTATAAGGAACTATATGCAAAAGGAACTATAAGGAACTATAAGGACCCCAATAGGACGCATAAAGTCGCATAATGACACATGAGGACTGATAAAGACAGATAAGGGCCAATAAAGACCAATAAGCACCCATTAAAATCCATAAGCACCTATAAAAACCCATAAGGACCCATAAGGAAGCTTAAGGATCAATAAGGACCCATATAGACCCATTAGAATCCATAAGGATGCAAAATGAAATACAAAGACACATAAGGACTCGTAAAGACGCAAAAGGACCTAAAACGACCCATAAGGTCCCATTACAATCCATATGGACGAATAAAGACCTATAGGGACACATAAGGACCCATTAAAAACCATAAGGATGCAAAAGGAACTATAAGGACCCATAAGGACCCATTAGAATCTATAAGGACGCATAAGGACTCATAAGGACCCATAAGGATCCATAAACACGCATAAAAACCTTTAAGCACCCATATGGACCAATTAGAAACCATAAGATCAAATAAGGACCTACAAGGACCCATTATGACCCACAAGGAAGCTCAAGAACGCATAAGGACCCACAACGACTCAGAAGGACGGATAAGGACCAATAAGGACACATAAAGACCCATAAGAACGCATAAGAACATATAAGGACCTATAAGGACCGATCAGGACGCATAAGGACCAATATGGACCCATAATGACACATTAGAATCCACAAGGACGCATGAACACCTAATGAACACCTAAAACGACGCATTAGGACCCACAAGGACGCATAACGACGCATAAGGTACTATAAGGACCCATAAGACCCCATTAGAGTCCTTCGGGACGAACAAGGACCTATAAGGACCCATAAGGACCCATTAGAATCCATAAGGACACATAAGAACTTATAAGGACCCATAAAGACCCAATAGAATCCATAAGGACGCAAAAGAACTTATTAGGAGTCAAAATGACCCATGAGGTTGCAGAAGGACCAATGAGAACGCATATAGACCCAAAGGGACTTAAAAAGACCTGTAAGGACCCATAAAGACTTAACCCTAAACCCTAACTCTAACCCTAACCCTAACCGGATAGGGCTGTCACATCCTTTGTCAATGACGTCATCGATGATGTCATCAGCGCTGGAAACCTTAAAAGTCTTTTTTTTACAAGCTTTTACCAAACTAGGTCGACCTGGGTTTTAATGTTTGAAACTCGAACCGGACTGGATAGCAAAGTCCCAATCGAAAATCGAAAAATAGTCGATTACTCCTTTCGTTTTTGATGCCCGACCTCGAAATTTCGCGTGTGCATGCACTGACATCACACGCGTCCGGTGTTTGATTGACGTTACTCTGACGTCATTAACAATGACGTCATCGACGTTCGAAGGAGATCGCGAACGCCGCCTTTGTTTCTTGACCGATTGCGCCCAAACTTTGCACGTGACGTTATCAGTGCACTGCGCAACGTCTGCTACAATTACGTGGCTGTGACGTTACAAAGACGTTGTCGGCAACGGGCCGAACTTTTTGACGGGCGTTTTCCAACCCTTGCGAACCGAACCGCAACGCGACTTGTTTGTGTTGCAAAAGAGTGACGTCACAAACGAACGGAACCGACGTCACGTTGTCGCGACGTTATTGAATTGGCCGCTGCGACGCCGAAACTTTGGATGCCCGCAGTTCGCGAACTAAGCGCTCTGTGACCGCCGTTTTTGGTGTGATGTCACAACCGGTTAAGGGTCGTCTTGTGTCCGAATTACGTTGCTGCATCTCAAAAGACGAGCCTGCAATCGGACCGGACGCGTTTTGGACCGCCGAGCGCTCGCCTAACATGATTTTTGCCCCGTTTTTTCGCAACACGACGTAGCGGACCGGCGCCACGTGCGTGCCGAGTTTCGTCGTCCGGACGTTGCCGGACGACGAGTTATTGCCGACCGAACACTGTATTGCGTATGTTCACAATAAGTAAAAAAAAAAAAAATTTAGATGTCATCGCAATTGAGGCACCTCGGCAATCACAAACTGTCAATTAGAAAATGAAATGTTTTTTAACATTCATTATAAACTAGCCAGAAAAAAACTATAGTGAACTTAATAGTCATTCAGATTGCCCGAAACACGTTTCGTAATATTTGAAAAATTATTTCACAATTTTTTTGTAGAGCGCATCTAACTTACAGTATATAGATAGAAAAAGAGCTAAGATTTTTTACATTCCAGTTGACTGATAATAAAGGTGCATATAACTTGACAATATCAACGATACTTTTTTGCATATGCAGAAAAAATGAGAGTCAGTATAGTTTGCAGACTTTTCTTGAAACGAAACCTTATTCGCGAGGTAAATTTTAAAAGTTTTGATGTAAAGCTGGCTATAAAATAAGTTAGCCATAAACTGCGGTGTGAAAGCGTACTGTGCCTCTACGAAGTGGCTAATGTTACGTTACGTGCGCCCGTAAAGTGAATAAGGAATAAAGAGTGGGAGTTATTTTGTCATTTGCTACTTTTATTTCTTTGATTAACGTTAGGGTTAAAGTTAGGGTTAGATTGGGATTGGGATTTAGGATAGGATATATTTTTTTTACCAAAACTATCATAACAGAAGCCCCTGTCAGGTTTGCTAGGCCAAAATTTTTTAAGTTGTGTGGCGACAAAACTAAAGCACAAGAAAGGTAGTTTAGGTTCATTGTCCTTCTTAGTTCAATTCGGTGCGTGCCGATATGTAATGCAATAAAAGAGTAATGTAAAATTTAGCTCTCAGATGAAGGGAAAAACTAAAACAATGTTGCTATACTAAAATGCATGGTTACGGATTTGCTCATTTCAATAAAAAAAAAAATTACTGCTTCATAACATTACAATATTTTTGGCGCAGAAGCTTTTTCATTCGATTTTTGTACATTGTTTACTAAGCTAGGTCTTTTTGTTATATAGTAGCTTCGTTGTTGTTTAGTGATTTCTACAGCATAAAGTGAAAAAAAACAAACAAACAAACTTAATTTTGCTGTTGAAAATCAATATTAGCATGTCCAGAAAACACTACACAGCTAAAGAAGCAGCTGAAAAGTTTTTGCGGGATTTAGGCGATGAAATTGAGGCCGAAGAATTTCATTCTGACGGTGAAAGTGAGGGTAACTTGCCCGAAGTGCCATTATCCGACTTAGAACTGGAAAGTAATGATAATTCTTAAACTGAAGAAGCATTTCCGCTCCCAAAAACAGAGCATCGCATCGCAGTAAAAAATTAGTGCATGATTTAGAATCGGCTTTGTCTTCGGCGAATTATAATGAAATTGCTGAAGTCAAAACTTAAAAACTCTACACTGCTTGTTTGGAAAAACAAAAAAATTGTACTAAGTCAGTCACATGGTCTAACACGAATCCATCGTTTATTGACATTAATCAAGACATTCCGTCATAATTGGACAACATGGCTCATTTGATGATGCAAAACAAGCGTTGGGCTCTTTGAAAGCGTGGGAGCTACTTTTTCTCATAAAATTATGCGAAACATTGTGAAACACACAAACACGCGCATTCAGAAAACACAGGAGTCTTTCAAGTCAACTTCGAAAACATTGTTTTCGTTTACTAATGATATTGATGAGACTGAAATACGAGCATTTATAGGTCTTATGTGTCTTCGCGGCCTTGCTGGGCTGAATAACCACAATACTAAGTCTTTGTACCATTTTCTGATGGGCGCAACCATTTGGCGCTACAATGAGCAAAAACAGATTAAAGTTTTTGTATAGTTGCATTTTGTTTGATGATTTTTCAACAAGATCCCAGCGATGGCCAAATGATCGCTTTGTTGCAGTACGCGAAGTCTTCGAAAATGTTTTGCCTCAATTTTTTCTCTCAAATTTTTCCTAGCGAATATTTGTCTTTAGATGAAACTTTGTATCCAATGAGAAATCAAATAGAATTTAGGCAATTTAATCCGAATAAGCCGGCAAAATATGAAATGCTTTTTAAGTCAGTAAATGCCGTCAATTACAGCTACACATTGCTGCACTGTACTGCGGAAGACCTTCCGGAAATCCATTAAGTTATTACGAGACAGGAACTAAAAACATTGTAAAATATCTTATCACCAAACTTTAACAAAACGTCAACCTGCAAGGACGAAACATTTCATTGGATCGTTTATACACAAGTATACCTTTAGCACAGTGGCTGTTATCACACAACATCAAGGCTAATCGAAAAGGCATTCTAGTTGAAGTTCAGAAGCTGGCCAATCGAGAACCTTTACGTACGAATGTTTTTGGGAGGCAAAAGAAAGCAAACTTTCTCTACATTCATGTGTAGTTAACACCAAAATGCTCGGGAAAGAAAAATGTCTTGCTTCTTTCTGCAATGCAGCCCATACTTGGAACTACAAAAGACGAAGGAAAGCAAAAACCAGCTATTTATGAGCTGTATGACTACATCAAAAGATGAACTGATGAGGTCAATCAACGTATGGCTAGTTACACCTGCAAAGCGAAAAGCAAGCGGTGGACCTTGCCTGCATTTTTTTACATCCTGGACGTAGGCCGTATTTAACGCTGCTACAATCATGTCACTAAATAAAGTAAACGACCCTCGACAGTTTGAGTCGTATGATTTTGGAATGGATTTAGCGCTTGCTTTGATTCGACCTCACGTTCAAAGAAGACCTTCGATTGGTTTTCAATTTGATGTGCAACACAAGATGTAGCTGGTTCTAGGAGAGCAACAATTTCAAATAGAAGAGTCCAGTGGTATTATAACACTTACACCACAACAATTTTCAGCAAAATCTGGCACTAGAAAGCGTGGCCGTATTTTTTGCGAAAACGAAGTAGACCCTGGCCAGAAAAAAAGGGGGATCTGAACAAATCAGTGCCAAACCTGTGCCACCCATCGATCATGCATGCAGCACTGCGTTCAAATATGTAGGATTTGCTTTGTACAATGCCGGGATAATTTTCAGTCCGTGCAATAATACTTTGTTTTTGCTTACCAATAATGATTTGTTTTGGCTTACCAATTATCTTGAGGCAAATAATGGTAGGAAATAATTTTTGGCACAACCGATACAAAAATAAAATTGAGAAAAAATATCAGCTCCTGTAGCAATCAGAGTCTACGTTTATTGTGTCATCATAACTACTTTTAGCTCCGTGAAATATGTTTTGTGAAAATTTGGGTTTGCATCTAAAGTAGTTGTGATTTTCGTAAATCTTACATTTATTTCTGCGCAATAGTATTTCAAGTGTGTATTTCAAGTCATAAGTTTGCAACAGTAGAACATATTTAGTGGCTGCCTGAAAACTCAACCAAATGTGTGTTTTATTCAAGCAATACTTTGTTAACGATTTTCTGAGATATCGTTATAACAAATGGTTTTGCAATTAGTAAATGTCTCATTCGACAAACTTTTAGAAATAGACAATGGCGCTGCTCTAATGTAAATAATTACCTGGAATCTATTGTATCATTTACGATCTATTTCATATTTAACGCTGCAATCAAGTTTTGTTACTATTTTCTGCTGATTATTGTAAAACACTAATGCTGCAGCCAGGGGTGCCGATCTTTGTTGAGCATTGGGGGGGGGATAATTTACAATTTTACCCGAATTTTGCCCTATTTTCAACATTGGGTGGGGTGAACCTCAACCACAATTTTGTTCAGGTGAGCAAATTAGATAAAGACCAAAAAAAAGGTCTTCACCAAAAATGGAAGACATTTTTTCCCCGAATTCAAGTGGACACCTACGCTCAGATACACACCAGAGTCAAATTATTGGGGGGGATGAAGAAGTAGCCCATACTCAAACTATTGGGGGGATACAGTCAAATTATTGGGGGGCCCCATCCCCCCGGGTTTCGGCACCCCTGACTCCAGCTTATGCAACCTTTATCAGGTTAGCCCAAACCATTTAGAATTTTTTATGGCTTATCTTTTTGTTTAAACGAGAGACTGCGTTTTACATAATGGTGGTGTGTGTAATTTTATTCTACAACATTAGACAAGAGTAAAAACTAATGTGAATACCGCTACTTTTTGTTTTGTAAGAACTAATTTGTAATGTACTGTGTATTATACTTTTTATTCAACTGGTACGCAGTTGTTTGTAAATTCTAAATTTCTATTGCAAAGTTTGCAATTATGATAAATGTAATAGCATCATTCTTTCTCGGAAGCCGGTTCTAATGCAGCCTGTTTTATGCAATGCCAGATTGCGATAAAAATGTCCTAAAATCAAATAACAATAATTAGGTCCAATTGACTTGATTTCTCTGATTTTATGTGGCCAACTCTGCAACATGAAGCCAAACTGTAATTCAATTATAAATTGAGTAATACCAACCAATACGTGACTGAGTATTAGAAATCAGCGCCTACAGTAAATGCTACTCTTTTGTTTGTTTACCACTAACTGCAGAGTAATTGCCTATTTTTAGCGGTTCTACCGTAGTCTAATGAGAGCTAAAGCAGATCGATAGTTTTACCCGCTAATGTATTCGTAGTAAACAAACCATACAAAATCGTTTCTCTGACTGTCTGAATAAGGAGACAATGACAGCTCGCTTCAGCGTTATATACCAACCGCCATTGTACATCATTGTTACGTCAAGTTGACAAGAGCGTCACAATGATAAAAAGATTGGGCAAATTTGATTGGTGCGCTGTAATTGAGAAACAATGGTGCAATTTATGGAAGCGGTAAAACGTGCTATCGCTACATATTGTTCTCGAATACTCCGCGATTTGATTTTAATTTGTGTTTCTTTTGTTAAATCTTGAATTTCTTTTGTGTAACATCTTCAGACAAATTGGCAAAGAATACCCAATTTTGATTAAATTTTTGAACTTAGGTTACCTCACAAATTGCTTAATACTTTGAGCTATCAGCAACACGACATCGAACTGAGTGATAAAAACTTCAGTATTTAGTAGAAATTAATTTGAGCCACAGTGATTTGAGAAATACCTAAGCGAATCTAGACAAAAACTCCACAAAGCTGTCAAAGTTTCTAGCATAAAAAGAAAAACTACAATTCCAATTCTAGTTTTCACAAAGATAAACATATTGTAAATTAAACCGCAGCATCGTTATTGTAATGGACTTTTTGGCCAAATACTATCGGAGAAAAGTTTAAATAATACTGTAATGGGTACAAACAATAATGCATTTTAGTGATTAACGATTTGCTCATATACCAATTGTCTTCCTCACAACATAACAAGGAAAGAAACAAAACTATTGCAAAACATTCGCAAAGTTAAAAATTATTTTGTCTGGTCATAAGTCAAACTGTAGATTTTGCACAGCAGAACAAGTTTTTTTTTTGCTGCGAGCGTTTGCTTCAATTTCTTTTAAGACTGAGTGAAAAGTGCAAATATAGAAATCGGCCAAACTTCAAACAAATGAGGTAAATTTGCAATTTATCACCGCTGTATTTTTATAGCCAATAATTTAAGCGTTCATAAAAAAAATAGTTGGTTTTGCAAAAACTCTGTTCCTACACTTAATAATCACAATTATAATAAAATATTTTTACTAATTATAAAAGAATTTCACTAAACATCCTTTCACGTGATTAAAGCTGATCGCATGGCAACAAACCACGTATCATACGTTACGTCATCACAAACCGCTTGTACGTGTTGTTTACGACTGTGCGTCATCATTATCCTAATTACTACCGTTACCGTTTTCCCACAGTAAAGCCATCATAATCGCATTTCATGCTTAACTGCAATAATTCCATACAACCATAGGTGGGCACAAGTCCGTTAATCGTTAATCCGTTAATAACGAAGCTAACTTTTTCATTAACTCGTTAAGCTGCTAAAAAGTTTTTTCATGTTAACAAACTAAATTAA
The DNA here is from genome assembly GCA_963965965.1 of Trididemnum nubilum. Lineage (NCBI taxonomy): Eukaryota > Metazoa > Chordata > Ascidiacea > Aplousobranchia > Didemnidae > Trididemnum > Trididemnum nubilum. The sequence goes on from OZ014476.1 coordinate 46,312, forward strand.
CTTCCGTTAAGTTTTGTTAATGGACTAAATTAACTTCCGTTAAGCTCTGTTAACTTCCGTTAAGGTTTTTATCGTTATTATCTTGCACCATTTATTTATCGTACTGGTACAAACCAGTTTGCACTGGTAACACTTGTTGCGTACTAGCATGAGTTTTATAGAAGAAAGCGAGGAAAAGAGCTCTTTTTTGTGGCAAATAATAAACTGCAGCCTCATAAGTCTAATTATCGCTGTTCACAATTTCCAAAGACTTTCCAATCGCCGCTTTGTCAGTGCATTTTCACTTAATTTTACCTTGAAATTAGATTAGACTGTAAAATGTAACTTCCAAAACACAAAAAGACCACCACAGCAATAAATATTTCCTTACAATCAGCTCAACAGCATCAATACGTGTTCTAGAAGCGAGTGAATAAAACGAAATGTAAATTACACTCAAAATGTTAACGAATTAACGGCTTTATTAACTTCCGTTAATTAAAGCTGAAAATAACGGATTAACGTTAACGGAGGTGTGAAGTTTGTTAACGGACTAGTGGTTAACGAAGCTAACGTTTTGCATTAACTTTCCCCCCTATGCATACAACCATTATAATCTGCTTGAGCTGAGAAACTTGATCACCTAAAACAAAATGTTTATTTCATTAACTTTCTAGAATAAATTTCAAAGTTGTTAATGCTGCACTTTAAGAGGAATAAATTCTCTGCCATGCAGTGAAATTCTGAAGTTTACAGCTTATGTAGTTTTTGAGTTCTCATCCAAAAACCAGCACGGTGGGCTTCAGAAGCCCTGCCGTTGAGGAGTCAATACCCTGAAAAAGGTTGGGTGACATAGGGTTAAAATTGGCCATTTCCACATTTTTATTATTCCATTCACCAGTAGGCACACAGCCAGGAGGGAGCAGGGGGCAATTGCCCCCAAAATTTTAGTTAGCCCCCAAATGAATTTTAGTTGAACGCTTGTTTTCACACATGTACTCCCAAAGAACAGGAATGAAAAAAATGCTATATAATTTTACTGGCTAGCGTACTTTTTGTTGTTTCAAATTTGAGAAGTTTTGCTGCGGTTTTCCGGCCTGAAGAATATTTTCTTGAGATCACCTTAGAACTCGTCGAAAATGGTGGCTGAACGGAAATATTTTCTTTAATGAGACCGTCTTAGTTGAGGTAAAACATTGCCCCTCCAAGTTTTGCGCATGCACATACGAAAATTGCGGTCTGGATGCGTGCCTGTTCACGGGTTATGCCCTTGTTTCAATACCGCGATATTCCTACGATACATAATCAACATGAGCTGCTAACGTGCAAAACTTTAAAATGGCATTTGATTAATTGATTTTTAAACTACTATTTTCAAATTATCATCAAAAGCTTATCGCAATAAAAAATTTGCCTACCGTAATCTAAAAAATTTGGGTCCTAGACCTTGACCATTCATGTCCTTGGCTTAAAAAATCTGTCCAAGAAAAGTCAGTCCTGGGCCTTATCCTTGGATTTTTTTGAGACCTTAATCTTGGCGTCTACATCGAACGTTGTGTCCTCGACTTCATCTCTGACAAAGACTAAATTTTCTTGCCTGATTAATTTTAGGCTTCTCGTCGCTTTGCTGCTTTTTTCATACGAATTTTGATATTTTTTTTGTTATAATTGTCGGTATCCTGGTGTTGTGGTAACAATGGCCTCGCTACGTGGAGGCTACGCGTAGACGTAGCCAAGAGAGGGCTCAAGGGAACCGCTCCCCAATTAAAATACTACCAATCATAAAAATAGTGATAACAAAGACTATTGCTTTTCAGTTCCTTTTACCATTTTTGCGAACAACAGTGCGCATGACCAACAGTAATTAACAATAATACAAGTACAGGAAACTGCATTCATTTTCACACAAAATGAGCCCGGTCCCGTAGAGAACGCATTCGCGGAAAACCCAGCAGAATACTTTGAATATACATCTAAAATAATACTAACCCCTGAACACAATTTCACCACGCTAGAAGAGCTTAGCTTAGCTAGAATCGTTTCAAAGTGGGGTTTATATTTTGATTTTTTAACTACTTTTCGAAACAAAAAAAACTTCAACCTATACTTTCGGGAATTTCAATAATTTCACATAAGCTCGGTCACGCTTAGTACTCATCGGAGGAAAACCCAACAGAATACTATAAATATACACGTAAAAGTAATACTAAACCTCTGAAGACAATTTCGCCGCGCTATAATCATTTCAAAGTGGGATCATAATTAGCTTATTTTAACCAGTTAATCACTTTCCGAAATAAAAGACCCACCCTAAACCCATATTTTCCGGGAGCTGCATTAAATTTCATACAAAAGAAACCCGGTCCCGTTAAACGAGTGTGCAGGAAAGAAAAACCCAGCAGAATATTTCGAATATTTACGTAAAACTAATCCTAAAGTGCTGCTGAAGACAATTTCGCCAAGTTAGAATCATTCCAAAGTATGGAGCATTTTGTATTTTTTATCCATTTTTTGAAACAAAACTTCCCTAAACTGATAATTTCTGGAACCTGCATTAAATTTCATACAAAATCAACCCAGTCTTGAATTTTGGAAATTCCGTAAAATTCCATACAAAATAAACCTTGATTTTTGGAAACTACATTAAATTTCACAAAAAATAGGCCCAGTCCCGTTGAATACTCATCGGAGGAAAACCCAGGAGAATACTTTGAATATACAGGTAAAAGTAATACTGTTAGCCGCTTTAGATTCATTTCAAAGTAGGGTTCATATTTTGGGGTGCGTTGTAATCTAATTTGTAATTTTGAATTCTATGCAAATAGGAATTAGCATTCTAATTTAATAAGGTTGACTACGACTCAAGTAACAGAATTATAAATTGGTTAACTGAGTGTTGCGACAACACAAGCCAGGAACAGCAGTTGGAGTCATTAAATCATTATGAAGTTTCTGGGTTGTCGAAAGATGATAATTTACGACGCGGATCTGATGGACCTCGAAGCATCCAAATTTAGCTGATTATCCTTGGCAGATCTTCCTTTCATTCATTGGGTCTTACTCATAGGTGGGCACAAGTCCGTTAATCGTTAATCCGTTAATAACGAAGCTAACTTTTTCATTAACTCGTTAACCCGTTAAAAACTTTTTTCATGTTAACGGACTAAATTAACTTCCGTTAAGCTCTGTTCACTTCCGTTAAGGTTTTTATCGTTAATATCTTGGACCATTCATTCATCAAACCGGTACAAACCAGTTTGCACTGGTAACACTTGTTGCGTATTAGCACGAGTTTAACAGAAGAAAGCGCAGAAAGGAGCTCGTTTTCGTGGCAAATAATGAGCTGCAGCCTAGTAGGTCTATTAATTATCGCTAATCACAATTTCCAAAGGTTTTCCAATCGCAGCTTCGTTAGTGCTTTTGAACTTATTTCTATCTTGAAATTAGATTAGATTGTAAAATGTAACTTCCAAGACACAAAAAAGACTACCACAGCAATAAATATTTCCTTAAAGCAAATTTACACAGTATCTGTTTTTCGTCCGTTTTTGTCCGTTTTTTTACGTTTTTGCTTCTCCTTGAAAAAGTAGGCCAATGCACTTTTTCATCCGCATTTTTATATGTTCATATCTGCAATAACCAGACTGTCACATTCTGGGCAAAAGTTTTCCAAAAAGAATTTTTTGTAAAGGGGTATTGCTGTATTTTGAAATATCGCTCTTATCGTTTATACACCAACTTTTTGAACAAATTTTTTATCCATATGTAACAGTCTACTTAGTGCGGATATACACATATAAAAATGCGAATGAAAAAGCGCATACTTTTTCACAGAGAAGCAAAAAGGTAAAAACCGGCAAAAACGGATACTGTGTATAAATTCGCCTTTACAATTTGCTCAGCAGCGTCAATACGTGTTCTAGAAGCGAGTGAATAAAACGAAATGTAAATTACACACAAAATGTTAATGAATTAACGAACTTTATTAACTTCCGTTAATTAAAGCTGAAAATAACGGATTAACGTTAACGGAGGTGCGAAGTTTGTTAACGGACTAGTGGTTAACGAAGCTAACGTTTTGCATTAACTTGCCTATCTATGGTCTTACGCAATTTGATTTTGTACCAACAATACTACCAAATCACGTCAAAAACTGTAGTAGATCTGATACTTCAAAGCATCATACATAATCCAATAACAGAAAAACAAACCACTTTTTTAGACTGCAGTAGCACGAATCATGATGTTGTGATTGCTCAAAATTTCTACAGAAAGCTTGATTTCAAAGAATATAGATACACTTTGAAAGTATGTCACCCGAACTTGATTTGGGCTGAAGTCGTAAATGTACCAGAATAGTTTTGTTTATTTTTATCCACACCACAGCTAATGCGTTGGTAAAGCAGTATGCCGAGTGCATTGAATTTTTGATTAAAATAAAATAAATAAAATTTACGATTGCATATACGATAGTGCTTCAAACGTAGTTTAGGCCAAAATCACATTGAAATAAGATCTCAGATTTCACATTAGCGACTTTTGATTTAGTAACGTTATCGTATAAAGGCTTTTGAATTTATCAGTGTTATTTGTATCAATTTAGCACTTTTTCGAATAATCAATACAGTACTTTTTCATTGTCATTGTATAAGCTTAAAATAAATCATCACGTAAAACTTCAATGCAACAATACGCTAAATAATTTTTCTATTTTTGCTGAAAAATCATTTTGGACAAAAGATATGAAATCTGGTTTTCAATTATTTTTTCTATATCGTTTTTGGAGATTCCGGTTCTGCTGTTGTTTTTTCTCATTTTTCTTTGTTGCTTTACTCCAAGCAGTTGCAAGCCAAGTTGATCTCTTAACATCGTCTTGACCTTGTTGGTAATTTTTGATTCCAGAGAAATTTTGTCGAGAAACGTCAATGCGTCTTGAGTACCGTGGTTTGGTTCTGAAGATTCAGAGTACAATGCACTCAAAGCTTCGTTTCTTCCGTAAAATTCAGTTTCTAAAATGAAACCAACAACACATTTGAAATTCGCACCGCTAAGCAAATGATTGCAAATTAAACATTTTGGTCGTTCGTCTATATGCAATTAAACCAAACACTCTTTGTCTTTCTAACCGCCTTAACATTAATCTCCCTTTTTTAATGTCGTTTTGTTGCAATTTTGCATGTCTTTCGTGATTCGTCTAAGTCGGCCACAAAAACAAGAAAATTGCTTGACCACAAACGGAAATAAGCGTAACGCATCTTTCCAGATGGTTACCAACGACTGCTTGACATTTCCAGAAGCCATCGATCTTTCGATTGCTAGCCCGACAATCAGAGGTCAAGTGGGTAAAGCGTCTGCAACTTAAACTGTAAAGTCGGGTTCGATTCCTGGTCCGGTCAAAGCGAAGACTGTAAAAATCGGTATTCACAGCTTTCCTGCTTGACGTTCAGCAATAAAAGGAATAATGTGAAGCTTCCCACGGGTGTGGTAGATGGGCAGGTGGCAGCTTGACGCGTAGACTGAAAGGTCTCTTCGCTGCTTTCTGACCAAAGCAAATTCGAGAATAAAATGTAATTACAATTAAAATTTACCGGCATAGCTATCGCCTTCGTAACATTTTTGTAATATTTTGAAATCAGACAGTACTGAGGACCTGCTTCAATACGTTTACTCTTACGTAGCCCTATCTTATAAAAAATACACCCAAAAAAGGACAGGTTTTGCCAGGAACTAAAATGCAAGCAGGATAAGAGTGACCATCACACTTGACTATATTCAGAAAACGTTATGGCGATAAAAAGAGAGACAAAAGGAACATGAAACTAATTTATTTGTTACGTTCAGCCCATGAAAATTTGGCGGTTCTCTAAACTTTTTTCAATAAGCAAGAATCAGCTTTAACGTGATAATAAAATTGCTTACGATTGGAATTCTGCACAACCTTTAAGATGTTAGAAACAGACTAAGAGGCTGTCTCTTTCCTTGCCCTATTTTATCTGCATCATAGAAAATATGCATTCTACATTTGCATTTTGAACCATATTGCAGGAGAAGAATTGGAAGAATTTTGACAGTTCATGATACAACTCTCCAGTTCTTCAATGTTTGAAATATTCTGCCCAATAAATGAAATAGTTTTGCTTTGCAAAAACTCCCTTAATTCACAGATTTATACCCACAGTTAAAGCTATTTTCGCTGCCAATCAAAATTAGCATTTTCTTCTCTCTTAGTTTTCCCCATGCGGGTGTAATTGCAGTACAGCGGAGAAAGGCCCTGATATATCAAAAAGCCTAACAATGCCGTGTTGCTTCCTCTTGGGGTACATGCGGAAATGCAACAACTTAACTTCTTTTTCAGTGCATTCTAAACCTATTTCTGCGTCAACGTAAGCTCTGTATCAGTGAGTTACACTTTATCGAAAGCAACAGCTATGATCCAAAATTACGCATTTGTATTCACAAACGTTTTCAAAAACTTAACGTTGCGCGTTGCACATTTTTGACATTGGATTTGAACGTTCAGCACTCCCGAATGGTAGCTTCCGCGAACAATCAAGCTTAAAAACGTTCTTGTACGCATAAATGCTTCCAAAAACAAACAAATTGGAATAAGTTTTAAATGACTAGTTAAGAGTGAATTAAGTTGATGGATAGAACTAGGTATAATTATTAACAGTAGGCTGTAAACCTAGGCTAACTACGTCATTTCCGATTTTGCATAAATAGTGAACTAAATTGCGGATTATTCAGGCTTGCAGAAAAAATATCTGAAACTTTTGCTGGTAGTGGTAAATGTAGCCTTGAGAAGGTCATGGATGAGACCTTAGAACTTAAGAGATTCCTCGACAAGCTAACGAGAACGAAAAAGCCATCAATGACCTGGAGCAGTACAGTCGGCGCAACTATCTAATCCTACTTGGATGTCGGGATCTTTTGAAAAAGAGAGAACCTATGCTGAGTTTGAAACTTATGTAGTGAATAAACTTAAACAAGGACTAAAGTCGAAATCAACGAGGGCATCCAAAGTTAGGCCAATCGCATAAGACTAGATTAGTGTTGACTCCATCCTTTTTGACCCAGCCATTCTAGAGATATTCCACTTCAAACCCGATGTCAAGTTTGAATGTTGCCTTGTAGGGCAACAATCATTGTCTATAGCCCCCCATTAGCCTACGGAACAAAATGCAGAATAAGGAAAACATCACGTTTTTAGCACTTCTGAGACTGTTTTTTTTGCTCTGGAATGGACTAAAAAGTAATTTAAAGCATCTTTTGAAACATAAATTCGGGAAGGGGAGGGGGCTAAAACTCACAAAATTTGTCAAAAATAAAACTCAGAAATGAATACAAACTTTGAAATATGGCCAAAGAGGGGGGTAGCAGGGATATTCAGTATTAGTTAATTACCAATTACTTCTTTCAAGTATTTTTCCATAAGACCCCCCAGTTATTTTTCTCGAGAAAATATAGACTATTCCGTGTGAGTTTTATTGAACTAGAAGATTTTGTGATTTACCAGCATGTAAACAAGAGAGCAAAAATTTTATCATTAGCCACCTCCCACATATCCCATGTATGTACAAGCCTAATCATGTTTGCACTGCCAATTTCTATGCCACGTTTTAAAAGCATTAGTTTTTATCAAAATATCCTTAATATTTAAGTTATTTTTGCAGAAAAATGCAAAATTTTTTGTGTGCTTGGAGCTCCACCCACAGACGCTCTAGCCTCCGGCGGCTGGGGTCTTCGCCCCCAGGCTTCCAAAATTTCCCCCTATTACGAATTTCTGGCTATCCACCTGGTGTTATTGCTGCTGTTATGTTATTGCTGCTGTTATGTTATTTTGTATATACTGATTTTACGGCTCGATAGTGTTTATGGTTTTCCGCAAGCGGCTTTTTCTTTGAACAAGTTTGCCAACCCCAGTTCTAGGGTCACAAAATACCGTAGACAACTACAATAGGTCCACCCCAAGTTTGTTAGTCTTATTATCAGGTATGAGTTTGTACTATGTAGCCGAGTAATAAAAACCTTATTGCTAGACTAGGCTAGGATTTACATTGAAATGTATCTGCCAGCTTGATTTTTACTGAAATCGCTAGGCTACCGAAAAGTCTATTTTTTTTTGCCAGCTCAGATGTGTTGTGCTGATAAGATCAAACTGAGTAGCGCAAAGCAAAACGACCCAATGCAGTAGCCTTATTGTTGCTTTAGGTTAGAACTGGTAAGGCGTCGCTAAGACGATAATGCTTATCAACGACAGGGTTGCCAAAAAAAATTTTTAAGATTTATAACATTAGAGTCACCGACGTCGTGTTTGAAGTAGAATATCTCTGCAACGGATCTGTCAAAAAGGATGGTCTAATACGATTGACCTAACTTTGGATACCCTCATTGATTTTGCCTTTGGTCCTCGTTTAACTCTAGGCTAGAACTAAGTTACCGTATCAAGATCTTGGTCAACAATACTTAGTCGTATTCTTCTTTTTAGGTAAAAAAGACACGTCTCCCATCATCATCAAGTTTGTAAGGCGGTCCGTGCGGGACTCTATCTACAGCTCCAAGAAAAATCTAAAATCTGAAGAAGTGAACGCAAAAAAGTTGTCCATCACCAGGTCTTAACAAAACGACGGTTGGCATTAGTGGACGAAGCCGGAAATGCTTTTGGGTTTTATGGTAATGTATACTTCTTCAAAAACAAAAGGAATGTAATAGGTGATTATGAAGATATTAACAGATTGCTACATCCCTAAGTCCTGGCTGATTATGCAGTTTCAGTATATTTGTAAATCATCACTTTGAACTACTGTATAAGGTGCAGTATTAGTAAATGGCCTCTATTGCTTTTAATCTGTCATGGTGGGTAATCTTTGATTAATGTAATATAATAAAATAACAACCTGTTTCTCTTCCCAGTTTATAACAAATTTATTAACTTGAACCTTTAATAGAAGCATAAAGCCTTACCCCTGCCTGTGTGTAGCTTCTCGTACCTGTCGACTTCAACTTGTTGCATTCTTTAAACTACATTTGCACTTTATTATTATTATCATTATTTTTATTTTATTTTAATTCTTTTTTTTGTATTTCACTTATCATTGCTGGGCATCGCAAGTTTTTTTTTTAAGTCCGCAGTCCGCAAATCCGCAACCGAATTTTAATTTTCTTAATCCGCAACCGCAAGTCTGCAATTGGACGTTTAAAAGCTTAGTCCGCAAAGACGTTTCAGGATTCTTGAATCCGCAACCGCAAGTCCGTAATTCTTGAAGTCAGCAACCGCAAGTCCGCAACTTCGTAATTCTTGAAATCCGCACCGCAAGTCCGCAACTTTTTATGAACCGAATAGAAGAGTTTTGCAATCAACCACGTCCCGTAGTGATCTGCTCAGAGTTGATTAGCAAAAATAAGTCAAAAGTTGTGATTTGTGGGAAGTATAGCAAGCGTATGGTGGATACATTCCACGCAATAGAAGGAATTACTCACAATCGTTGATTGTAGTAAATGTACCACAGCATGATTTGTTTTTGAGCTGCTTTTTCGGATTACAAACTTAAGAATTGCCCAGCTCCTCTTACTTTCAGGTCTAACTCAAAACAGATTTAAACGCTTGTAATTTTGGTTTAGGTTTTTAAGTGACTTGGCTAAGGGTTTGTACCCCAGCCCTCCTGGTTGCGCTACTGATTATACTGTACAGTAGGCGCCTAAACAGCATGGAAGCATTGTGCACAACCCACAGATGAACCCTTAAAAATGCTACTATGAAGCTAGGAATTCGGAGATTAAAAGCCATTGAATTACAGTGAGAAGCCATCAAATAGCAAAGCACAATTCACATTTCCGCTTGCAACAATATATTTTTAGAAAAGATTTTTTTTCGAGACAGGAAAAGGCAAAGGCAGTAGAAGGCAAAAATGCATTCATATCACTAATCGCATTACTAAATTTTTAGTCCCTAGTTTCAATAAATACTCTAGGAACGAGACAACCTCATGCTACCAGCAGTGCCGTCGCCAGACCAAACGAAGTGAGAGAGCCCTAGCCGAAAATGGAGGGCACTATAAAATGGACTGAATTTTTGCACATAAAAAACTGATATTTTAAAGCTACAATTTTGTATTCATCTTTGAAAAAAGAGATATATAAGCCCCGCAGCGTTTATTAGCTCGTTTCGCATGCGGCCGGTATAATCGCTTGAAAAATATACTTGCAGGAGTGAATGCAACCAGAAGCGCAACAAGGGTTTTGCTAAGAGAGAGGGGGCGTGAACCAAAAGGAATGTTTTTTTGCACAAAAATTGTCTAATTTAGGTCCCGTGCTAAACAAACCGTTGCTACTCAAGCGTGTTGCAGAGGGGGCAGAGCCCCTAGCTGCTGGGCGATTTTGTGGCAAAAATTGCAATTTTAACGCCATTTAAATCACATTTAGCACGTTTTAAAACCATATCTATAATTACAGTAAATTGCTGAAAATTCAGAAGTTATTGAAAGATTTAAATTGTCTAGCCTCTTGAACCCTCTTATACTTCAGGTCAAGTCCAAAACACGTTTAACCGCTAATTATTTTTTTGATTATATTTTCTAAACGACTAGGCTAAAGGGGGCCGATGACCACTTAGCCCCTTCCCCTGGTTGCGCCACTGACTGCGACCTAAAATAAATCTTGAGTGTGCTCTAAAAAAAACAGCTGGTCTTTAGAAGAAAATGTTTTCACGTATTGTTTCAGGTCATTATCACTAACGAAATACCGGTAACGCTTCTGTAGGCATACATCCCTATTCTGCAACACATCCGTAAAGGCGTGTTAATAAAACGGACTATTGGGTCACATTTATGTACAGCAGTAGGTGGCCAACAATTTTGCGAACAATCGAGAAAACTTCAAACGAGAATCATGTTTGAAAATTATTATTCCTTTTTCCATTCTGAATGAAACGAAATGGGGGGGCACTAGCAGTCGTTAGGGGGGGACGGCGCCCCTGGCCCCTACGTAGCGACAGCACCCCCGGCTCCACCATAGCGACGGCACTGGCTACCAGTACAAAAAATGATACCCCAGTGGCTAATTTTGTGAACTCACGGTAAAAAACCACAAAGCCATACTTTGAACTAGGGCTGTAAATTCCAACTAAACTCAAAAAAGTCGGTTGTTTTGCCGAACTCGAAAAAACAATGTTGACTCCAATTTGAATTAGGTTAGACCCGCTCCTAAAAACCTGTCTCGCCACCCACCATATCCTTCATATTTCTGCAGTTATACCACATTTTGGATATAAATATAACAATGTTATTCCTCACAGAACACCAAAAATTTGATTCATCCAAAAAAAGCACGGCAAAACAAGAAGTCAATCATCAGCTAGCCAAATCAATATCAATTAACTAAAGTTTACCAGACCAAAATTTACGCTATTGATTATACTGACACTATGCTGGACTATATTAGACTATACTACTAAAAAACTGCTTCGAGGTCGCACTATAGACATAGAAACATCAGCACGTTAACATTTTACGTATCCAACTTATAACACAGCTAACTTGATACACTAAACTACGTAAATTTGAGACACCATATCACTCGTGCTGTCGAAAACGGTCTAATTTAAGCTCTAGTTGCAGACTTAAAGATTATGCGATTGAAGAAAACAGTTAAAATTACCACGAAGACAGTTGTAGAAGATTCTTAAAACAAGCACCAAAGGGGGTTCTAAAATGTTCAAAAAATCAACCAACTATTTGCATAAAAGATGAGAACGCGGCATGTATTCGTTTTTCACGTTACCACACAGCATGTCAACAAAAAGAAAGCGATTAAGTCGAAAAGCAGACTTAGTATTTATGTCAGCCTGAACTCGAAAAACGTGATATTTTTGCCGAACTTGAACTAAAAAAAATTAAATTGATTTCTCATGTTTGACTGGGTAAAAACATGAATATTTTACGAAAATAGAAAGGAATTTCAATATTTGTAAAACTTGCGGAATTGCGGACTAAAATTAAAAATAGTCCGCAACCGCAAGTCCGCAATTTAAACTGCTAAAGTCCGCAAGTCCGCATGTCCGCAACTTTTTTTGTAAGTCCGCAACTGCGGATTTGCGGACTAACTTGCGGAGTAACTTGCGGACTTGCCCAGCTCTGTCGCTTATTATAATTATTATTCTTTTTTCGTTCGATATCCCTTATGCCAAAGCAAATTTCAAATAAATGCCTTGACTGTGATAAAATGATGAGAAAAAATCAAAACTCTTAACTTACAAACAATGCTTACAAATTAAGCACATCAAATGCCCTGGCAGAAAAGACCAAAATAACCCTGAAACTAATTCTTCAACAACTACTGACTGGAGATGTAGCCACTGTGATTTCTCATTTTCTTTTACTTCTCACTCTGAAGTTGAAATCGTTCACATTTTCAACCCATTTGTCTCTTGCTATGACAAACATGACAAAATTCGCAATGCCCATGATTTAAATTTACTGTTTAACAACATTGTAAATAGTCATAAAACAGCTAAGAATGATATTGATAATGATAACATCTCATAAGAAGACGAACCATGAGCTATAAAGTCAAATACACAATATGCGGCATCCAATCTAGTCAAAAAATATTGAAACATGATGCTGGTTTGCATTGTAACTGCACAGCCATTAGTGTCAACATTAGATCTTTGAACAACAATTATAAAAATTTGAAAAACTTGAAAGTTTCTTTTCAGCACTTACAGTACCTTCAAACCCTGTATCCTTGCAGTTACTGAAACCTGGCTCAAACCTGACCGACTTGGACCCCGTATTAACTTCCCCAATTATACTTTTCACTCAAACCCTTACTCAAAATACCGTGGAGGCGGAGTGGCATTTTACAATAAAGACAATATTGAGTACACTCACTGCATAGACTTAGATATAATGAATGAAAACATATTTGAATCCATTTTCATTAATACCAAATTTCATGACAAAGTTGTAACTTGCGGGAACATGCATCGTTCTTCTTGTAATACTGTAAATGCAGAAAAATATTTCTTACTAATATAGAGGATATTCTGAGAAAAATAAATAAAAGGGAAAGCTTCTTATTAGGTGACTTCAATTACAACATTTTAGATTGTGATGAACCTAATGTGAAAAAATATATTGATGTTATGTGTGGTCATGGATTCAGTTCCCTAATCAATTGGCCAACAAAAACAACAGATACTATTTCTACACTACTTGACCAAATATGGATAAACAGTAACATACTGCAAAAAGTAAAAAGCTGTAACATAACTTTCTCAATTTTAGACCACAAGCTACAATGATGATAATTGCGGTAAACAAATATAAACGGTCTGAAACTAGCAGTGAGTACTATCGCCAGTTCAGTGATTCAAAAACTGAATCCTTTTTCAGATCTGTCTCTGAGTTTGATATTACTCCTATCTTAGACGAAATAGATCTAAACACTGCATGCAACAAATTTTACTAAGATTACAAAAACAAATTTGAGGAGCATTTTCCTTTAGAAAAACGACTATCCAGACTGAAACCAAAAGAAATTTGATTTGACCAAGAGCTTGAAATTTTTTCTGCAATGCAATTTTTCTGAAAAACTGTTCAAACAATACATGATAAACAAAACTTCTACATCAAAAGCTTTATTTGCCCAAACTAGAAATCTCTATTACAGAGCAGTGAAAGAAAAAAACAGGTTTTCTACAAAGCCAAGTTTCCAAATCCTAAGTGTGATATCAGAGGTACTTGGCGACTCATCAATTCTTTACTTGGAAAACAAAGCAAATCTAATGGCACTGCTTTATTAATTGATGGCAGTGAGGTATATAAGCCACAGTTAGTTGCAAATCACGTTAACAATCATATTTCTACAGTTGTTAAAAAACAGAGGTGGGCGTTGTGCAAAATAGTTCGCAAGTTCCGCAAATGCGCAATTTGCGTTGCGCACTATGCCTTTTTTTCAGCTCTTGCCCAATTGGCGTTGCGCTGTATGCCTGTTTTTTCAGCGCTTGCGCAATTTGCTTTGCGCTCTATGCCTTTTTTTTTCAGCGCTTGTGCAATTTGCGTTTGCGAATCGGTAAATCTAATATTTGTTGCGCTTCAATTGTGAATTTTTATCCAAGATGCGCAATCACAAAATAATTTTTAAATGTTGAACTGCATGTCCCTGTCAAAAAATAAATAAATTTTGATTTTAGCATGATCACGAGATAGTTGATACATGCTGAGTGCTGATAGAAAGATTTGCGCTCTATGCAATTACGAAAAAACGGTCACCATTTGTGGCTGGTCAAAAGGAGCGCGCTCCGATTGTGGTTAACCGGCTTAACTGCGCAGCCTAAGAGCAAATCGCTGGGTTGGTTTAATACGTTATTTTGCTGGAGTTGAGTCTTGTTTGTTGGTATTTCGTTGATTGATTTCATGGCGTTATTGGTTGGAGCAGGGACTGCGATAATACGATGATATTACGCATAAACTGCAAACAATGCTCTAGAAATCAAATTTGTATTAAGTCTTCTCGAAAGTTTTTTTGCAATTTTGAATTAAATGATGCTATCGTGAGATCCTGGTCTTGAAAGAAAATGTTACTTCACTCAGTAGGGCTGAGCCACGGTGAGAGATAGATCATTGGCACATATTGATTGAACAGAAATTTGGAATTATTTTAGAATTGTTTATAAATTACTGAATTTTGCGAATCATTAATAACATAGATTTTGCTAAATACAGCAGGATTTTTATTTTTGCTCTGCTTAAACATAAACACACCAATGTCTTTAAATAAAAGGTGATCAATTGGTAGTATTTCATATTTTTGTCAGATGTCTGTGATGTCACTGTTTCGGTTTCGACCACACGTCAACCTAATAAATTTGTGACATATTTTCTGCAACTTATTTGTAATTCCTGCGTTACCATAGCATAGGGTTACCATACGTCCTATTTTTGGAGGACATGTTCTCCTTTTTAATGAAAAATAATTTGTCCTCCGAGGACGTTTAAAAATGCCCAAATGTCCTCCTTTTTTTCATTTTGAACAGATAAAACATGTCCACTCAAGCAGCCTTTTAGTGTATAATTATATCATCAGTTAGATCATTAAAAGTAGGTGTATATATCGCGCACGCGCTATAGCTTACGTCTTACCAAGTTACTCTAGTACAGTTGGGGTGTTTATGACGTAATAAATTTCTCATTCGATAATGAATTATGATTCAATTGTCGCAGCCACTCTACTGTAAGTTAAGCTTTGTCAAGACATCCAGATTCAGTTAAGTGTTAACTGGCCTATTTTAACACGTGCAGTACTATTGAATTGTTTAGCAAGCGGTTAAAAATCGCACAGTTTTACTTTAGCATTATGTATAGCTCATAACGCAAACGTAGAACGTATTTTTTCCTTGATGCAGCCACAATGGTTAAAAGAAAGAGAGCGATTTCTTTTTGATTCAGTTGCAAGCGTCTTGAAGTTGGTGTACAATTTCCTTGATGTTACGTGCAACCAGTTTTACGACATTGTTAAAGCTGATTCTACACTACTTAAGAAACTTAAGGAAACGGCCAAATACTTGTGTGCTAAGTCGAAAAATTAAATGTAATAACACTTTGACCTGTAGCTAAAATAATCGATGCTTTCGTTGGTCTTTTGCCGTATAGGCGATGCAGAGCAACTAGGTGTTAATAAATTTCATGAAAAAGGTGTCCTACTTTTTGGTGATGAAAATATGATAACCCTATTATAGCACCAACTGGAGATGCAATACTGCAAGTGACTGCCCATCAATGGATGATATAAGGTAATTAGGGCTCCTTGATTCAAAAAAAATGTTTTACTCTTCTTACAGCTGCTAAACCAAATCTTACTTTGTAGAGCACATGCTTAGCATGAACTGACCAAGTTAGATGCTCATCAATATGAACACCAACAAAATGTCGAAGTTCTGACTTGCTTAATATCAAGTTTTCATAATGAGATAAATTGACCAGAAGTTGGAGTTTTTGATTTGGTTGACCTAAACAGCATGCACTTTGTTTTCGAAGCATTAATCCATAAATTATTAGCAATCATTTACTGAGATCTTCCTGTGTATCGACATAAAGTGAATGATAGTTTTTGTTTTGAAAGAATGCTCTTGTGTCGCCAACAAACATAATCGAGTCACCATATTTTAAACAATTTTGGAGGCCATTATTAAAAATCAGAAAAAGAAGTGGGCCTACATTTTACCCTAGTGGTACGCCTCGTTTCATGGGATTCACCGTGTATTGATGGTGTCAAAAGCCTTCAATAAATCTAAAAAAACTCCAAGAGTGGTGTTTTGTTTGCAAGAGATTCAATAATCTTGTAAGTTAAGAAGGACAAGACATGACTTGTGCTGTGGTTATTTCTGAAACCGAAATGTTGATGGAAGAAAAAATGGAGCTGTTCCAAAAAAGAATAAAACCTTCTGTACCTAATTTTTTTCTAGAATCTTTAATATATTGGACAACAAGCTGCTTGGTCTGTAGACGTTGATGTCTTTTGCATTTCTTTTCTTAAAGACAGGACATAATTTGGCAATTTTAAAGTCATTTATGAATTCTCTTTTAGTTAAAGACAAACTAAATACATGGCTACGAGCAACTAAAATATGGTACGGAGAGGATTTTAATACCTTAGCTGGAACTAGATCCATACCAGCACTTAGTTTGTTTTTCATTTTTAGTGAAATCTTGAAGATTTCTGAGGGACAGGTAGGCCTAACATACATTGAGGGCAAGGAAAGAACTCCTAAATATTCAGAAAAAGTAGTGTTGCTTGAGGGGAGAGTCAAGCAGTTTTTTAACAGAGCTGGGCATTTAAAAAAAACATCGTAAAGCGCAAGCGCAAATTCCGCAACCAGTTGAATGAAAAAGTTGAAAATTTGTGGATCACCATTTCATGTATTTATTTTAAAAGGTTAAAAAGTTTGAGTTTTGGAGAGCCCCGTTTGGGAAAACGTTTTTTCGTATTTGCTCACCCTGAAAATTTCATGTTTCAGGGCTCTATCAACCGGTGAACCCGACGTGATTGGATCGTTAACGCTAGCATAGTCAAGAGGCACTTCCTCCATCACCGCCCTCGCCACTTTGACTCCAACCTACAAACTCAAAAAGGAGGAAGTATGTCGTAGTCACGCGACTGCTCCAATCAATGACGTCACGAAACGAAACAACGGTATAGAAGTAAACAAGAAATATCTGGTATCAAAAGCGTAATAAGTCAATAGATCATGAAGCTTATAGGATGCACAGTCGAGCCGGTTAATTGCAATCGGGAACGCGCTTTTTTTGATCCGCCCCGGTGTTGTTTTGCTCATATTGTTGCACTAATGGACAGGGCTAGTCTCGAAAAAAATCTCTGCTTGGTGGTTGGTTACGATGAAGCCTCTAGAAAACTCGGAAAATTTTTCTGGGCTTTTGGGGCTATATAAACTGGTCCAAGCATAATAAAGAATTATAATGTGTTGTAGTCACTAATATTAAATCCCATTCCTATCTCCTTAAAAAGCCAGCAGTTCTTTTTTTTCTTGCTTTTGTTCTTTTCCTTTCAGGTATTTTTTGGAGTCTACAACGACAGCAGAAAGCAGGATTGGATGATGGTGGGCTACGTGCGGTATACGTTCAACTTGGCAAAGCAGCAGAAACTAAATTTGTGTAGTTAATTACCGACTTGAGCTTTAAATACGTACATCTCTTTTATGTTGGTTATTAATCTCGAAAGCTAGATGTTGTGCGTATCAGTTCTTGGTTCAGATCTGTTTGACATCCAGTCAGAATAACCTTTATATATATCTTATCTTGCTAAGACATGTTCATTTATACTCTATGAAACGATTGTCACTGATCTACTTCTTACTACAACCTTATTGCTCCCACTGTAAAATAGTTTCTCTTGTCCTTATTTGTTTTTGTTATCTGTTTGCTGTTTTAATTTACTGCTTTTTTGTCTTGTTTTTTTTTTTTTTTGTTATTGCTATTTCCAACTAATACTTGAGCACTTTGGCGAAACCCTTAAGTTTCTGAACTTCAGTGCAAAACCTGATAGACTCGGTAACGATTTACTAGAACTTGAAATAATTATTTAGACGATAAATGTATGCAATTAACTGCTTAATTGTGAATTCTAGTAGATCGCACAGCAAGAAAACAAAAGCCGTTACCCTTCAAATTAAGTATCACCGGACTGTGCCAAACTGATCTGGAATGCACATAATCAGCAATGCATAGACGCAAATTTAGTTCCTCTCATGAAAAATCAGTATATGTTTGATCTGAATCAGATATTGGAGAGATAATAAGTTATGATATTTTTGCTGCAGGTATTTATTTAGACGCAATGTGGATGGTGTGACTAACTGTTTTCGTATGTCGTACTTGAGCTAAAGATAGTTTGATCCGGTTGCGCCACCCATTGACTACTTACGTAACCGTGCCTATCCTTGCACGTGTCAATGCCCACTCTTTTTTGTTTTATCAGTTATTCGAACAACTACTCCAGCCGATAGATTTCCTTACATCTTGTAAGGCTGCTTGTGTACAGTGATGAGTGTGATTGATTAGGCCTACACTCTGCATAAAACTGGTGAGACAGGTGTAGCAACCATTCAAATCAAAATCGCGTTTTTGTCCTCAATATCTTTTGCATGTCTTAACTTCTGAGGTTGTGCCGCTACTTCCTTTTCCTGAATTTACGTGTTATTATTGTGTTACTGTGCATTCGCTATTATTGTGGTGGTCAAGAATAAAAAATTAATGAATGAAAATAAACCTGACATTAAAACAAAAGCAACCCTTTCATGCTTCATGCACTCGAAAAACGTCTGTCAATTGTTGTGCAGTAGCAAGCTTAATTTACGTTTTCACGTTCACAGATGAAAAAAAGCGTCTGGTCGCCACAAAGATGCTATGTGTGGGGGCGGTGGGATCGAGCACTTTACAATCATCAATAATGTTGTAACGCTGTTCGGCCGTTTTCACACGCTACCTTTTTACTTGTTACCTGCTTGCAATCAATACTTGCTAGTTTGTGCACTCGTTAGTTTTTGGCACTGATGATGCCCCATTGAGCGAAATACTGGATATTTGTTTTTTAGATACTATCCGGCAAGCAGATATGGTTTTTAGCTTTACTTTAGTTTATCATTTTTAATTAACTTCATTATTATCAAAAACTACGGCGCATAGCTTAACAATAAGCGAAAAATTATTTTAATAGCCATTTTAAAAAAGCAGTTTGTGGTATAAATCATATTCTATTTCAGTAGTTCTTAAACTTGTTGGAGGTACCAAACCCCGTAAGTTTTATGCCGCCATTCACCGAAACCTTTGTTGAAATTATTTGTTAACAAACTTGAGCCCACAGCAGGGGTGCCAACAGTTTTGGAGAGGCGGGCCAAATTACATTCTTTTGAGCTTTAGCAGGCCGTACGATTCTCATAAAATGTTTGGAAGAGTTTTATCCCGAATACGGCCCACATTAGTTTAGTATTGCTCTACCAAATAAAATACTTCTTAAACCGGAGTTAACCTTTAACAAAATTAAACTTCGTTTTGGGTTCACCAAAAATTAAAGTCTGTTGAATTATAGTATGTAAAAGAACTTTTTATTACACAACAAAAACAACCCTTTGTATTATTGCACCATATCCAGGATTTCACTAACGAAGGAGCTTGAGCCAAAAGCTGACATTTATCAATGTCGAAGTTTATACAGTATTCAGCACTCGATGTGTTGAGTAACTGTTGCACGCTTAAAATGCGTCATGGACGACATTTGGGAACGAAGCCCTCTGCCGCTGGGCGATTTTTGCAATTTAGAGAAAAAATCGTCAATTTAGCGCTATTTGGAAGAAACTTTGCACTTTTTTGGAGCGACTTCCAAGAATCGCATTGCTAAATCAATTCATCCTCCACTTGTTGGTCAGATCTAAAACATGTTTAAAAGTTATAGCATAGTTGGGATTTTGGAATTTTGAAAGTTTTTTGAATTACTCAGCTAAAGAAAAAAGCTTCTAATTCGCCCCCGCAACGCCTGATCTACAATGGGAGCACTACTGAACGCATCTTTGGCGAAATATTCTGTACACTCTACAACTGCTTTGACCCTTCGTTTCGAAATGCAAACTGCGCGGTGATAAGAATGCAAGTAATTAAAGAAAAATAGTTACGCCCCAGGTTATGTAAAAGCCAATGAAACGCAAATTTGCTGCTTTCTAACTCGTAGTGGCGTTATTAAGGAAATAAGATTTACATAAAATTATTTGAAATAGATGTTTGAAAAAAAACAGCATCAACAAATTTGACAAAAATATTTTTTTGGTGAAAAACTTGCAAGTATCGAAAGAAACATAGTAAACCTCGCGATCAATCACTTTGGGCAAGCCCTGGCCTAAAGGAAACTAGGCATTTGTTGCGCATCAGCAGTGTGCGTCAATTGACGTGCTTGGTTGTTTTAGTGTTCAGCAGAGGACTGTGATTACTAGACACATAGCGTGTGTATTCCTAATCTCCGCTGAACCCCTGATCCCGACTCATTGAACCCCTGGGTTTCAATCGAACCCAGTTTAAGAACCACTGTTCTACTTGCTCCCCATTTATTTTCTGGGAAGCCGCTTTTGAAGACCTCAAATTTAAGAAATTTCTGATAGGATGATTTTGGAAGACATTTTGTATGTTATTCTTTACAAAGTGGTGATAAAACACTAAAAAACATTTTGAGCAAATTGTCCATTTTGAAGTGTCACATGCAATTTTATCGTGATATTACTACACGCATTTTAACGGAAAAGAATGAATTAATTTCACACAAAGTCTTACACGTTTCTTTGCGAAAACAAAATAATGTTGATGCTTCCCATTTGCAATGTGGCTAAAATATTATTACCCCGCTGCAAATTCCAACTAACCGAATTAAGAAAACCAAGGGATTAGATAAAATTTTCGAATACCAAAACATGAATAAAAATATTGCAATCAAATCCCAATGCATTGAAATCACAATACCTTTACGACTTACACTGAAGGCTCGAAACTGAACGGGTGTTAAAATCATAAAAAAATATTCTGCCTGCTTTTCAATGTGGGACTGAAGACGCAGTTTGAATTTTGCGCATTTGTGTCTGATTGATATTGGATTTTCGTGATACTATGACTATAGAAGAGTTGTTTGTCATTGTCTAATTAGCGCTTAAGACAAATTACTGGGTAATTATTATCCTTTGTTAAAAATAAGCTGTTAATTAACGCATTTACAAAGGCCGTCTTTTAAGAATCGTTAACTTGTATTAGAAAGTCTTTTGCATTATTTGTTTTTTGTGACGATTTTAGATTGTAAACTGCCAATCTTTGTTTTTTAATTTCTGGCCCATGGAAGCTAGACAAAGGCAATCTACTACATGCTATCACTGCTTGGTAACTATTTAATTGTGCATGGAGCCTGAGAGCTCAGAAATGACTGAAAGGAGTTAAGTGAACAGTATCAGTTTTTAGCATAGGTGGGCAAGTTAATGCAAAACGTTAGCTTCGTTAACCACTAGTCCGTTAACAAACTTCACACCTCCGTTAACGTTAATCCGTTATTTTCAGCTTTAATTAACGGAAGTTAATAAAGTCCGTTGATCCGTTAACATTTTGCGCGTAATTTACATTTCGTTTTATTCACTCGCTTTTAGAACACGTATTGACGCTGTTGAGCTGAATGCAAGGAAATATTTATTGCTGTGGTGGTCTTTTTGTGTTTTGAAAGTTACATTTTACAGTCTAATCTAATTTCAAGATAAAAGCAAGTTCAAATGCACAACGAAGCTGCAAGATATTAACGATAAAAACCTTAACGGAAGTTAGCAGCACTTAACGGAAGTTAATTTAGTCCGTTAACATGAAAAAACTTTTTAACGGATTAACGAGTTAATGAAAAAGTTAGCTTCGTTATTAACGGATTAACGGACTTGTGCCCACCTATGGTTTTTAGTGAAATATGTTAGTGCTGCTCAACGTGGGTAAATTGCGTTTTGCGATCCTCCTTTCCCACGGATTTGATTGTTGACTGTAAAGGAACAGTCCTATAACGTGGGAGAAAGGCTCTGAATTGGTCTTTAAATCGAATTTAGAACTACAGTACTTCGTTTACTGTAGCGGTGTTTCTGTTTATTCATTATAATAATAAACTTCATTAAAACATCATTAAATCAAGTGTTCAGCTAGCCGAAGGACAGAGGTCTTGGGAGAGTTTGGCGTAGCTTTCCTGCACGCTATTATACTTGGCTATAAAACTCCGAATCGCTGCCGTGCAGAAAATACAAAACGGTTCTGATTGGCAAGTCGTAGCAGATCTTCATTTTAAGAATTCAGCGATTAACAAAAAAACTGTTTGGCAAATTGAAACAACGGGAAAGTGGTGCCTGTTTTTATGTGGAGTACCCAGACAACTCCCTACTACCTGGGAATGCACACCATCGTATTCTAAGCAAAAGTTCTAGATAAAAGTGACAATGGCCTTGTACTTGAAAAAAAAAGCATAATAAAAATAGTCTTGGGCTGGTTGAAACACAGGCAGCTGTCAATCCACTCAAAAGGCGCACTGTAAGATTTAGCACAGTGCTTAACTGCGCTTAACTTTAAATTATTTAAGTAATTCTGAGATCATTACTATAGTCCCGTATGCCAGTTGTGTTAGCACGCTTGAGGACTGATACACACATAGAGGGAAAGCCATGAGGATTAAGAGAAAAGACTGTTTAAGAATGAAATTGAAAGTGTCAGCAGATTGCACGCCATTTCGACTTACAATATGCTCCTCAAGCTTAGGAGGCTTCAATTATATAGAGTAGGCAGGTTTTAACACGACATAGCAATCTACAGCATCACAAGAAAGTCACAAGTTACGCTGAATTTTTTTTGTCTTAAGTGCGGTGTAGAGGATGAAACACCAAATCATCATGCAGGAAATTGCAAATGTTTACAGGATATTTGTAATAAATACTTTGAAAACATCACAAAAATGTAACGAAATGAAAAATAAACAAATTGGCCACGTACTTAAAGGAAGCTGGAATGCTTGCTGAGTTCTACCAGTAATTAAACAAAACAAACATAGAAGCGACCTTTATGGGCCCAAATAAGGCCTACGCAATGTCTACGCAGACTTTACCCAAAACTAACAGATTCAATTGCATTGCTTCCCATTAATTAATTAAAAAAGTCTCACCCGAATGTGACTCGAAAGAAGAATCTTCACGAAGTTTATTCTTTGCAAACACCTCGTCCTCGTTTTGGCTGTTGCGACGAAGCTTTTCTGATTAACAAATCATAGTGCCTTAGAGAAACTAAACAACGTATCCAACGGTGTATATTGTACAGTACTGTACTGTAATATTGTTTTAGCAACAATTTGGTGCCCCTTTTATGTAGTTTCTGGCCAAACAAACCTCAACACTTAATTCCAAATTGTCGGCACCGAATGTACCGTAAGATACCGCGTTTTTACATCATCACCCATCAGAAACAAAATTAATTTTTGCACTTAGTCATTCGCATGAACCAGCCATACCAACGCAAATGAGCCTTTCCGGGATCAAGTCTTTTGTTAGGGTGGGCCGGAGGAAGCGTCATGCTTCTGAAGGACTCAATGACGCATTGCCTGCTGGGAATTTGAAACAGTAATCAGCGATCGCTTGAACCAGGCGCTTTACTTTACCTCTGAGCTGCGCCACTGTAATCTTACTGAATAAGTTAGACTAAATAAAGTAATCCAGTTAACACCGCACAATCTGGATTCAACCCTCACCCTAGTCACGTTGTTGCGTCCTTGGATAAGGTTCTTTGCGCTGATTATCTCTGCTTGGTGGCTTCAAACAAGCAGCAAATTTACGTGGAAAGAAGTCAAACGCCAACTGGAAAGCTTGAAACAGGATCAACGCGGTTGAGGATGGTTCGTCAAAAAATAAAACTGCCACCGTCGCTTCCTCGTGAGTGGAGGCTAAATATAGATCCTTCAATACTATTTAGGGGCTAATTAGACTCTACTGGAAAACGTAAGATGTAGAGTTTCAGATAAGAAGGCAGACTGTAGGTTGAACCTAGTTGGGTTAAACCAAAACTTTATACAATGTAGATAACTGATGTTCTAACTTCTAATTTGCTAATAATGTAGATAACAATAAGCTGCATATTAGTCGGAAGCGTGGCTGAATGGGCAAAGGCGTCGTTTTTACGCCGACCCTGATCGCAAAATTAGGGTTCAACCCCCACCCCGGTCATGTTGTTGCGTTCTTGCATAAGACGCTTTACGATGGTTACCTTTGCTTGGTGGCTTCAAACAAGAAGCAAATTGAGTGGACAAGAATTCAAAGAAATACACAGTAGCATTGGATCAATGAAAACTCTTAAACAGGTTCGGATTTCTCCAAAGACGAAGTAGCCAATGCAATGAAAAGTGCACAACTCATTCAGTAGTTGGCGTCTGACGCTCTCTGCCGTGTTCGGTGATAAGAGGACAAATATGCCATGCAACAGTGCAATACAAGGTTTTCTTCGAGAAGTTTCGCATTAAAGGCCACCTAATCTCTGCAAACCAATGCCCTTAAAATGCAATAAAAAAATTTTACTTATCGAATGCTGAAAACCTGGTTTAGATACACGTTACAAGTTTCAAGAAAATAAATTGCCATTATTTACTCAAGATTATCTTTCGCGTTTTTAAAAAGTGATATGACGTCATTAGACCCAGGAATTTGGTGCCTTTGATCAATTTATCATAGCAGAGGATAGACGATTTTGGAAAGGAATGTGATAGCAGCTTGTTAGTCAAAAAGTGCTGAGCAAAAAAAGGCGTAATTAGCGCAAAGTAGTTGCATTGCAAAGTTCAGAAGTGAATTACTCGTAGCAATCAGCTTTTACTACTAGTATTGAACAGCAATTATTTTACTACCAGTAATGACTCTACCATTCCAAAATTTTAACTGTGCGAAAGTTTTCGTATTCTATCTGGCATATCTGTACCCAATACTGGTAGGTTACCATAGTGTAAAAAAAGATTTTAGATCCAACAAGAAACTATTGAAAGCTTCTAATTATGTAAAAATATTTTACCTTCTAATACCTGTAGGCTATTGTAGTTTACTGCGTAGGTATGTACACCGTACAATACAAATGGTGCAGGTACTAATATCAGATCAGTACTGGTTTGGTTTGTGTTTCAGTGATTGATCTTGTAGAACAACAAAAAAACAATGACCTAGTCAGATTGCTGGATGCTTGGGCAGCAAATTACCAGTGGAGGGCATTAACTCATTAATGAGTTAAAAAGTTGAAAAGCTTTTGTGAGTTAACTTATTAACTATAACTTTCGTTAAACTACTTTAATGTTAATCCGTTAAATTTCTAGGCTACACCATGCGTCCTAATGCCATAATAATAAAGATAAAAAAATAAATAAAAAAAAAAGGCTTCTACTCTGCCTATCTTTATTAGAATAGTAAATACCATAGTAACAGAAATCAGAATGAGTAATTTTTTTCTCGTATGGAAATGGAATAATTTTATTGGGCATCAGCTGCAGGTTAACATTTAATTTTGTTTTCAAATTAACGAATTTACTTTTAACTTAAACTTACGTTACTTTTGTTTTTCAGTTAACTATTTCATTTCAACTTAGTTTAAAAAAATGCTTGAAAATTTTTAGCGAAGTAACTCTTAACGAAGTTACTGTTTTTCATTAACTCGCCCCACACTGCAAATTACAGGTAATGGGTAGTCAGCATAGTGCAAATGTAGATGGGAGTATTGGTATGATAGGCTAATAATGGCAAGAGAGTAAGGGTCGTCTGTACAGGGATGTTACATTGATTCAATATGTGAAAGTGTTACTATTCTAGGAAGCATTTTTATGCAAAATTTCAATGCTAGTTTGTGTAATAAGTTACCTGTACTCACTGGTAGTTGTCTGGCAGGGCAGATCTGAGATATCAGTACACCAATTTGATATTGATAGCCTAGTCCGGTACCGCTAAACCATGGAACCCTAGCAGATTAGTTCAGCTTAACCCTATTCGGCTCAGGGGGGGATCGAGTCGCTCCCCCCCTTCGTTTATTTCGAAATTTTGTTATGAAGCAGTCGAGCCAAAATAATCAAATTTCTTGACTTTTCCTAAAATTTACTGCTTCAACTTTCATTTGTAAAGCCATTGTCGTACGACAAATAGATTTGGAGTTATTAAACGTTTTTCAAGGTCGACCCTGCGTTTGCGGCAAAATTTTTGAAAAATTTATTTAATCCTGTTAGTCCCAATTGTTCTGTCGGAATTAATAATTTCACGCTATTTCGTACACTGGTAACGTGAATAAGAACGTAAATCCAGTGACCTCTTGAACGGCTTTTGTAGCTATCGATGTTCAAAAAGAGTTGTAACAAACTGACAATAAATTTTCATTTACTATTTAGCCTGAGGCATTATAATTTTCTTTATGATTTGAACAGCTCACAGCTGAATTTCTCAGACAATTTCGAGTAATTTTACTACATTTCAAACTAAGCTTCACTTTTAGCATTTCGCAAATAATAGAAAATTGCGATTTAGTAATATAAACTGTTTATTGATAAAAAAATTCGAGGCCAATATAAGCGCGATTCCTTTTTTTTTGCCAATATTTTTTTCGCATTGCTGATATACAGTAGTCAAAAATGTACATAAGTTATCAAGTGTGTGGCATGCACTATGAATTTCGGTAGTCTATATGTTCAAAATTTGTTTTTGGTTACTAAAAGAAAGAAAAGGCAAAAAAACCCAAACCATAAATAAAATTTTAGTTTCTGCTAAGCAGCAGAATCAGGAGAAAGATGTTCATTTTTTCAAAAAAACATTTGCATAATTTTGACTGACTGAGTTTTTTTATGAAGTTTAAGTGATAACATCCAACACAGAAATTAGCCCGAGTGTCTTTGCGTGTGACGTAGCAGCACACTGATAACTTCGTTGTGCACATCCGCTTTGCTTTCATTAAACTGCAACATTTCATACGCGTTTGCGATATTCAATAACGTAGCAAAAAATGGGGAGTTTTTTAAAATACTTGTTTTGGAATCATTATTATCAATTTTTACGTTTTTTGTTATTCAAGGTTATTTTTGCTAAAAGCTTTGAGTAAAAAATGCTTTTCGAAGCAATAACCAATAGCCAGGCGCGTAGCCAGAAATTCGCAATGGGGGCTGTGTTTGGGGGAGGCTGGGGGTTTGGGGGCAAAGCCCCCAGTCGCTGGAGGCACGGAGGTCTGGGGGCGGAGCCCCCAGCGCTCGAAGATTTTGCATATTTTTGCAAAAATAACTTAATTTTAGGGCTATTTTGATAAAAAAGAATGCTTTTTAAACGTGGTTTAGAAATTGGTAGTGCAAACATGACTAAACTGGTTGCATAATTGTGCTATGTGGGAGGTGGCTAATGGTAAAATTTTTGTTCTCTTATTTAGATGCTGGTAGATTATAGAATTGAATAGTTCAATAAAACTCACACGGAGTAATCTATTTCGTATCCAGTTTATAGAGAAAAATATTTGGGGGGGGGGGGCTAATGAAAAGAAATTTGAGAGAAATTGGTAAGTGACTAATACCGAATAGCCCCCCTCTATTCCTTAGTTTGTAGTATATTTGTTGATGGCACCAATGTTTAGTATTTTTACACTTGCGATCAAATGTGATTGCGTATTTTTGATCATTTTTTAGAGTTTTTATTTATCTGTTAGTTTTATTTTCAACGAATTAGCCCCCCCCTCCTAAACATATGCTTCAAAAGATGTTTTAAATTACTCTTTAGTCCACTCTAGTGCATTTAATGGCCTCAAAAGTGCTAAAAACGTAGTGTGTTTCTCATTCTGCATTTTGGTCGGCATGACAATGTGGGGGGCTATAGCCCCCCTCCCCCCTGGCTACGCTACTGAAAATAGCTAGTATAAAATCTTGTTAAATTTTTATAAAATTCACATCAAACTAAACAATTATTGTTGTATGTACATCGCAAAATGTGCTGTGTGGTATATTATAACTTACTTGTTACTGCATTTACTAACTTCTTATTAGATGCTACTACAGGCTTACGGCAAGGCGTACTATTGCAGATATTACTGAGTTTCACAAATGATTTTTCATTTGTGGTCTATAATGATAGGTGGCAACTGTGGCATGCTAAACTTGAAAAATTTAAATTGTTTTATTACTTTTCAATTTTCGTTTTTATGTGTGTACATTCACCACCAACAAAAACTATGTTTGTAGATACAAAATATAAAAACGGAATGCAAATTCTCTAACTAACAGACTTTGCATATTACTATCCGATTAGCTGACCATTTAGTAAATGAATTTATACCGGATTTTTTTGAGATCATAAATAACTAAGATATCTAAATTCACTGATGTCGTCGACAAATTTTTAACATTTCTAATTTACTGCAGTTATCTAACGGCTTTATCGCATACAAACAATATTGCTGGTTTTGGATGCGAGGATAAAAGGAGTACAATAGCTTGGATGATTTTGATCAAAGATGAGAGCCGGCAAATAAATTTCTAACCTCGGGATTATCCGATTTTTCTTTACTGTTTTTCTAAACTAATTGAGCACTAATCCCAGTAACAACCAAAGTTTGCAACAATTTGTTTTAAAGCCACCTCTGAAATATAATCTGAATTATTATCAAGATAAAATCGTTACGTTTGAGAATTAGACAGTTTTTGTAGAATGATACGAATAGTGATAAAAAGAATGGTATTTCAATCAGTATAACCATTAATTGTAGTGACAATGTAGGAAACAACTTTAATTTTTGGTTTTACTTTTGAAATCATTTGTGATAATACACTAAAAGATAAGCCCATTGGGTACTATATAAGATTTTGGAAAATCTAATGACGAGCAATGACGAAATTAATTTAGGTATTCTTATATAAGCTTCATAAAAACCGCAGAATTTTTGAATTTTTGAGAAAAAAATACTCTCCAATATTAAACAAAGTAATCTTTTGCAAAGCAAGCAAAAAACAACAAAAAAATAATCCGACGCCAAAACCTATAACAGTACTCCAAATTGACCAAACTATTATTCTTAAAAATGAACCAAGAATCCGAGTATCAAGTTAGACCAATTTCTTTTTTTCTTATGATTCAAAAGTCCGTAAAAATTGATACAAAAAATAGCTTGAAAAAATTAACATTCACTACACTCCGTCGGACGCATTTTAAAAGTTTTTTTAGTAAGTTCAAAGTAATTACATTTTTATTTACCAAGTTGTCAAGAGACAGCGAAAAAGTGCTCATTTTTCGACAAAAGGCTGTCGTTTGCCCACCTGTCTACCACACACAGTGAAAGCTTCTCACTGCCCATTTTATTGCTAATGTCTAGCCGGGAAGCTGGATGTGAATACAAACTTTTTTCAAGTTTTGGTTTGACCAGATCAGTAATCGAACCAAAATCTACTGTATTAGCAGCAGAAGCTTTATCCACTCGACTAATGCTAAAAACCATAAGATTGATAAGTTATTTGCTAAATGCTTCGCTGCACTTTTGATCAGGTTTAGCAAGAGCAGCAACAAATGCAATTTTTGCATTGCCAGGCGTACAAGATTGAAAACGAAACCCATAGTACGAGTTTTCCAAATGAAAACTCTTACTATGTTGCATTAGACTACGAATCTTCAGCATATTAAAAATTACATTAAATTCAACCAATTTTATTGACGTTTGTTACAGCTATGCATAAACATTTACAAACTAAATGTGAATGAGAAAAAATAGTGGTTTGGTGCTAGTTCTTTTATAAGTTTTGTGCAAAAAAATACCATATTTTGAAGTGTTTAGCAAAAGGAACTAGAACAGTAACAAATATTAAGCTTGCAATTCATTCCCGCAACAAACTAGTAATTTAGATATTTAAGCACAATATAAATAGTTTTTTAGTTTAGTCCGTGATTATCTCTTGAGTTACTGAATAAAACTCCAGCTGCGATGCCGCGTCACGGCAATCAAACTCTTATTAACATTATGCAGATGAAAAGCGAACCGATTGCTTTTGATAGTCTTTGACTTATGTTGAAGTTACTTGAAGATCAAGGTTGCAAATATAATGACGAAAAGTTTAGACTTTTTGACAGAAATTTGAGCATCTCGTAGAGCAAAAACGGATTTTTTATCTTTTGTAATTCGGGAGTTATTAACGATTAAATGTGTTGCGTCGAATCGATCCCATCCTGGGCCATTAATCAAAAACTATTGCGTGGTCCGAATAGGGTTAATACATTGCCAGGAGTAAAATATTTAATGAAAGACAAACCAAACCAGTACTGATCTGATACTGGGATCATTTCTACTGTACAGTATCCGTACCGGTATATTCCTTCGCAGTAAATTACAGTAGCCTACAGGTATTAGAAGGGTAAAATATTTTTACATAATTAGAAGCTTTCAATAGTTTCTTGCTGGATCTAAAATCTTTTTTTACACTATGGTAACCTACCAGTATTGGGTACAGATATGCCAGATAGAATACGAAAACTTTCGTACAGTTAAAATTTTGGAATGGTAGAGTCATTACTGGTAGTAAAATAATTGCTGTTCAATACTAGTAGTAAAAGCTGATTGCTACGAGTAATTCACTTCTGAACTTTGCAATGCAACTACTTTGCGCTAATTACGCCTTTTTTTGCACAACACTTTTTGACTAACAAGCTGCTATCACATTCCTTTCCAAAATCGTCTATCCTCTGCTATGATAAATTGATCAAAGGCACCAAATTCCTGGGTCTAATGACGTCATATCACTTTTTAAAAACGCGAAAGATAATCTTGAGTAAATAATGGCAATTTATTTTCTTGAAACTTGTAACGTGTATCTAAACCAGGTTTTCAGCATTCGATAAGTAAAATTTTTTTATTGCATTTTAAGGGCATTGGTTTGCAGAGATTAGGTGGCCTTTAATTTTCAAAAATAAGAAGACTCCGTTGCTATTGTTAGACAGGCGCGCGCTGGGCTAAAGGAAGTTTGACCTAAAGACAGACTGGTCACTTATATATCTGTTGGCTCAAGTTAGTTGGTTAATAAAGATGTAGGTCCAATTTCATCAAAACTGGAAACATAAATAAAGGCATCTGGAACGTGCATGTTGCAGAAAATTAAATAAACAATAATACATCATTTTGATATTTAACCAAAAGGAGCATACTTCAATAGTTTTACTTCAATACTGTTGAAACTTCAATAACGTAAAAGATTTTTGAATTGTAATTACATTTTATTTTCCAAGTTGCCTCTGCCAGGAGACAACGAAGGACTTTGCAGTCTTGGGGTCAAGCTACCATCTGCTCACCTATCTATCATACGCGGTAGAGTTTTCACACTGTCCGTGTAATTGCTGAACGTCAAGGAGGAAAGCTGCGATTTTTTAAAGGCTTTGGTTTGACCAGACCGGGAATATAAGCAGAGTCTATCGTTTAAGTAGCAGACGCTCTATCCACTCGACCACTGATCTGTTAGTCAAAGCATTTAAGTATTTTAAAACAATATGGTTAATTATTAGTTACA
Source organism: Trididemnum nubilum (assembly GCA_963965965.1). Classification (NCBI taxonomy): domain Eukaryota; kingdom Metazoa; phylum Chordata; class Ascidiacea; order Aplousobranchia; family Didemnidae; genus Trididemnum; species Trididemnum nubilum. Next base: position 77,875 of record OZ014476.1, read on the forward strand.
TTATCCTAAAACAAATTTCATTAAAAAATATCTGTTTCGCAAAACTATAGTGTACTATGACAAACTAAAATTTGCACCTTCTTGGTACCAATACGCATTTGAGTGAGGAGAGACACGTTCTTTTCCTGAATATGCAACCTGAAAATACTATTTTTGTTAATGTTATGAGTAAATTCATTTCCACCACTAAGTAAAGCAGACGCGTAGCCAGGAATTCGCTATGGGGGGCTGTTTTAGAGGTCTGAAGGCGGATCCCCCATCGCTCGAAGGATTTGCATTTTTTTGCAAAAACAACTTAATTTTAGGGTTATTTTGATAAAAAAGAATGCTTTTAAAACGTGGCATAGAAATTGGCAGTGCAAACATGATTAAACTGGTTGCATAAATGGGCTATTTTGGAGGTGGCTAATGGTAAAATTTTAGTTCTCTTATTTAGATGCTGGTAATTCGTCTACAGTTTATCGAGAAAAATAATTGGGGAGGGGGCTAATGAAAAGAGATTTGAGAAAAATGATTGGTAATTAACTAATACTGGATAGCCCCACCTATTTCTAAGTTTGTAGTATATTTGTTGATGATATCTTAGCATTTTCACACTTGCGATCAAATTTGATTGCTTATTTTTGGCCATTTTTCAAAATTTTCATTTATTTGTGAGTTGTATTTTTGACAAATTAGCTCCCCCCTTGAATACATGCTTAGAAAGATGTTTTAAATCACTATTTAGTCCATTCCAGTGCACACAGCAGTCTCAAAAGTGCTAAAAACGTGTTTCTTTTCTTGGTCTGCATTTTGGTCGACATCCCAATGGGGGGGCTACAGCCCCCCCCCCCCTTGGCTACGCTACTGAGGTAAAGTATGCATGGCTGCAACATTGCTACAGTATATTGCTTTACCCGTACCAAGAAGGGTGGAGTTAAAGCAAATGAAAACCCTGAAAATGAAAACGACCAAAGTCCACGTTTTTTCAAACTTGAGTTTTCATTTGATTTGCCTTCTTTTGCCATCTACGCATCTTTCTGAGTAAAAAAGCAATCCAAGTTTCAACTGCGTCGTGATAAGTTTGAATTCAAGACAAATTTCTGACTTGAAAAAGAACCCAATTGCATGGACTTGGGTTGCTTTTCATATCAAGCTATGCGACCACTACAGTACCCTACATCAGCTTGCGTGCTTTAACACTGTAGCTCCAAGCACCACAATCATCAAGTGCTTAGTCTGCTCAATAATCACCCAATTTTGTGACAGTCATTAATGTTTTATACCTCTAACTGCTTGCGTGGCACAATAACTCCAAGATTTTGAGTGTTTGTGCTGGCAGGGTCAAGCCAACGGAACTTCAATTTCTCCAACCTAATTCAAACTTTTCTTAGAATGCGTAGAGTATTTTTATTATTCGAAAATGAGACAAATATTTTCGGCAGATTTTGATTCAGGTCTTTCCTTAAAAAAATGACAATAAAATAGGCCTACTGCTTTGAGCTTAATGATCAGTCAAGCTTGACGTACACACGCACGGCTTTGTCCTTTCAGAACTTTAGTCAGCAGGAGAGTGCTTGCTGGCAGCAATAGAAGGCTAGTGAAAGGAAATCGCATAAAACGTAACGGTAACTGCATCAAGATTAAAATTAACGCTAGAAAGTGAAGAACAAGTGTGTGGCAAAAGAAAAAGAGATGAAAAGGAGTGGAAATCAAACTAAAGAAAAAGAGCCAAAGCTTAAGAAGAACTATTTGTCAATTGTTTGAACTAGCAAATTCCAGAGCGAAAAGTTGGAAACGCATGCAGGTACTGTATTAATCGAGTTGAGGTATGCTATGGTTGAAACCGGCAAAATGTTGGTTATGGGCTGTTCAAGGGCTCCAGCTTGATGGTAGAGCGGTTAACATTTTTGCCTTCAAAACTGGTAGCCTGAGTTCGATTCTCAGTAGGGTCATACCAAAGACTTTTTAAAAAATGGTATTCACAGCTGCCCTCTTGTAATATGGCATTATTGGTAAGTGTGAAGATTCACCTTGGAGTGGTAGACAGAGATGGCAATGACTTCGAAGACCAAAAAGTCATTTCTTGTATCCTGCCCGAGGCGACTCGGTAAAAAAACAGTTAACTTAGCTGTTCAAATAGTATACGAGTATGACGCCATCAGAGGGGAAAGGGGTTCGACAAACCATCAGAATGCCATCATGAGGAGTAATCACTATTGAAGGCCTAACTGAAGAGGTCGAAAGTGATAAAATTACTGAGATTTAGTGACATTTATGGCAAACTTCCAAGTTTTAGCTAAAAAATAAAGAAAAAGGTTTTCTAGGTGCAAACTAAAATGCTTGGATAAGTTTTTGGATAAAACATAAGATGTGATCTTGAAAAATTTTAATGAAATAGGTGGGAACAAACCACAAGATATGTATATTTCTGGAGGATGACGGCATTAGCCATGCAGCGTCGACACAAAAAAAAAACACATCCTCTTCTGTACAAAAATCTAATCAATATTCGTAAAAAGTAAGTCTTTAGTAATAAGCATTAAGGCTGCTTGCTTCATAAGCATTCGAAACAGGGAAGTAACCAGCCCAGAGTCTTAAGAAGAGCCAGTGATGATGCAGAGGAACCAAAATTTTAGTACATTTTCTGCGATTTCATTCTTATGACGTATAGGCATGCCGGATCAAACTTCAGAGGTTTAAACACCTATTGACATCTTGATAAATACGACATGGAGGTCTGGGGGCGAAAAAACCAAGCATTTTTAAACGAAATAGTAGTAAATGCATTCGGTAGGAGTGCAACTCTTTGTACTTGTATAATACATTTTGCCTTTGATGCTGTGATTTGATCAAGGAGGGAGAGACTTTTAGCTTCGACCCTGTTCCCAGGCTGGCCATCGCCCTGATTTGAAATAAAATATGATTTTTACAAGAGTATTTTTTGGTGCTTGTAGAGTTGGCTAAAGGTCTAATACTGTAGTAGTTAGCTATCTGCTAGTCGAGATATTTCTGGTGGTATATAGCAAAAAAATGGCCAAGTTGATCCTGGTACCTCACATTATTATTATTGTTTAGGTGAAGATTGGCTGCAAGAAAATAGAGGTGTGTAGAGAGGCATGTGAAAGTTTGCATGGGCTTGGGACAACACGAATACGAAGAATTGCGCAAGTTGTTGCTAATGCTCAAACCCCGACTGATAATCGGGGACGTCATGATGTTCGACCGAGGGCAATCACTGAAGAACCTAAAACAAAAATTCACCGGCACATCCTCTCGTTTTCTTACGAAACTTCACACTACGGAAGGAAGCGCTCGAAGAAAAGATACTTGCATTCAGAGCTAAACATATACTAAATGTACACTCTGTGCGTAGAGAAATATTTTCCAAATATTTTAAAGAAAATGATTGAAAATAATGTAAGGCCAGAAAAATATGACTGTCCAGTAAGATACAAGTTTGAGTACGATTATTTCAAACAGCACTTCAACTATGGTTTCGGACAACCAAGAACAGACGTTTGTGGAATCTGTGAAGATCTGAGGGTAAAAATCGCATCTTAAAAAAAACAGAAATATTGGGAAACGCCTGGATTCGCAACTGTTATTGCATAAGAAAAGAGCTTAGTGTTTTCAAAATCAGCTAAACGTTTGCACGGAAGAATCCAAAAAAGAAAAACACAAGGAAGCTCTGTGCTTTGATTTTGAAAAGAATTTTCCTTTTTTCCAGCTGCCGGTCGGCGAAATATTTTACAAAAGAGAACTCTATATGTTCAATTTTTGAGTTTATTCTTGCAAAAATGGAGCATCTGTTATGTATAACTGGTCCAAGTGCTATTCCAAACGTGGTTGCAATGAAGTAATCAGCTACTTACGCCACTATATCCAAGCCAAAGTGCCTCGATCAGTTACGCACCTGGATCTTTTTTGTGATGGGAGTCGAAAACAAAACCACGATAATGCAATGATTCAACTTTACTTTAGTATTTACTGATGCATTTAAGCAGATCAACTTATATTTGCCTATACGTGGTCATTCATTTTTACCTTGCAATAGAGTCTTTGGACTTATTGAACTCATGAAAAGAAAAAAAGGTACGGTACACAACCACTATGAATGGATGAACTTGATCAAGCAAAAGTTTTCAAGCGTTTCTGTGACAGGTAACATGGCTTTTGATAACAAAAACCTTTTTCAAAAACCTGGTGTAAAACCTTTTTCAAATATTCAATAGCTTTTTGCGGAAAGAAGTACCAAGTGAGCAAATATAAACAGTTTAGTTTCTTTGCAAACTTGCAAGCATTATGTGAAAGTATCAAGTGCTATGTGCGGCTTTGTCAGCTCGGGTTTTTTCTCGTTAAAGGCAAATGGAATTCCGAGATTTCCAACGTCACCAATGTACAACAGCGTTGTTTCCATCAAAAAGGCAAAACTTGATGATGTGAAATCATTGTACAAGTATCTTTGACAAGATACCATCGCTTTCATTGACAAGATTCTAGCACAGCAACAAGACACTGCCAGCGATGGAGAAGAAGATTTAGCAACAAGTGATAACTTTATTGTCAGGAGTAAACTGTTATATTGCTAACTAAAGTGAAAAGATTGAATAAACTTTTGATTATAAATACATTTTTTTTGTTTCAATGCATGCCTGTTAAGGGTTACAGCAAACAAACCAGAGTTAGTAATGCGCCAACACGCTTGATGTGAAAAACAACCCAAGTCCACCACATTTTCCTTTCATTATGCCATCAACTTGACGTAATTATTACTTGGGCATTTATTGTTTCAATGAAGTACCTTTTAACCGACTGTGCAAAAGAGAATCGGCATTCTGATTCCAAAAGCAAAAAAATGACAAAGATTTTTCTCCATTTTCTCAAAAACTACTTCTCTGGACTTCGGTCTTTTCACTTACAAGTATTCAAATGCATCCTATAATGTTGCCAAGTGCATGACCAGAATTTTGCTGCGGGGGTTAGGGAATAAATCAAAAATTTGTCTGCATCTCACAGACCGGAGTCGGCAGCTGCTGGGTCATTTTTTTATTATCTTTTTTCAGAAAAACAGTCGTATCAACGCCATTTCAATGACAGTTTGCATCTTTGTAGAATCATTTCATAAAACTACCTGCAACGACTTCAAATCTCTTTTACAGCAATAATTTTTTTAGCTCCTTCAGCCTCCTTTACTTTTTGGCAGCCTTATTATACGTCTCGTTTTTCAGGTTTTTGTCCTGCCCGATAAACATTATATCCGCATAACGATAACAAAAATGTTTTGACGTCTGACTGACCAAACTCGTCGAAATTTGTGGATTCCAGAAGTGAAGACCGTTTTTTTGTCTTCACCTCACATTCAGCAAATTGCTTTGAGAAAAATTCTGGTTTTCAATGGTTGACCAAAGGTTTACTTGTTTCTATTCGCCTCAAACAATGGCTATACGAAACTCAATTCTTAAATGGTAACTCCTTGGAAAAGGATCAGTTTAAAATGTATTCTAATACGTTGAATAAAATAAAACAACTTTCGAAAAAATGTATTATCACGATGAAGTTGAAACTAATAAGAATAAGCCAAAAAGGATGTGGAACGTTCTTCCTACATTACTCCCTAATGGGAAAAAACAGGTCACACACGAAATACCTAAACTCATATACAAAGGTACACAAATTGAAGAAACAAACGAAATCCCCGCAATTTTCAATTCATATTTTTCAACTATTGGTACTCTTTTAGCCTATCAAATCAACTCCAACTGCCAAAATTACCTGAGATATCTAACTAAACGTACCTCATCTTCCATGATGTTAGATCCCCCAACTCCTAATAAAATTTATAACACAATATTCACACTAAAAACGAAAGTAAACCCGGATCAAGATTTACCCTCTTTTTTTCTAAAGATTGCGGCCCCTATACTTGTTCCTTATCTAGCTATTATTTGTTATCATTCCAATCAATTAGGCATTTTTCCTGATAGAATGAAAATCGCCAAGGTGATTCCTATTTATAAAGCGGGTGTTACTACTGACGTGAACAATTACCGTCCCATATCTGTACTACCATGTTTATCAAAAGTTTTTGAAAAATTACTATAAAAGAGATTGAACTCTTTTTTGAAAAAAATGATATCATTTAACCCCACCAATATGGATTTCGGCAAAAACATTCGATAGTTCATGCTCTACTGCATACAGTTACTAGTTGTTATGATGCAATGAACGAAAAATGTTTCTCTAGCTTAATAATGGTCGACCTGAGGAAAGCATTTGATACCGTTTGTCACAAAAAGTTACTAAAGAAACTAAATCATTACGGTATCCGTGGTATTGTAAATGAACTAATTTCCAACTATCTTTTGAATAGAAAACAACATGTTTATTTAAATGGAGTAAGATCTTCCTTACAACCGGTAAATATCGGGGTGCCTCAGGGATCCATTTTAGGACCGCTGTTATATCTTATTTACGTCAATGATTTTCCAAACTGTCTCGAATGCACTCCAAGTCTTTATGCGGAAGATACATGTATGATTGTTCACGATCAGTGTTTAAGTGAACTTGAAGAAAAAGTTTGTAAAAACATAACTGACCTTAAAGTTTGGCTTGACTCAAATGAATTAACCTTAAATTTTAATAAAACAGCCTGCATGCTTATTTCTCCTTACACTCCCTCTCGTAGTATTATATTTAACCCAATGATAAATGGAAAATTATTAAAAGTTGTTACGTCTTACAAATGTTTAGGAATTACTGTAGATAATCAACTAAATTTTATAAATCATATCAAAAACTTAGAGAAGAAAATTGCAAGTGGAGTGGGAGTATTATGAAAACTAAAAAAATTCCTTCCACTGGATACGTTGCTTCTGCTTTATTATGTTCTAATCCAACCACATATACTTTATGCTATTACTATCTGGGATTCTACGTGCTCAACTTACGAGAATAGATTAATAACACTTCAAAATAGTGCAATTAGAGCCATTACCAATGTCAGAAAAATGCAAAGAATTTCACCCAACTACTTTAAGTGCGGTATCTTAAAGCTAGATGACCTCTACAGATTTGAAATTGCCAAATTAATGATCCAATACACCAAAAATGATCTCCCAAAGCCATTTAAACATATGTTCCAATAGTTTTCTCACAACCATTCTTATAATACCAGAAGTGTTATCGGTAAGAACTACAACAATCCTTCCTTTAAAACTGCAAGATTACAGCGATCCTTTAAGTACCAGGGGATATGTACAGTATTTGGAATAACTTACCACTGAACTTAAAAAATATGTCTTTTTCTCAATTCAAAAAACAACTTTAAAATTTCTTGATTCAACTATATTAAGTTCTATGTAAAACGGTTCATTATTGTTTTGTTGCTCATCTGCGTAACTTTAAACAACAGCGTATTTGAGGGCAAGGCGGCCCATTTGTTCAATGCCGACTTAGTGAGGTTTTTGTTTGTTTTACCATGAAAATGATGCTTTTTTTCTATATTATCACTCAGGGGGTCTACTGCTCGAAGACTTCGGTCACTCGTAGCCTCCTGATGAGTATGCGCTGCTTATTTTATTATTTGTTCACTTTGATACATTTTATACTTTGTGCGTTGCTCGTGAAATAAATTATTTACTACTACTTACTACAACGGCTGTCGCGTTTTTCTGTCTCAGAAATATGAAAAGCCTGCTTTCTGGTCAAGTTCAAAACACGTTTAAAAGCATGCAAAAGTTAAAGTTTCTAAGTGATTTGACTAAGGCGAGTGGACAAGGGGCTATTAGGCTGGATATAGTTTATGGCATTGAGTATTGCTCAAATTTTAGAAACACTGCATTTGCTTGCATTCTTTTTTAAATGACCTCTAAAAGACGAAGTGTTGAACAAGACAGGCGTCGAATAAAACTCGGGATAGCTTTTCCACACCTAGCAAACAAATGAAAAAGTATCATTTAGAGCATAGCAGTCCGGCTGCAGCAAGTTGAGATTTAACCACGTGCATTTTTGCTAGGTTTTAGACTCTACACAATGGGAAACCTGAGTTGGAAAGATCAACATGCAACAATAGTAGCAAGACTTTCTCATTATAAACGAGAAGAACAAAAAGTTTAATCAAAATCAGTTTAAAAAATACAGTGTTCTAGCAAATAATAGCAACATTTTTGCTTTACATATGCTTGTTTAAATACGTCTGCTTTGTACAAAATTAATTTTTTGATTGACTATGTTTGACTGATCAGGGATCAGTTTCATGCATAGGTGGGCACAAGTCCGTTAATCGTTAATCCGTTAATAACGAAGCTAACTTTTTCATTAACTCGATAATCCGTTAAAAAGTTTTTTTGTTGACGGACTATATTAACTTCCGTTAAGTTCTGTTAACTTCCGTTAAGGTTTTTATCGTTAATATCTTGCACCATTCATTCATCGTACCGGTACAAACCAGTTTGCACTGCTAACACTTGGTGCGTATTAGCACAAGTTTTACAGAAGAAAGCGAAAAAAAGAGCTCTTTTTTGAGGCAAATAATAAACTGCAGCCTCGTAGGTCTATCAATTATCGCTGTTCGCAATTTCCAAAGATTTTCCCATCGCAGCTTTGTAAATGCATTTGAACTTATTTTGATCTTGAAATTAGATTAGACTGTAAAATGTAACTTCCAAAACACTAAAAGACCACCATAGCAATGAGTATTTCCTTACAATCAGCTCAACAGCGTCAATACGTGTTCTAGAAGCGCGTGAATAAAACGAAATGTAAATTACACGCAAAATGTTAACGAATCAACGGACTTTATTAACTTCCGTTAATTAAAGCTGAAAATAACGGATTAACGTTAACGGAGGTGTGAAGTTTGTTAACGGACTAGTGGTTAACGAAGCTAACGTTTTGCATTAACTTGCCCACCTATGGTTTCATACTTAGCTTTTCTTTGCTGTCGATGTTCAATTTTGACACTGCTGTTTGTAAGGTAAAAGAAAGATTTTAAAAGTTGTAAAAGGTATAACACGAAATCGTGTCAAAAATAACTGACCAAAATTTGATCAAACTGAAACTAATTAAAACTTTTACAGCTATATTTTAAATTGTTTAATGATGCGAGAAGAAAAAATTGAATTATAGTTAACCTGGTCTAGGACATTTCTAATCCATTAAAATATTTTGGCTATCCAAAATTTGATACGTTACTCGACGTCACATTTTTTAAACTTATAGTTTTCCGAAATAATGTTAGGAGATCGATGACATTTTTTTAACTTAATGTTTAAATTATGAGATTTAAGACAAATAAGAACTTGATTGTCTAAATTTATTGTATTCGAAATTTAGTGAAGCAATTCATGAACAAAATAAACTACATGCTAATATTTCACTTCCCGTATTTATAATTGACCAAAAACGGAAGAAAGTCATCAACCAGATTATGTTTAAGTAATAAGTAAGCCCGGGATTACCAAAATCGGAACATCTAGTTTTGCCAGTATTCTAGCAATTTCTTCTATTTTTTCACTAAAACGTGGAATATTTGACAAGGATTGATCTGTTACTATTCATATTAGGAAACAAATTTGCAAAGAAAAGATCACCAATAAAAATAACGTATCAATGAAAGTCCCAAAGTTGTTTTTGCTTAAAATATGATATTGATACTTGGAGCTTATGATTAACAGCGAGTCGTCAACCTACCGAATCATGTCTTATTTGGCGGCGCAACACTTCTCCTGAGAGATCCGGTTCTGCTGTAGGCGGTGAGTTGGTGTTTATGTACAGAGGAGAATTGTTCAGTTCATCGATTACATCTTTGTAACCCAGCTTGTTTAACTCTTCATTCAGAGTTCTAGCGCACAGCTCAGTGGTTCGTGTTAGAATAAACTCTTCTTGATGAGGTACAAAATTTGTCAACCGCCACTGCAATTTTAAACATGTCACGTGTAGAGCACTAGAAACCATAACAAGCTTAAGCTTGAAAGCTTAAGAAATTACTACAATAATAGTGAATGTTACTGTACAAGTACAGCAAATTACTGAAATGGAAGCAATCAATATCAACATAAAAACTTAAAAATTTACGTAACTTATTGAAAATTTAAACGGTATTCTATATTAAAATTAAACTTTCCTAAAATGTATCCAGGGCCCAAAATAAGGTGGGTACAAAATTGAGCGCTATTGCAAAGCCTCATGTAAAACAGTAGAGTAACGTAGTTAAAGAAAAGTCAATCCTGTGCACTGTTTCGCGTAGCAAAATTTCGTGATCATATGAACAAAACAATGCTTGGTTTATGACTAATCCAGATCATTGTGACATAACACAACGTATTGAATGCATTAAAGAAAATGCATTCTAATATAAATATAATATTTCATATTTTAAAATTTTGAGAGAGGCTTGGACAAGGGTCATAGTTGAGAGATTCCCAAACCCAGAGAGTTTAAAGCATTTGGTAAAGGTAAATCAAAATAATTTCAGTTAAGGGGTGCAGTACAAAAGCGCTAGGAACACTGTTTCACATAATGAATAATGATTTAATGGCAATAAATGGATTTGAGCCATCGCGACGCGTTTTGTCCTTGCTCAAGAAACTCATCGGGTGATAAAGACCAATTTTGTGTTATCAGCCGAAGACAATTGTAATTGAAGTAAGCCCCCCTTTTTTATTTTATCGTTTCTATATGTCTCCCAGTGCAATATTGCTACTTCAAAACTTTTCACTTACAACTATTAATCACCCTAACCCAGTACCCACTGCCTACTCAAAACTTTCAAAATTTACCACTAAGCCTACTACAAAGCCACTGCTGAAATCCACTACTCACTACCGAAACCTGCACGCTAGGCCTACTCACCGCTCACATTGCAATTTGGTTTGCAAAAAGTTAAGTATGAAATCAAATCAATCTCAAACTGCTGCCCCCGCAACCCAAGCGGAAATTCAGACAATGAAGAAAGAAGAACAAGATCATAAGCATAAAAATTGATACCGAATAAAAGTCCATTATTGTCAAAAAATGCAAAATATCGCAAAGCTTTACTTACGGAGCTTTAAGCAATGGAAAATTTTAATAAGAGATCCCAACGTTATTCTAATAATAAAAATCTGCTATCCACATAACAGAGCTCAACCTAAGAAGTGAGCTGAAAAGTGACCTAACCTGAGTAGGTTTCGGTAGTGATTCGGTAGTGACTATAGTGGATTTAAGCAATGTCTTTGTAACAGTGGTAAGTTTTCCAGGTTTTGAGTAGACAGTGAGTGCTGAGTAAGGATGATCGCTAGTGGTAGGTGAAAAGTTTTGAATTAGCAATACTGCACTGGGAGACATATAGAAACGATAAAATAAAAAAGGGGTGGCTATTCTGATTACGATTTTTTTTTTTTTGGCTAATAAAACAAAATTGGTCTTCGCTGCCTGATGATTCCCTTGAGCAAGGACGAAACACGTCGCTACGGCTCAAATACATTTATTGTCATTTAATCATTATTCATTTTCTAAAACAATGTCCTAGGTGCTCTTGCTTTGAACCCCCTTAACTGCATTTTATGTTTTAGATATGTATTCATATTTTACAATATTTTAAAATACAAATATTTTAAAATACAAATACACCCTAAATCTGCATGTGCGAGATGGAACTTCGCGAACCTTGCAGAGATCGAATCGAGGTTTAGTTCCTCTGAAAGGATCGGGTTTGAACTGCCTGTCGATGTGCTTAGTGCAAGATTGAAACTGCAAACAGAAAAAAAAAGGAATCGCTACAATTTAACGACCGGACATCTGCTTCGAAATAGAAACAGTACCATGGTTGCAAAGAGTTTTGTTTTGTTAGTGTTGTTGAGCGTAGACTAATACTCAAAATATTTAAAAATAAAAAACACAAAAATAGAAATAAGCACTGAAGTTCTCTCTATAGCAGAGGTTATCAACATAGAGGCCGCCACCCCTTTTTTGGGGGTAGCCAGCCTTTTTTCTTGGGGTCGCAAGAGATTTTGATGGTCAGTAGAAAAATTTGAATGCTTATTTACAGATTTTGCTATAATATGCATTTCGGGTCGGAATAAATTTTAGTCGTGGTCAAAATATCAGGCACTGTGGCAAAAATTATAGCCAACTTTTCGGTATAGAATTTAAGATCGCTTTAGGAATGGTTCAGTGTTAAAACCAGTTTAATTGTGATTTTTTTTACAAGATTTCGGCCACGCACAAATAGCATCATGACATAACTAAGGACCGTGCTGCGCTTGTAAATCAAGTTGTCTGAATACGGTACCGCGAAGTACTCGAGCTTGGGAGAAACTTTAGAGGATTTTACAGTACAATATTCTAGTTTTCAAAATAATGGGATTTGTTCAAGGTGTATATTCAAGTCAAGTTCTTTCCAAATTTAGTTAACAACGGAGATTTTCATAGAGTATTCGTAGCTGAGAAACGAATTGTACCGTGGGTGGGCTAGATTTTAGTACCCTTAGGAGCTGTTATTCTAAAATACAAGCAGAGCTGCTGCGATTGTAGGTAAGGGTAGGTTTGGTTCTAAATATGCAATACATACAGTACATTAGCAGTGCTAGTTAAAGGCAAGTTAACGTAAGAGTAACACTGCCACACAGCCTGCTTTTTGAGCAAAATTTGAACAACCCGCTTTTGATTCAATGTTATCGTTATAGGTTACCCGTACTAAAAATTTAGCAAGTAAGGTTAAACTTTACGATATTATTGCGAAACGACGCAGTTATTCAGGTTCATTTCGCAAGTATGGATTTGTCAGTATCGTCTCTGACGGCATTGAAAAATTACCGTGTGTAAAGTGCATGAAAGTTCTTTCGTCGGAATCCATAAACCATCAGAGCTGAAAAGGCATTTAGATACGAAACACACTGACTGCAAAGACAAAGACTTATTATTTTTAGAGCGAAAGGCAAGTTGTGTGAAGTGGTCTCAAATGGACACCTCTGGAGCTTTTCAGCAACGATATCGAGCTTCTGCTGAGGCAACCTTTGTAGTATCATCAAGAATTGCAAAAGCCAAGAAACCACACACAATCGCAAAACAGTTAATACTGCCATGCGCGAGAGATATTGATTACATTTTAATTGGAATAGAAGCAGAAAGCAAGTTGAATATACTATCCCTCTTGCATAACTCGGTGCAGCGTAGGATTTCCCTGACGTCTGAGAACATCAAAAATCAAGTCATTGACCAAATGAAGTCAGTAGGCTCGTTTGCTCTGCAGCTGGACTAGTCCACGGATCTTTCATCAGGTGCTTAACTTATTGCATTCGTACGCTACATTCACAAAGGTGTGTTCAAAAACAAGTTTCTGTGTGTTTTTGATCTGCCGTCAAGAACACGAGATCTTTTTAGGACTATTGTTACTTTTTTTTCAAGGCAAATGATATTAAGTGGGAACTGCTGTGTGGAGTCGTGGACTTTGATCGGATGGTGCTCCGGCCATGTTAGGTCATAGCTTAGCGTTTCATGAACATGTTAACCCTATCTGGACTGGAGGGGGCTACATGTGCACGCGCTTTTTTTAAACGCCTATTGTTTTAAAGCTATTTGAAGATAGTCGATCAAATTCCTTGACTTTTTAAGTTAATAAATTCTGCTTCCATTGATAACAATTTCAAGACTTTTTACAAACTATAAAGCGAGTTATTAACAGTTAAAGTCAGTACATAGGTCAAGTTTTGATTTTGGTAAATAAAGAGAATAAGCGAGAATGAGCCACGCATGCTTAGCGACGCATATCGAAACTATGCGTTCTGAGTGAGTCATTGAAATTCTCGGCTCTCAGTCGAGTGCGCAATGGCAAGGCACTATGACGAATAACATTTCGTCACGAAAACGGCTGTTGTTTTCATTCAGAAAAATCTTGTTGATCGTAGCAAAGAATCTTTTACAGCTAAGTGAGATCATCAATCAAACAGGCAAAGAATTTGTGCTTCCATATAACGGATTGTTTTGTGTCTTTCTGTCGCCAGGTCAAAGTTTCATTTTGCTGTTCGTATTACGATTCGTGCATACAAATTACAAAACCAACAAAATAAGTTCAATGTTACAGTTTTATTACGCTTGTTGTTATTGAGGTAACGCTTTTTGAATATGTCTGAAAAACTAAACCATAGTTTCGACTCAATGGGCCAATTATATTTAATTTTTCCAATTGCTGATTTATGTACTGCATATTGTACAAGTACGTGGTACAATTGGTACTTACAGCAGATGCAAAGCTTGAGAGCTGTCAATCAAAAGGTAGTTGCTGGCTTCGAAAATGGTTTCTTTTATCGCGTTTCGATACATATTGGCTATTGCAATATTTAGGCCGCATTTTAATCAAACAATTAAATGGCAAATAAGCAACTTTGACCAGCTATGTTTTACGCCAAAAGTCTTTATATTTTTTTTTTCTTGTCAAAATGCAGTTGCCACTGCCAAAGTTGCGTTTTTCATATGCACGTATTCAAATTGTGTTTCAAATATGTGGGTTTCAACTTTCAATATTGTATTTTTAATAACCTTATGACAAATTTGACGGGAAGTTGGCTTCAGTATAACGGTGGAAAAATTACAGTGTTTTTTTTTCTTAATTTTTCAAAAACGCGAGACAAGATTTAGAAAAACTCTGCAATTTGGATAATGCCACTAGATTAAAAATAATGTGCATTTAATTGCAGTATATATATTTTTGCTGCTGCTGCGCAAAAATTTTGAAAATCAGGGCGCCACCAGAATTTTGCTAAGGGGGATAGAAACCTCGGTTAAAATTGTCTGCATTCCAAGGTGGGGGTGTGGGAGTCTAGCCTACAGCTGCTTGAAGAGCCGTCACCAGCCCACGGCAAACGAAGTGGGCACTTGCCGAGAGTGAGGGGGCACTAAAATAAACTGAACTATTAAAATTGATCTCGCACAGTTGAAAATTATGTGCAATTTACAAAATATTGTGTTCATGTCTAAAAAGAGGCATTTAAGACCGATAGCGTTTCTTAGCTTTTCCTTTCCGGTCCATAATTGCTTGAAAAATTTGTTTGCAGAGGTCATTGTGACCTAAACAAGCTTGATTATGCTCTAAAAACAAAAAGAGCTAGTCATTAAAAAAACAACTGACTATTTTGTAAGTCGACATCTGTATGCTCCTACACACTAGCAAGCATTTTGAACCAAGATTTTGCTAAAGGGGAAAAGAGAGCTTAAACCAAAAGTTGAAATTTTTTGTTGGATAATTGCATCAATTTCATGTTCAGCTAAGCAAAATGGTGCAATTCAAAAACATCATAAATGGGGGCCTGGGGGTGAAGCTCCCAGCCCCTGGAAGATTTTTTTCATTTTTTGAGAAAAATAGCCATTTTAAGCCATTTGGATCACATATCGCACGTTTTTAAAGCTATTTGAAAGAATTAAATTGCTAAGCTTTGGAAGCCAGTTGAAAAAATTAAATTATCCAGTCCATTCAGCCCTTGCTTTACTTACAGGTCAAGTCCAAAGCACATTTAAACGCCTGCATTTTAAAGTTTAAGTTTCCAAGTGATTTGGCTAAGGGGGGGGAGAGAACCCCTTGGTTGTACCACTATCGCTAAACGCTAAGCGACCTGATGTGCATTCCGACCCATGGTTTGAGAAACACTGACTTTAGGCTTAGAATTCTTTGAATTGCATTTATGATGCAAACGCTCGTGGTTTTAAAATTGATATGAATAGCCTAATTCATGACCTAATGGGTTCAGAGGTGTAAACTTTGAATGCTAAAGCTGGTATTTGAAACTTGAACTACAAAACTTTCGACATTCAAAAACATCAATTTACTGCTAGAGTACAGATTAGATTGAACGTTACCATTCCTTTTTCACATAATTGTTACTTGTCTTTTCGTAACGTGATGTTCTAAACAAGTATCTTTAGTGAACCAAAAGGGGGGGGCACAAGCGGCTGTTAGGGGGCATGGTTTGGCCACTTGGCAATGTTCGTAATTCTCCAAAATAAGTATTAACGCTATTTCGATGACAATTCGCTCGCGTGTAGAGCCATAAGCAACTAATCTTGCAAAAATTTGGAAACTTTTTGACGAAATTATAGTACCTTCAGCCGATTCAGTTCCCTTTATGCGTCTTTGTCAAAAGAAATAGTTCAAAGCACGTTTAAAAGCATGCATATTTGAATTAAATTTTCCAAGTGACTTGGCTGAGGGTAAAGGCTTCAGCCCCCTTAGCCCCCACTGGTTACGTGGCCGATACTGGTGAAAATATTGTAGTAATTCAAAGCCACAGCAAACAATTAAAATTAGAAACAAATTGTTACATACTACTGCAGCAAAGTTTCCCTGCACATTACTTTGTGATAATTAGCAGTCCCATTGTCAAGGGAGAGTCTGGGGATTCATTTAAGGTTTATTTTTCTCCCCACGAAAATCTTACTTACCTTATAGTAAGGTAAAAGGAGCAAAAAATCACTAAAAATCATTGACAGTCAGTTGCTTGATTGCATATTACAGTATATGGTTAACATCCGCATATTTTTCAATTTTTAATTACATAATTAATCGACTGGTAGGCTACAAGCATGTCATTCATCGGTTGGTAAGACAGAACACAAAATCCGTTTGTTTAAAAATTGAATAGAACAACCAAAACCGGCATTCTACTTCCGTTGACAGTTCATTAACAAATCAACAAAGCTTTATCAAAAGCTCAGACATTGGTAAGATAACAAACTTTTGAAGTAAAATTTATATGCAGTATTGCATAAATTGACAACAAGTGGCCTATATAGCTTCGAAAATATGAAAAAAAAATTAAACCTTACGTGTTTGATGTTACTTAGCAAATTGGGAGCTGTAGTTGGGAATAAAATATTGCGCGATTACGTTAAATCTAGTTGCATGGAATGCATGCATCAAGAATCACAAATATATTGTAGTTCGCAGAAACTTGCTGCTTTACATTTCATTAATAAAATAATTATAGCCCAAGCCGGGGAAAAGGAAGAAGCTTCAAATTCGTTTTTGCAGAGAGCTGGACAGCGCTGTTTCGAGCTTTTAGCTCTTATCGGCAGCCGTCAGCTTCTCTAACAAAGTTATTCCCCAGCTGTAATTTTTTATTACATAATGACGACAAACAAACAGAACACAACATGTCACAAATGTTTTCAAATTGATTTCAATGTTAATCCATTTTTATCTTTTTGTTCTGTAGTTGAAGGTATTCCCCAGCTGAACAAGACTCCTGGCCGAACTGGACAAACCTTAAGGGCTTGCACACCGGCAGAGGCTTTCCAGGGAATAAACGATTTTTCACTTGTGGTACTTAAAAAAACAAGTGAAAAAATCGCTGAACCCTTGTAGTAAGGACAGCCATATAGGCTATCCCACCGCAAGGGTTCCCCTTGTGTGACCACGGAAATCATAACTGAAAAGTTTGACGTCCTTCGTGGTCGACTCCTGGGAAATCATAACGACTTCCACTATGATTTCCCAGGAGTCGACCACGAAGGACGTCAAACTTTTCAGTTATGATTTCCGTGGTCACACAAGGGGAACACTTGTGGTAGGGATAGCCTATGGCTGTCCTTACTACAAGGATTCAGCGATTTTTTCACTTGTTTTTTAAAGTACCACAAGTGAAAAATCGTTTATTCCCTGGAAACCCTCTGCCGCTGTGCAAGCCCTTAAGGTTTGTCCAGTTCGGCCAAGAGTCTTGTCCAGCTGGGGAATAACTTTGTTTGAGAAGCTGAGGGCTGCCGATGAGAGCTAAAAGCTCGAAACAGCGCTGTCCAGCTCTGTGTATATTATGACTCAAGCTGCTTTGTAGCTGCAGGGTTGGTGGTTGATCTGGCCACCTAACTTCCAGTGGAAGTCGTTATAATTTCCCAGGAGTCAACCACGAAGGACGTCAAACTTTTCAAAGTCGTTTTTGTTATATTTATGTGGGAGGGGGCATAAATTTCTTAAAAAATTTAACTTAAAAATTTTAGTAAAATAATTCGACCAAACATGATCAAAGTTGATTGCATACCAAAAAATGCTAAAGGTAAGCCAATCAAATATTTTAGGGGGGGCATGGGGATATTCTGAGGTAAGTTGATAAAACTTGCTAGTTTTTCGAATAACAGATTTGTATCATGGCTAGAATTAAAAGGAATAAAAGTTTCTAATTACTATTATAGGCATCGCTCGTTTAGCTTTTTTATGCAGCCATTTAAATCATGCTTTGGATTCCTGTTATGTGCGGTGCTCATAAGCAATAATTTTAACCAAAATAGGCCTGAAATTATTTTTTTAGTTTTTGCAAAAAACATCGCAAAATCTCTGAACGCTGGGAGCAAAGGCCCCAAAACCCATTGTTTCTGGTAGCTGGGGCTTTAACCCTAAACCTCCAATAGCCTCAGGAATTTATTATCACTAAAACTTTTTATGATAACAAGAAACGAATGCAAAACTTCTGCAAATTGCATTAGCAAAACAAAAATTATTTGTTTTAAAACCATGTAGTCACCAAGATAATCGAAAAGATATCGCTCTTCCAAAACTATCCTGCTGGCTACGTGTCTGATAATTAGAAGAACGGCTTGATGAGCTATGGTATGCTACAGCATAAAAGATTTTGATCTATTTGTGAACTGAAGAGTAGTGCTAAGTTCTCAGTTGCAAAGAAAAATATGTAAAAACTACCGACCGTATCAATTACCATCATTTTTGCAGATCATAAAATATAATTGTACGCTATATTAGTGGCGTACAACGGAGTGGAGGAAAAACCGCCAGCGTAAACCATTGTCCCGGGGCGCAACAGCCATTCAGCATGATGAAAACCTTTTTGTTCGTTTGTCGTTTGTATTTCTTGCATAAAGCAGTCCCATTTTAAAAACGAAACCTTATATTTTTGGTCTTCACGTACATTTCGGTTTCACGGGCGGGAAAGGCAGTATGCAGACTTTCAGCCAGATTTTTGTCTATTATCATGCATGTAGACGAAATACTTATTGCTAATGCACAACGTTACAAACTGATCAGGGTAATCGAAGTTGTGGGGTCAAAACCACAAACTAAACTATTGGAAATGCTAAAGTTTACGTACAAAAACTGATTTTTGCGGCTGCAAATTTTTAATTGTGCATATGTGTAACTAGTTTAGTTAAGCATTTGCTGGTTGCTATGTTGCATGGTCCGCTACTATAAGTCCTTATACAGTCTAGTGCAGAGGCGGCTCGTGACCATTTCGAAAGGGTAAGCTGCCAAATAGATAAAAACATTTGGACCCTAAAAAGTCAACGTCGTAGATAAATTCAACTGCGATGGAAGAGTGTAACTAAACGTATTACCAAAAATGAGCTTTCTAGGTCAACTGGAATCTATTTCGCAGTCACCTTTGTGATTAATCAAAATTTTGCATTTGAGACATTGCAATAGATGAGGCATTGTCTCAAATGCAAAAACCGCACGTCGAGGCCCGGGCACGGACAAGAAAAACTAGTTTAGATTGGTATCACTGACGTCAAAAGTTGGATTCAAGATTTGGCCGTCGTTACCGGCGCGTGACTGAAGACATGTTTCAAAACCTTATGGATAGACATTATTTCTCCTTAAACATTAATTCTTTATTTCAATATGTGTTTATTCATGGTTTAATATAAAATCGCTCGTAGCAGCCTGGCAGTTTTAGTCGTTGCTTTGATGATTGGAATTCTTTAAATAACAAAAATCCCTATGTAAAAACTTTATCTGATCTAATTAAACAAAAATTTCTGAAACGTAATAAGTACACTTCTGTAGTTTAATCATTAAGACAGATATTTTAACCACGAAGAAATACTGATCTGCTATATTAATAAGACCAAGAATGGTATAAATGGCTTTGGCTGTACAATTTAGAATTGACGTTGCGTGATTATTATTTTCAATTTTTTGAGATCTTTAAATATCGAAAGCACATAACCAGATGCTGTTAAAGTTAGTGAAAAAAGTTTGAAAGAGGCGCATTCAAATTATTCATCTGACTATCAGCAACCAAATGTTAACAATGTCATTTAACGCAATTGGGTCGCTATTTAAAAGCGTAATAAAGTTCAGTCAAATTTGGATACTGCCGCGAAGTCCCCGGATATCACCTGCGATGTCACGTTCTAGCGTATACCTTTCCACGACTTTACATCTACACCAACCGCAGTATCCTACAACAGAACAAGATGTGATAAATTCAATAGTTCAATGCTGGCTATCCAGAAACACATTTTTACATTTCTCAACAAGCCAAAAAGCTACGAGAGCCGCAGCTTATTTTTGTCAATTTATCAAAACAGGGAGTGAAGAAAGACTAGCTGTGACGTCACCGCGTACAATTTCAATGCGCTATAAAAGCTGCAAAGTGAGCAGCTTTTCTCAAAAATTTCCAAAAATTTTTTTATATTAAAATAGCTATGAAAATGCAATAATTTTCTAATTTTTGCAGTCAAGCGGGAGAGAGGAGGGGTAAAGGTGATTAATTATTTACTGGTCGCCTCTGCTAAAAACCTCCAAAATAAAAATAAAAATATTATTAAAAAAAGAAAAACGATCAGACGATGCAGAATATGCTGCTGCTTTTTCAGCTTCCATTATGAGCCGCCCCTGGTCTAGTGCTTTGTTGTCGACAACTTCTCAAACTATTTTAAAGATTTTATAAAATCCCAAATGAAGAGCAAAATAAAAGTATTCAATTACAATTTTGCTACTTCGTGGTTACCTTAGTGGGCGGAAAATATATATACTACTGTGTGCAAAGAATTAGCTACGCCAGTATTCACAATAGTTTGGTAAAAGATTTACCGCAAGGTTAATTGTTATTTTCCATGCTTGGGTGCGTTTAGAAAATAGCTAATATTTTATGCGCTTCTGCGCATTTATATCACATACTATTAGATTTCTATCAATATAACACACTCAACGGTAGCGCCTTTCCTTGAAAAGGGCCCTGAGTTATTTCCAAGAAATGGCCATTGTCTTTTCGCAACCTTTCTTCAGAAAGATTGTTCTGCATTTTTGCTGTTGTTTTATTTTTCTGCGTGACTCGGTATATTTTTGTTTGCAGAAAAAAAATCAAAATTTTCAAATTGGGTCTGTTTTCTTTCGTGGACTTGCTACGGCAGCACCAAAAATATTTTCGAACTTTTTCAGCAGCATTTTTGGTAACTGCAAAAAATTCGGAATATTATGAAATTCGCTAACTCTCATTATTGCAGTTCCCTGGAGCATAATGCGTCAATATGGGTGTATCAAATCTTTTGTCACATTTTAGAAATAAGCCAGAAAAGTTCCGCAAACTTTATCCAAATCGATAAGATTTTTACTAAAAACGCAAAAGTGCTGGTTGGAATTGTTTCAAACTAATCGTACAAACATATTTTGATTTTCCACAATTTTACACTCGAGTATTTGAATATTTTGCATACTTTTTTTGATATAGGACGCGACTTAATTAACTGCAAATTCTAATTGGTAATTATTTTATTGTAAAATCAAAATGTTCGCTAATTTGAAGAAGCTTTGCGTATCATAAAAAATGCTATAATGAACGATAGTGATGACGCACGAGAAAAAACAAAATTAAAACAGAAAATTGCTTATTGATGTGTTTTGGGCATATTTTTGAAGAGCTTGATTTCTGCTATACCCTTTTGACTTGTTGAAAACGCTAACAGATGAGTCAAAACACTAAGCAAATACGTCATAATTATGCGTAAAGTATAGGTGGTCTCACTCTAAAAGCTTTGCGTATCATTGAGTCATTCAACCGCAGCGTGTCGACGCGTAACCGCTCTTATTTCTTTTTTCTCTTTTTTCTAAAAATAAGCTGATTTTGAGTGGGGTCACAAAAACTAATAATTTCTTAATTATCATAAAGTTTTTTTGGAATATCAAACTTTGGCAAAAAAGCGTATAAAATTCTTGGCACATTGATGTTTTTTTCGAAACCTTATTTCGTGTACTTACAAAGATATAAGCATGCAGTTAAGCTTGACCCCCCCCCCAGTTTTCTATGGTGACCAAAAAGCCCAGCCTTGAAACCGTTAAGGAAGTATCCCCAGACTGTGCTTTCATGCATTGTATTTTGCATCGTGAGGCTCTGGCTTCAAAGACATTGAAACCAGTTTTGACAGCAGTGCTAAGGCAAGCAATAATTCTTTAACAAAGTAAAATCAAGTGCACTCAATACTTGATTGTTCAGACGCTTTTGTGAACAGATGAATTCTGATTACTGCAATCTCCTCTACTACACGGAGGTGCGATAGCTATCAAAAGGCAACGGCTCCAGCGGGTCTTTAATATGCGGATTAAATAAAGGGACTTTTTTGTTCAGCAAAAGAAAGAAGGCCGGTTCAAATTTTTGCATGAAGATGTGACACCACTGGCCTACCTTGTTGACATATTTGGCTAATTAAACAAACTCAATTTCTCCTTGCAAGGACAAGACAAAACAATCATCTATATCATCGAGGCACTTTCAGCATTTCAGGTGAAATTCGAACTTTGGGAAAGAAAGATGACAATAGGCCAAGTGGGAATATTTCCAACCTTGAATGAATTGATTAAAGACACCGAGGGTATGCGGCTTGATAACGATGTCAAATTCAAGATTATTAACAACCTTATATCTCTTCGCTCTGAATTTACAAAATATTTTCCCGACACAGCAAGAAATGATTTGGCATTTGGTAGAAATTAATACCTGGTCTCAGACTCAGACGAGGTCAACATTTTTAATGGAAATGATTCAACTCAAGATTTATAACTCTTAAACACCACTCAACTGCGGAAGATGCCTTCAAAGAAGAGGCGAATGGAGGCAGCGCAGAGTATTCGTACTGGAGATAATGTCGCACACTCACGGGTCAACCATCACCAACTGCTGTAGGGCAATTGGAATATCCTCACCCTCACAGGAAAAGAGCTAGAATTGGTTGAGGAAGCAAAGCGGTATCATCTCGATATTATCGGAGTTTCTTCAACCAAACGACGTGGCTCTGGAACTGTGGATCTGAATGGCGGACGGAAACTCTTCTATTCTGGTGCTGATCCTAGTATGTCTGCACAAGCGGGTGTGGGGATTCTCACAAGCCCCAGTTTGTCAGACTGTGTGTCAGATTGGATTCCTTTGGGATCACGGGTTTGTATGTTGAAGCTCAAGGTATTGGATCGGTCATTGTGCCTCTTGCAGGTATATCCCCCCAATGCCACGAGTGAATATCAGGCTTTTGTGGATGAAGTAAATGATGCTCTTCTACGAGTATCAGCTACTGAATCAGTCAGCTACTGAATCAGCTAAAAAAGTCCTCATGGAGGATTTTAACGCACATGTTGGAACAGACACAGATACGTGGAAGGGCGTGATCGGAAAACATGGAGTCACTGGACTGAATGAGAACGGAAGGTTTTTATTGCAGCTCTGTTGTAGCAACGGACTCCGCATCATGAATACCTTTTTCCAGCACAGAGAGGTTCACAAGTATACATGGTATCGACCTAGTATGGATCAAAAATCTTTGATAGATTTTTGCATAGTTTCGTCAGATTTGCTTTCTGATGTGCTGGACGTTGGACTGAAGCGAGGTGCTGAATTGTCAACTGATCACCATCTGGTAGTATGTTCCTTACGACTTTTGAAACCTTGGCCAAACAAGAGATCCAACAGGTCGTCTGTAACCTACCGGATCAAATGGGAGGCTTTGGAGTACAAAGAAGTGAGAAAACAGTTTGCATCCAGTATATCATCTAAGTTCAGACAACTTCCTGATGCATCCGAGAGGGAATGGCTGCTGTTTAGACCAGCAATCATTTCATCAGTTGCTAAAAGTTGTGAGCAAACATGGCTTAGAGGGGCGGGCGATAGTGAGAAAAGAACACCTTGGTGGAACCAAGAGGTTAAAAGAGCTATTTGAGCAAAGAAAGATGCGTTCAAGGCCTGGCTACAGGACGGATCGTCATCTGATTTGCAATCCCGGTACACTGAGGCGCGAAAAGCGGCAACTTCGGCAGTAAAAAAATCCACGGAAAAGCCATAGGAAGAGTTTGGTCGTCGGTTGGATTCCAATTATTTTTCGGCAAACAAAGTATTTCGGCAGACCATCCGTCGTTTACGTGGGAAAAGATCGAGTATCTTCAACTCTACCAAGGATTCTGACGGTAACATTCTAACAGATGAGAATGAAATCCTTTCACGATGGAGAGAATACTTTGAAGATCTTTTGAATCCTGTAAAGGCATCGACTCGTGACACACACGAAGTGACACATTTTGGGGAGGACGAAGTTTTCACTGCAGCAGAAGTGGCAACGGCAATTAAAGGGATAAAATCTGGAAAAGCTGCTGGTGAAGATGAAATCAGACCTGAGCTGTTGAAAGCGCTGACCGGAGAAGGAATTCTCTGGTTAAGGGCCGGTCTACACTATGCGTACAAAATTTCAAAATATTTTACGCTCGTACGTCGAGGGTGTCTACACTATACAAAATGGCGCTTACGAACGTAACAGCTTAACAGCGTATTCTGTGGGTGGCCATAATATTATGCTGAATTGGATGACAAAAATCACAGATTTATTACAATTCTTTGTTGTTTCGGTTAAATTTGGGTCAGATTATGCATCACGAGAAGTAGTATTGTCTTTTTGATAATTTGAATGTTAATTTTTTTCTACCTTCCTCACAAAAAAACAAAACGTACGGCCAATCAGTGATCGAGTGTCTGTTATTAAAAAGCTAGATTTGGGTTCGATTCCTTGCTTAGCAATAAAAAGGGACATCGTGAAGACTCCACAGTGTGTGGTAGACAAGACGTAGCAGCTTAACTCGAAGACCAAAAGGTTTCTTTGCTGTCTCCTGGCCAAAGCAACTTGGTGAATACAACAAAATTACAAAAATTAACTTATAGGCTACTGATTCAGGCCCGGCGTCAGGATAGCGTGACTAGGGGGGCAGAAATAAATTTTGGGGGAGCACGAGAAGTTTATTTACGTGAATTTAAGAGTGTGGATCAAACGAAAAAGGTGAAGACGTGAAAAAAAAGGTCTTTCGTTCAAAAATTTTCACAAACTCTGGTTTCCATCTCAAAATTTTGCAATTTTCCACGAATCCTAAAGCGAAGACCAAAAAAAAAAGTCTTTGTCCCCAAAGTTTCATGAAATCCGGTGTGAGTCCACAAAAACTACAAAAAACAGTTTTTGCTCGCAAATTCTAGGGCGATAAGCACCAATTTGGGAGTCTTAGGCCTCGATTTGTTCTCCAGTAGCCCCGAGCGTGTTAATTTCTTCGGAGCACAGTCCTCGCTTGGGGGCACAAGCAGTCATTTGGGGGGGCACGGTCTCGGAATGCCCCCTCGTGGCGCCAGGCCTGCACTGATGGGCACTAGAGGCTAGTTTCAAAGGTCCGGTTCTTCCTCTTCTGAATTCCTTTTAGCAGAGAGTGACTCGGTGGAAAAATCTGATCACAATGTTTTGCAGGGTACATTTTGTTTTCAGCTTTCAACTGTTTTTCAGTTCTACTGATACATTCCATTTACAGAAGTGGAGTCCTCGAGGACACATTTTGAAGTCCTTGGCCTCGAAGCTTCAAGTCCTCGATATTGCCCTGTCCTCGGCTCGAGAACAGCAGTATTTTTGGAATTCTTAAAATTTTGTAGATCGTTTTTTGTAAAAAAACTTGAAGCTTTAAGTCCTCGATATTGCCCTGTCCTTGGCTCGAGAGCAGCAGTATTTTTGGAATTCTTAAAATTTTGTAGATCGTTTTCTGTAAAAAAACTTGTTTTTTTGGAGATTTTTTGATTTTGTTTTTTTGAGAACACCTGAAAAAATTTTTTTGAAGACATTATTATTATTATTTTTTTTTTTGGAGAACACTTGCGCCTGTGTCCTTGCCCTAGAAAGGGTTTGTCCTCGAAAGGGCTGTCTTTGGCTTCGGATGTTTTTTGTGTCCTTGGCCTCGAGCCTTGTGTCTTCAACTCCACCTCTGTCCCGTGTCTGTTTAAGCCAAATGTTGAGCGTCTTTCGCCTCTCTCCCATATCAGCTTTTATATGAACTTTATCCAGTCTACCCCTGGAAACACAACAGACGGTGCGTGATGCGTAGCATGCCGGTGTAGGTTATCCTCTCGAATTGTCGAACAGTTTGAGTGCGCGAACACATTAAACTACAATCTTTTCCGCATTTAATCCCTTCTGCAAAAACAACGCGCATTTTATCATTATTGTATTGACTCCTATCCCAAACCGGTTTGAGTTAACTCCTTGTAACCAATCAGATTGAATTGCATTATAACTCGTGATTTCATTACTAAAATTTTTGTTGACATGCTTATTATTATTCAGTGTTTATTTCAGACTCATGAAGTTCATATACAAGCACTATCCACAAACAAACAAAAAAAAAAAATACAGAAACACTGTACAGCAGGAGCTGTTCTTTTCCTGAATGGTGCAACATACATCATCTTCTATTCATTCACAAACAAAATGCCACAATAATGATCATAGTATCTAGAATTATAGAAGCAATCAGAAGACATTAACATTTTAAGCCAAAGGTTTCGTGATAAGTGACAGCGTTCAACAAATTTATCAGTAATTTTACGCTGTAGAGCGTAGAACGAATCAATGTTATAGTATATTTGACTTGCTCTGGCACTGTGATAGCGAGTCATGCCATGCAGAATTCTATACGCATCATTGTAGGCAACTTTTAACCGATGTATAGCTAATGTGGAGTAGTTACACCATAGTTAACTAGCATAAAAACGCAAGCAGTGTGCACGAAGTAAAATGTTTTTCACCTCAATCGAGCATTTTAAAAAATGAGTTTTGAGCTTATTGGCTGCACAATATAAATATCTCGCTTGTCTTGCAATATCAGTATCATCACATAAATCACTGCTAATACTAACTCCAAGATATACCACATTATTCACAAGCTTAATTTTCTGACCATCAATATTCATATTTCAAGGAATAAACGTGTACATATCTTTGAAGAAAAAATCATACCAACAGTCTTTTTACAATTAAAAACAATATCATGTAATTTGGCATAATTACTACACACATCTAATAAATCTTGTAGCCCTCCAGCACTCGCAGCATAAATCATCAGCATACATTATTGCAGTATTCATCTATTCTTTTTTCACACAAACGCTTCTACTAAACGCTTTTTTTACTACCACTCTGGTAGTTTTGTATCACAGTGACGCACAAGAATTTGATAATAAAAGTTTGGGATTCAATCCCTCACCCGTTAAACCTAAATTTATTCGCAGAAATGCTTACCCTAGCATCAGCCGAAGATTGAGAAATCTCACTGATGTCCAGCTACTTGCACTTTCATGAAACATAAAACGAAAATAGGGCGAACTATGGTAGCTAAAAAATTTTAATTACCCTATACTGCAGTAATATTATTACCACTGAAACTGCAGAAAATTGATTGTGTGATTAGAGCATTTAATAAGTTTACTGTACTCCTAGGAGGAACTTTTGAATTCTCTCAATAAGACAGATATTGCAACTTTTGTAATACAACCGTATTTAATATTTTAAAAAACTCAATAAACTAAATTTGTTGCAAGCAAAAGTAGAAAATTTTAAGCGCAAAGCAGTTAATATTTCAGAAAGTAACACATCGGGCATCTCTTACGATTGTAATGTTTCGGAGGGAGTGAGGAACCCTCCATCTGGTTGTCGCTTCACGTAGATATCAGCGCAGATTAGACAAGCACATATTATTAATGATAGTATTGATATATAAACAAGTGTAAAGCAAAAGCTACCTCAGAGATTTAATCAAAACTTGTAGGAAAGTTCATCTCAAAAGTTTTTGCTTAAAGCAAAAGCTGTCTCATAGGTTTAATCAAAACTTGTAGGAAAAAATAACCAGAGGATTAAAAACGATGCCTATGTCCAATCAGTCTCAGAAAGCAGATATTTTATTATACATCACCAATATTTTGATTATAAAACTTGAATATGAGTAATGCCTGGATCCTGGAAAAGTCAAGCAGCAACTCTATGAAGCATTAATAATCATCAATGTCTTGATGAATTTCATGGTGGGAAAAGAAAATGTAACAAGTTTAGACAACAGCACTTAACCCAAACCACGAGCAATTTTCATTACGGTGTGTTGACCATGAGGCATGTTGAAGAAATACAGAACAAACATTAATGAAATTTGATGACTTTACTTCTGCTTTTCACTCTTATCAATAAAGGAGAAAATGTCATATTGTTAGTCAACAGCGCTTAACCCAAATCATGATCAATTTCCAGGAGGTTGTGATGACCATGAAGCATGTTGTAGAAATACATAACAAACATCAACGGAACTTGATGGCTAATGGTTTTCAATCACGCAGTTTCAACAAGTTTCCAATTATCTTCGATGCGTTGGTGGACCTAGAGTAAAACAAATAATAATTACTCCTACCAAAAAAAGTTCAAAATTCTGCAAAGTGTCCAAAACCGTCATGAGCAGTAGACATATCAAAAAAACGAACCAATTATGCATAAAACAGTTGCACTCAGAAAAGAGTCCAAAATTTTTAGAGGCAACCAGTTGACACAAGATGATTGACTTGGCCAACTTTAATCATAGTTTGAACCAGACCCGAAAGATGTTTGACGCAAAACCCTAACCATATCAAATTTTCTTGCATCAAACTGGTCACATTAAATCTTAAAAAAGTGACAATACTACATTACAGAACAAAGCTATCAAATCAAGTTAGCAAAATTAAAGCAAAAAAACAACTTTTTTTTTTACTAAACAAAGAATACTTTATTCTGTCAAAATTAATTCTAGCGAAGATTTCACTACAGCATTTTTTAAACCATAAGCCGCAGCAAACTGGAACATACAACTGTTAATTGGCACGCTGTCGTAGTATCGATAAATGGCTTCAATAATTATTATTTTCTAGCATAAAGCGAACCAAATGGCTTCTATAGCTTTTGTTTTTAGGCGCAATGTGCACCAAACTATAAGATGCACTACATTATATTAAGTTTATTAAACTCTAAAAAACTTTTTAAAAAACTAAATGGTTTAACTATGAATGAAATTATGGAATCAAATCAAGTCTTTCATTATACATGCTGTAATACATCGAAGCGCATAAAGTTGGCAGGGCCCACCACAGCATCATCGCACCCAAGCAACATAGCTGCCTTGAAAGAAATGTCGCAGCGATACAAAGCCACTGGCAAAGCTGTGTTTGATTTAACCAGGCTGATTTAAATCTCAGACCTCTACTCCAGAGACGAATGCATTACCACTTGATCAACTGGGCATAAGAGAGCATAACCAGAAGTACAGATTAAATGCATCAGAGTATAAGGCACAAGTTGGATTTCTTAAAAAATTTAAGTATCATTGGTGCACCTTATGGTTAAAAAATATGGCACTTTAAAATTGTAGTTGCACCTTAGAAAAACAAGCAATGCTACTCATATGATACAAGAAACTTGAAATTGTGTAGTTAAGTTGCAGTGATGTGAACACTGTCTTGTCACACAATCCCATTACAAAAAACTTTAAAAGTGACAAATTTTCTTTGGTCCACTGCTAATTTTAAATGATTATTTTAACTAAAAGCAAATGATTTAGATAAAACTTCCAAGTTTGTTTTTTTATTTTCATTATGAAAACGCTTGAAGTTTTTTTTTTTTAATAAAAGCTCAAATAGCTGGTAAAGATTGTCAATCTAAAAATACACATAACTAACCTTGAAACCTGACAATGCCACTGTTAGATTGATTATCATTCTTGAAATCTTTGATCATTAAAGATCAACATTGCTTCATAAATTCATCAATAAGTCCCTTTGAGTCTAGACCAAAGTACTGTACCCTATCATTGATAAATTTGTTGAATTCCAAATACTTACAGTTACTACATTTTGTTCATTGCAGTAAATACTTGCTAATAAAGTCTTAATTTACAATTCTGAAAAGCAATTGGAGAATATAAAAACTTTTGATTTCACTGTCTTATTGACATGACAGTAAGCCAAACCTATTGGCTTGGCAGTGTCAGCAATTCCACTCAACTATTTTAAAAGCCTAAAACCTGATAGTTACTGAATAATAAGTGAGCAGATCTTGAAATAGAATAATTTTACATGCCTATATAGCTGTAACTGCCCAGCCCATCATATCAGTAGGCTAGTACCAGGGTACACCTACTGTTAGGTTATAGCATTTTAATTCTGCTTTTATTACTGTAGCTGTAGGCTAACTGATAGTGTATAGGCTCTAATACTTTTGAGTTTCATTGATATAAAAAATCAGAGCCTAGATTTTATCGGCAGACTAATTTTTTAACTTGGCACATTTTCTGACAGTAGCTTAGGCTATTAAGTTGCTTGTTTACCAGTATCTCGTACCGGTATAATGCAGCATCACTGCACCTGCAAAGTGCACCAGTAGGTTAACCTTTTGAACTAAACTAGCCTACAGCAGCTATCAGGCTAAGATTACTAGTTTACTTTAACAACGTGGTATATATTACACCCTAGGTACGAGTACCATCAAGACGTAGACCTACCATACCAACCCAAGGCGTACCATACTGGTAGGCCTATTGGTACTGGTTTTGGCCTAAGCTAGTCCCCCTGGTCAGGACAGTGATCTGCATCGCCACACCACACATCAGCTTTAATTTTCAAATTTCTTTACTTGGAATAGGCCAACCAAATGTTACATAACAACAAACAATTTACAATTCACTTTTGGGCCTATCGACCTAGGCCTCTTTTTTGCAAGTTTTTCCTCATGAAGCCGCAAATTGACCATTTTCATGTTGAACTAGGCTATTTCAAACCAACACGCATACTTTCACTTTTGAAAATCAACTTTTTTTCAACAAAACTTATGAACCTAATTTTAGCCGACCCGAGACCTGGCAAACCAGTTTTTAGAATTTCACGCAAATCGTGAGCTTACGAGCGTACCGGCGAAAAAAATTTGCTCTTTTAGCAAATTTTTTTCGCGGGCAATTTTACTCTTGTAAGGTGCTACGCCCGTAAAGTGGTACGCCTGGGCTAACGGAATTTTCCTTTAAAATACACTAAGGTTACGCTCGTAAGCTGACGATGTTACGCACAGCGTAGACCGGCCCTAACGCGTGTGTGTCAAGTTGCGTGGAAGTTTGGCAAAACTACCAGAGACTGGCAAGCAGGTGTGATTATTCCGATATTCAAGAAAGGAGATCGCAAACAATATACAAACTACAGAGGGATATCACTCCTTAGTTTGCCAGGGAAAGTATATGCCAAATGCCTTGAAAGGAAATGCCGAGAAATAGTGAAATCAAAACTGGAAGATGGTCAGTGCGGTTTTCGTACGGGTTGCAGCACCACGGACCAAATCTTCACTCTGAAGCAAATCTTCGAGAAATCTTGGGAGTATGGCGAAGATCTCTTTGCATGCTTTGTTGATCTTAAAAAAGTATATGACCGAGTTCCTCGGAATAAACTTTGGAAGGTTTTGCAGGAGTATGGCGTTAATGGTTAATTGTTACGCGCTATTAAGTCATTGTACTGCAGACCGGAGGTTTGTGTTCGGGTAAATGACGAGCAATCGAAGCCGTTCCATATGGGCGTTGGATTCCGGCAAGGGTGCGTTTTGTCACCTCTCCTTTTCATTGTTTACATGAATTGGATGGACAAATGCAGCCAAGCTGATGTGTGTGCCACGATTGGAAATTGCAAAATTAGTCGTCTGCTATTCGCTGATGATTTGGTTCCGCTTTCTTCCACAGAATCTGGCCTCCAGCGCTCATTAAATAGCTTTGCAGATGTATGCTACACCGTCGGAATGAAAATAAGCACGGCCAAAACTGAGGTTCTTCATCTTTCAAGAAACCCTGATCAGTGCATATTACAAGTGAACGGAGCGACAATGAAGCAGGTAGAGAAGTTCAAGTATCTTGGGGTTGCATTTACGAGTGGCGGAAGGCAAGACGAAGAACTCGATACCCGAATAGGCAAGGCGAGTGCAGTAATGCGAGCTTTACACTACTCGGTTGTCATGGAACGAGAATTGTCGACAAAGGCAAAGCTCTCAGTTTTCAAAGCAGTTTTTGTGCCCATTCTCACTTATGGTCATGAATCTTGGATAATGATGGAAGGAATCGGATCACAAGTGCAAGCGTCCGAAATTAGGTTTTTACGAAGAATCGAAGAAGTTACACTGTTTAACAAGGTGCGTAGCTCTGAGATTCAAAAATCTCTTAACATCGAGCCGTTACTTCTCCGAATTGAAAGATCTCAGCTTAAATGGTTTGGCCATGTAAGCAGAATGCCTCAGGAAAGACTCCCCAAACAAGCTTTACTTGCCAAAGCAAATGGGAGAAGACCAGTTGGACGACCTAGAACTACTGTAGATCAGGGGTTCTTAACCTTTTTTTGTCTCGTTTACCCCTAGCCAAATGAAAACACAATAATTTACCCAAGTTTTCGAACGTAGGCCAAAATTTTCTTACGTGGGTTTTTCCGGCCAATAAGGAAAAGGTCTTCACCGAAATTTCAAGGGTTTTTCCGTCCAAAAACAGGCAACACTATCACTTTTTCAATACTGATAATTGAAGTTTGCTTTAGTATATAATTTACCCCCTGGATAGGCAAAATTTACCCCCAAGGGGTAAATTTACCCCCGGTTAAGAATCCCTGCTGTAGATGGACCGATTACATTTAGGATCTTGGATGGAATTGCTTGGGATTTCGCCCAAGCGAAATGATGGAGGTGATGGAGGACCGTGAAGTGTGGCGGCTCAATCTTGAGCTACTGCCCCCGCAACCCTCACGGAAAAGCGGGCAATGAAGAAAGAAGAAGAAGAAGACTTTGCCTGCATATTGTCGCAGTGTTGTAAGTCGGGCCGGGCTTTTCGGGTCGGGTTCGGGTCTAAAGTTGACAAAATGTCGGGCTTAATGCGGGCCTGAGACGTGCATTTTGTCTTGGGTGCAGAAAAATATAATCAAAATAACTTGTCAAAATTGCTAAGTTTTTCAGACTTAATTTAACTTCCTTTTTTTTTTGGGCATGATTTGGGCTTCATATTATTTTTCGGGTTCGGGCCTGAACCAGTCAGCCCGTTTACAATTCTATATTTGACGGTTTTGATGCCTTTTCCATCGACCTGGTTGTGTGAGGCAGGCTTCTCAGCATTACCGAGAATAACGAACAATGCCAGGAATAAACTAATGGTAGAGCCAGATCTAAAATGTTCTTTAGTAACAACAGAGCAACGCATCGACAAGCTCGTGGCCAAAATGCAACACCAGTCACCTGATTAATGCAGCTGCCATGTGTATAAATCAAAGTTTTAAGTCCGCCCGGGCTTTTCGGGTCGGGTTAGGGCCGGGTTTGGGCCTAAAGCTGACAAAATGTCTGGCTTAATTTGGGCCTGAGACGTACTTTCTATTTTAGGTGCACAAAAATATAATCAAAATAACTTGTCAACATTGCTAAAGTTTTCAGACCTAACTTAACTTTCGTTTTTTTCGGGCATAATTTGGGCTTCAAATTATTTTTGGAGTTCGGGCTTATATTTTCGGGTTCGGGCCTAAACTAGTCGGCCCGTTTACAACTCTGGTGTACATTTTATTTTTAATGAGTTTTTTTTAATAGAGTGATATCACGCAATACTTATGTGTGGTCATTTTTATTGCTGTTGCTCATGCGCAAAAGCCGTACATGTGTTCGATAACTCGTAATTTTGAAGAGAGGGTCGGTTGGTTATGTCAGGCTGCAAAATGAGTCTCTGAATGAAACAGATTGAAAACCACTGATCTATAGGATAGCAGCTAAAACTGAGAACCGCACTGAAAATAACAACAGCTTACAGCGGAGCCGTTACACCGACTAAGAGCGAGAAACTGTCAAGATTGGTACAATTGTAAAAAGAATAAGGTGCGCCTGCTGTCAGTTGATTAGAAAAGCACATGATCCGATTGCAAAAAGCAAACACTTTGAAAATAACAGGATTTTATTTAGTAGCCTATTCCAACGGATCTTGACGCTACTTGAATCAAAATTTGCAAAAGTATGTCGTCAAAAAACAAAGTGAAATTGCATTTCACTGGTGTTAGATTTTCAGCCACATTGCTTCATTGCATCAGACATTGAAAAGCACATTCAGATCAGCTAATCAACAAATCAACGACCAAAATTTCATCTAGGCATGATACCATATTTTTTCGTAACACTTGAGACAAAACTAGACGTAAACATTCAACACAAACTAAAACTGCTCTTTTTATACTTAGCAATAATAACGAAAAAGAAAAAGTGTCAAGAACATAGCTCTTCACCAACTTGCGATCCTAACACAACGAACAGGCCCACAACCATTTAGCGGCCATCCAGAAAATCAGACCAAACTCAAACCTTTTTTCCAAGTTCTGCATTCGACTTGTCTCTTTTAAATTTTGCCTTATCGGCAAGGTTATCACACAACAATAAGTGGCAAAAACTATGATACTCTTCTGAAAAGTTTTTAAGCCAGTAGCACTAGCATAGATTGTGTGTCTGAATGAAATAAGTGTTGGTCAGTCAGAAAAGGATTAACTCTCTACCAGAGATGGAAACCGGTCGGATTGACCGGCACCGGTGGGTTGGATTGCCGGTAGGGTCGAAATTCTTCAACCGGCCGGTTAAGCCGATTGAAACACCGGTCAAATTCTTCTTTCTTGCAACTAAAAGACATCTAAGCTCCAACCGATTTATGCTTATATATTTTATCATAAGCAAAGCTTTTTTTAAAAATAACAGTATTAACAAACCACACCTTTTGAAAACACTTGTTGAATGGTTTCAAGCTGTGACTAATATGTTGTGGCCATTAAGACATGCATATCCAGGAGGGTATTTAGGGAAGGGATTATTGTGCCATGCCTTACTCCCCTTTTGGGCCATGGCACAAAGCAAAATAGTGCAAAATATACCTTAAAATGACGTAATCAGATTCTAATAAAGCATGCGGGTGGAAGAGGCTTGCGCTATCTTGCATTTTAGCATAATTTTAATCAGCTAGAGAGTAGAAGTGGCGCAGATTTCAGAATTTTTAGTACATGCTAAAATCTTGCCGCTTTGAAAAGCTTTTTTCAACTTAAATTTACCACACTCTACAGTGGGCAAGAAAGACATAGCTCTTATTTTTTTATATCTAACTAGCCATGGCTTGTTCTGAAGTAACAGCATTTCTACAAACTGCTAAGTCAAATTATATTTCAAATATTTTCTAGCCAATGTCATTACAGTTTAATGGTTGCTGCTCGACAAATTGCGAATAATCTGTCACCAATAGCTAAAAAATTTTAACTACTTTTTTTGGCCTTACGCATAATATCATCAGAAAGAACGTGTGATAATTTAGCTTGGGCCCTCTAGTTCCTTTTATGCTTATTTTACGCACGTTTTGCGCTGCTCAAAACAGGTCTTTCAAACCGAAATTTAATCTAATAAGATCTTAAAATTGAGTCATTTCTGGAACCTCCATCCACAGTCACAAATTTTAACACCTAACCAATGCCCTCCTCCCCCCGTTTCGAAATTTTTTCATTAGATTCATTGAACAAAGAACAAAAACTTTCTTTAAAAAAAAACAGGTCAACCAGGCCGGTCAGAAACCGGTCAACCGCCGTAGACTTTGAAATTTACCAGTCGGGTCGAAAACATCCTGACCGGTTCCATTTCTGCACAGGAAAAAAAATTGGCTAAGTTTAGGCCAAAAACTAACTATATTTAAGCCAAACTTTGAACTATTTGTCCGGCTTAAGGTGAGCCATTTGACGGCTTCATACGATGTAGAAATTAGCTAAGTAAAGGCCAAAAACCAACTATATTTAATCCAAACTTTGAATAATTTGTCCGGCTTAATGCGAGCCATTTGACGGCTTCATAAGATACAAAAATTAGCTAATTACGAGCCGATAAAGCGACTAGGTTGGCTTCATTCCAGCCACAAAAATAGCTTTATTTTTCCAACTATCCAAACTTTCTGCTTTTCGGATAGCCATTTATTGGCTAATTTTAGTCATAAATAGGCTATGTTTCAGCCAACGTTTGCCTCACATTTTCGGCTTTCGGAAAGCCATTTGTCGGCTGCATAAGGTGTGCTATTTGCAACTACTGGCTTAATGTTAATCACAAATAGGTGAAATGTATGCATTTTTCCAATGCTGAAAAATCTAGTACGGCATTCTAAACGCCATTTAATAGTTAAAACACGAGAACATTTGATAACCCTATATATTTTGCTTCTATACCACCTTGCGTTTTGCCTCACCTTTTGCAGCTATCGAACCACTTTCTAATTAGTCGGATGATGGTCGGCTATTGGAAAAATATATTCCAACATGATACAGCGTATTTGCATAGCAGCAAAAGACAGGGATACAAACTCAAGGTGATATAAAAGCAAACATAGCGCTATATTCTCATCTTTTCACTATTACAAATGACGTTTGAAACATCCAACGATATTGAACAGCATTGCAATTTACCTAGTGACCAACATTAAGCCAGTAGCCGCAAATCGCAGCAAGCACTACTACCCAGCCAATAGCAATAGCACATCATACAAACCAATACAGATGGCTGAAACAAATTGTACTTTACGAAAAACTAGGACAAAAAATTGGCGGAAAACTGTTATATCGATTACCGATGGTGATGGTGCAAGCCTTCAGCAGCAATTACAGTATAAATTTGGTTTCAAATGTATATTGGAGGAGCAGCTCAAATCGGCAAACATAGCACTAATAATAATTTAGGCGAAAAACAAAAAAAACTGTATAAATTTTTCTTCCACAGAAAAAGCAAACCATTTGTACAGACGAAATTTGTTAACATAAGAACCCATAGGCCTTCATTAAGTTTGTACACTTTAGGTTGCAATATGATGAAGATACCACCTGAAAATGGTTTGACCATGTAGTTCCATGTTCACTAGGGTGGTGCAAAAGTACACTTTTGTTTCAAAATCAAGAGAATTGTTTAAATTCATGAAAAACTCCATTCAAAAAATTCAGCTCGATTGGTTGAGAATTGGCTGCTCGAATCTACTTTGAATTTTTGGGGGTGCCAAACCAGAAAAACGATCAAACTTTCTAATCTGGCAGCGCATAACTCATGCTTCACCACTCAAAATGTTCAGAATCGCCGCTGCTTTGCATTCATGACAACCAAGATTGCTTTTTTCCATTTTTTATAAAACATATTTTGTGAAAAAAACAAAAAATATATCAAAATTAAAATTTCTTAAGAAAAATTGATTGCGCTTGGCAATATGATAAAAAATTGTTTTGAGTTTTTTGTTTTTTTTTAAGAAGCAAAGAACCAATAAAAGCGAAAAAAAAATTTTGGATTATTTCGTTATGACTTTAGTGACCAGACTAAAAAAGTTTCTAGAATTTTGAAAAGCAGTGTCATAGCGCTTTTGCGTAAGTTTTAAAATCTAGTCTGAATTTTGCAAGCAGTAGTAAAATTTGGCTTTTTCAATTCTGGCTACCTTAGCAAAGTTTTACGAACACGTTTCCTTGTAACTTTACTCAAGATAAGTTGTCTTAAAGTTTATCCTCAACTTGTTACCTCTTTTTGTCAAGTTATTGTAACGAGTCAAGAAACTACAAATTTGAAAAGTTTTCAGCGATTATACAATGTATACGCACAAGTTGTGAAAAATTTATCGTCTTCAGCAGTCATCTTGAACAGCTGAAAAGCTAAAACTGGACTTGACCAACTTAATTCCCAATTTTCAATTTCTGCATCTCAGGGTAATATGAACTTTTGCAGCAACATAATTTAGAAAAGCTGTGGTAAGAACTAAATAGTTTAGTCAAAGCAAGTTAAAAATTTTTTCATTCAGTATCACAAATTTATTTGTAAACTGGGAGGGTATCACAAACTCACTTACTCTAATGCCATAGATGCCAAGAAGCAGCAAAATAAAGACGATGGGATCTTTAAAAACGAGAGTTCGTCGCTGCTGAGGTCTTTCAAATTCTCAAACGCTTAGTTACTACGGTAACAGTACAATCTTATTCGAATAGAATGAAAATAAAGCATAATTAGCACAAATATATCAAAATAATCAATTAAAAAAAATTAGTAAAAATAATCAAAAGTATTAAGACAAACTTACGCCAACCAATTTAAAACTTGCACTTCAAAAGCTACGAATATGCTAACATCCCAAACTCAAGATATTCTTATCTCGGCATTCGCTAAACCAAGTTACAACAATAACACTATAGCTAGACTCGTAAACTGCCAATTACGAATAATATAATCTCGAACAAAATCATGGGGCAAAACAACAAGACTTCAATAATTTCCACACTCTCACAAAAATTTACAGTTTCTCAAATTTGTCGCTCTAGTTCACAAATACGGTACCTGTAGTTATAAATTAGATTTAGAGAAAAAAAGAGCTCGTAATTCGTAATATATCATCAAAACAAACTTTTAAGCAATTTTAAACCACACGCTGACAAGCTTGATAATAAATGAGCACAATAATAACTAGAGCAAACGTGGCAAAAACAATTCGAGAAAGCAACTTATTATGATTATTATTATTGTGACAAAGGGAAGCAACAAGCACGACACTTTAAAACTTTTTATGAGTAGAGTAGGTATCAGCAGTTTGCTGAGTTTCAAATCATGAGAGCCCATATCGCTACAAGTGCTCCAATCTATGGAAAGTAATGGCATATAACTGCGACTAAGTTACTGATGAGGCCTAGGCCTGGGCAATTTTTTTTTGCCAATTACGCCGCTACTAAAACTTCAGGGTTTTTATTATAAGAGTCTGATAAAAAAAAACAACTTCAGAGAAATTAATAAAAAAGTCAGTTATTGCATGTTTCACGCTGATTCGAGTGAAGTGCTTTATCGCTTATTATTATCTTGGCTCTATGTAGTATGTTTGGTTTTATATTTAAACAATTTTAGGGGCACCTTCTTCGTCTTGAAACAAAAGTGTATTTTTTGAACCACTCTAATGTTC
Organism: Trididemnum nubilum; assembly: GCA_963965965.1. Lineage (NCBI taxonomy): Eukaryota > Metazoa > Chordata > Ascidiacea > Aplousobranchia > Didemnidae > Trididemnum > Trididemnum nubilum. Next base: position 116,876 of record OZ014476.1, read on the forward strand.
ACTGTCAGAGGTGGAGTCCTCGAGGACGTCCTTGGCCTCGAGGACGTCCTCGAGGACACATTTTGAAGTCCTTGGCCTTGACCTCGAAACCTCAAGTCCTTGGCCTCGAAGCCTTAGGTCCTCGAAAATTGCCCTGTCCTCGGCTCGAGGACAGCACTAGTTTTGAGCCGTTGAAATTTTGTTGAAAACGCCAGAAACCTCGCGGAAACATTGTAAATACCTTTTTTATTTTGCGCAATTGGAGCGTAGGCTTAGCCAAGCGGGCCTCCCCCCCAATTGAAATTTCATCAATGACAAAAATGTGACAAAAAAGCCTATTGTTTCTTCAGTTTCAGTTTCTTTTTAGCGTTTTTCGTTTACATCAGTAGTGAACAACAATACTGAAGACCAAGGGCCCCGGGACCCCCTAAAATCAATTTTTGCCAGCCAATTTAAACGTAAATCTGGAAGAAATGGATAGTTTTCATCCTAAAAGTTGCTATCTCAGGATCATATCTAGCCTTTTTATGAACGTAATGCATTAACCAAGGCCGGATTTACCACATTATGGCGCAGTACCAGCTAAGGGCCCTGCGCTCAAATCTTAAAACTTTTTATGGTCTTCAAAACATTTGGCAGAAAGATGTTGCGAAAATCTCCTAAGTGCCAGGGGCCCAGCGCGATGGAAATCCGGATCGGCAATAACATGGCCAGTAGCGTAGCCGGGGGCGGGGGGGGGGGGCTATATCCCTCCCATTGGCCTGTCAACCAAAATGCAGAATAAGAAAAACACCACGTTTTTAGCTCTTCTGAGACTGTCTTTTGCGCTGGAATTGACTAAAAAGTGATTTAAAGCATTTTTTGAAACATATATTCAGAGGGGGGCTAATTTGTCAAAAATTAAAGTCACCAATCAATGAAAACTTTAGAAAATACCCAAAAATAAGCAATCAAATTTGATCGCTAGTGTAAAAACTCCAAACATAGGTTTTATCAACAAATATATTATAAACTCAGGAATAAGCGGGGGGGCTACTACCCATCTATTGTACTATTTTTTAATAACAATTCATAAATTCACCTCCACCTCGCCAGTTTTTACGCACAAAATACTTTAAAAAAAAATTAGCCATGGAAAATGCTGATTGAACAAATCGTTGAACTTCAGTAGAGGGAGCCGGGGCCCCCTGGCCTAAGATGCACTTCTATAACTAGTTATTTTCATGACAAAACAAAAATCTCTAAGGAAAATCTTCCAAGTGGGTTTTCATTTACTGCTAAAATGTTGCACGAGTCAATGCACCTTACTTCCCCCTATCTGGAGCAAATCACGTACAATTAAACTTTAACACCAAAATGCAAGATGTTAAACGTGTTTTGAACTTAAATTGCAACTAGAAGGAGGATTAAACAATTTAATTTTTCTAATTGGCTTTCAAATGTCAAAAATTTAGTGCTTTCAAATGGTTGTAAACATGTGCGAAGTGTGATTCAATGGCATTAAAATAGCTTTTTTTACCAAAAAATTACAAAAAATCGGCCAACAGCTGGGGGCTTCGCCCCCAGACCCCCGTCTGTGATACGTTTGAGTTACACTGACTTTCTCAAAACGTCTCCAAAGTTACGTATTTGCACTTTTCAGCCATATTAGTTGAGGCCCTCTCCCTTTGCAAAATCTTGGTTAAATGAAAAACAGGCAAATGTTAATGACGTCATTGCATGTGATTTGTGGTTTACGCCTCCCCAATCAAAAATTCTGGCTACGCCTTAAAATTGGAGATTGCCTGGAAAACTTTTTTGAAGACCTTTTTTTTTGGAGAACACTTGCGGCTGTGTCCTTGGTCCTTGGCCTTGGCCTCGAGCATTCCTGTCCTTGGCCTCGAGAGGGTCTGTCCTCGGAAAGGCTGTCCTTGGCCTTGGCCTTGACCTAGGATTTTTTTTGTGTCCTTGGCCTTTGCCTCGAGCCTTGTGTCCTCTACTCCACCTCTGTTCACTGTTTAGCAGCTTAATAGAAGGAGTGCTACCAGCTACATATTACAGACGTTCAGAGTACAGAAAAAAAACAAAAAAACTGAAAAACTTTGAAACACAACACAATTAGAAATCAACAAACTTGTCACGGCATAAATTGCATATAAACATGATGACTGACTGATAAAGCTACCAGTAGCCTACCAATATCAGATCCAAAAACACTGTTTTATTTGTAATGCATTTTTAGGGCAAATACTAAACTACTAGTAGCCTATAGTCAGAGCTCCTTTTAAGATTCAAAATTGGAGAAAACAGTGCGAAATTTCCCAAAGGTACCGAAAATAAAAATTTGCCCAAAACTTTTACATTACTTTAATTTAGACAAACTTTGCATTAAAAAGATGGTAACTTTTGAAACCACACTGGTAAGCTAAGCCTAATGTTTTTAACAAAAATTGACGACTGTTAATTTTAAATTCAACATGTTAAGGTAAGTATACTAGGCTTACCGATGTCAGTTGCCGCCTATACTGGTGACTATAGGCTACATAAGGCGTAATCTTTCGTATGGCGGTGTTTGGAGAATAACACTAGCACTCTTGCAGGTCATGTTACGAACAGCGAATGCTAGAAACCGGCGTGAACAGCAAGCCAGGAATGTTAAAAACGGGGTTGATCTTATAAGTCATAACCAGTTAACCACTGTCCTGACATTTATGCATTTTTCGATCTAAATCTAGACAAAACATCCCGACACATACGAACACGAAATGTCAATGAACAGTGAACACCACCAACTCCAGCAATTACTCGAGAATAGTCACTGATTTTTTGCTTTTCTATGCTTTGTCAAACCCAGTGCAATTCACGACTGCAGCTTAGCCGACTCGGCAGCCAGGTGAAAACAGCGGTGAAAAAACGTTATACGAAGCCAAGATAGACATACTCTAATAGTATCATACGTGTATGATCGGGACCAATGAAACTCTCGATGATGAGAGAAGCCTTTTCCACACCTTTTGAATCTTCTATTGCAACCGCATGCGGATGATTTTGATTCTTAGCCAATTCATAGAACAATATCAAAAGCTCGGCATCTGAAATCAAGTAGCTAAGAAACTTTTGCATTACATGAAACTCGCTGATTTCGGCATCGGTATCAAAAAATTCACGAGATTTTTGTATTAACACCTCCCAATGTTGCTTGGATTGCTGTATCTGCTTGTCGCCAATCTTTTCTTTCCGTTGTAATTCTTTGATAAGCTAAAACAAAAATGACATTTTTAAAGATATCAAAAGCACATTAATTATTTTGCTTATTGCTGAACAAGCTAACTTGATATTCGACAAGGTATACAAAGACCTGTATTAGAAGCAAAATTGTATGAGCTATAACATAATTCAATACACAGAATTAAATTTCTTGCATTTTAAATACAACCTTTGCTGCTATTAAACTTCTATTACGAACTTCAGCTGTATGATCGCATTCATGTGGCATCATAGTCTTCCTTAGCAAGAAATGAATAGCGTCATTTTGTCTTCGGTAAAATCACGTACTATATTTTATAGCAAGACCGTAGTCTTGATACCGGTGGACTGTGGCCCAGTTCAATTTAAACCCTCTCAACATAAAAATGGCTGCTTGTGTCAGTTTGGTAAGCACGTGACTGATACCGACAACTGATTTATGTAAAGATTTTGATAAAGCATACTTTGTTTGGCACGTTAATTGTTAAACAAGAACACCCGAAACCTAGAGCATCACAATAACAAACGATTAGTTGCAAAATACAGAGAAGTAGACTTGCCAGGCAGTAAGCGGTTCACTGAAGTTGTTTGTGTGCAGTTCAAGAGTAAGAAACTGACAAACTGCAATTAAATACTCACAATGGCTCATAAACGCTTAGCATAGCCTTATGGAGTGGTTCGATATTTTACATTTAGAACTGTGAAACAATAACACATCACAGCCAACTAATCAAAACTGATGTTGTAAGTGCAAAATGAAAGTAAATAATGCGAACCTTTGAGTATCATTTTTGCATTAGTGATTTGTGGTAAAAGTATATATCAGTTATTTGAAATTAATCGATCTACTTCATTAAGACTCTGAGGTGGAAATAAGAAGAATTTTGACAACTGTGGACCACCAGTAGCATAACTTTTTTTTCCTTTCTTGCCATCTATCAGCACCAGAGCTGTACGTTTTGTTTTCAAAGTAGCAACTACAAGCAAGGAGAAATAAATTGGAAATATTGAAAAGCACATAAAGCAACACTGATCATCCTCGCAACTGAAAATTTTGAATGCTATTACTCAAACAAAAATTGTTTTTTGATGTCTAAATCATACTAATCTGAGTTAAAGAATCAGAAAATTCTTTAAACCTTTTTCGTGTAGAAAATTAAAATTTATTGAACTCTGCTTTCATTTCTCCTTCAATGAGAGGAAGATCTTCAACAGCTATGCCAGCATCTAAGCAAATATGATTTTATACTCCTAAAATTTAATTTTTTCTATTGATGAGCAAGGACGGCAGTACTGTATAAGATATACAAGTAGAATATTCTTTATCAGTCTGCAGAAGTATCCATAGCGTACATCATGCTTGAGCAATACAGTTAAATTTCTGAGGTACTGGTACATACTGCGCACATTGTAAACCCTAAAAAAGGCAGTATGGTATGCAATTACAATCTACCCCAACTTTTAGGTAAAAGTACTGTACGTAGGTATTATACCGTAAGCTTGAATGGATTTGGACAGCAGGGTGAATTCGAACAGATTTTGATTAACAGTTAAGAAAATATTAAAAATTGAAGCAAATGTTTAAATAACAAAGCGGGTGCATGGTAAACGATCAGAAGTTTTTTCAGCATAATAAAATATTTCACAAAAATTTCATGTAAAAAAATCTTCCGCAATAGTCCAAATTCACTCTGGCTTATGACATGATTTAAACGTAGAATTTTGATACCAGTATGTTATGCTGTTACGGTATAATTAAATTCGCGAAGTAAATAGTACGTAAATTATGAACTTATCATAACGTACTGCCATTCTTGTTGATGAGAATAAAAACATATTAAGCAAGATATTTAAAAAAATAGCAAAGATATAACACTTTCAAATTTTCAAAAGGATGTTTGGGTTCATTTTACAAGATTGTTTCAAAGAAATAGTGCATAGCTGATTGTCCATATCAGCGTTTAGTACCAGTGCTACAAAAGGGTTGGTTTGAGCAATAAGTTATATATCATTTCCGAAATAAGCACTTTACTTCTGACACACCTTATAATATTCTCTGTGGGCATAGCCAGAACAACGTTACTGCAACAGCTTAAACGAACAGAAGGTTACAGAGCCAAACAGTTCTAGTTTGTCTTAAGTACTGTCTCATCAGCTAGCCTCAGAATTGCATAGAGTAGAACTTACAACCTTATCAGCCATATGCTATGGGTTAAATAGACACTTCAGTAATTTCAACAGTAAACGATGTTATTTTTGTAGCTAATTTCAACAGAAAGAATGGTACCACTGGGCTCTTGTATTAAAGGCCACTGAACTGCATATATGGTAAGTAATCAAAAATAGTAGACTAGTATTTTTCTGGATTATCGGAGCTATTTTTGACTGACCACGAATTTCAAGTGTTCAACAAACATTGTCTGGCGAGTGCTAAGTTTTATGAATACAGGTATCTAAAAACCCCAAATAAACTTCATGACACCAAAAATTATTAGTTAAATATGAAATTTATAAACACAACTTGTTTTGTTAGGCTGGGATCACACGATCAAGTTTTTGCACAATTTTCTGGCATCAATCCTGTAAAATGTCGCGCAAGTCCATGACATAGTAGTATTGCGGGCACCTGTCATCAGTTCTATTGCACAGCCTGTGTGAGAATGAAAATCAGCGTCTAGAAAGTCTTGCTTAGTTCTTGCAGGGAAATAGAACCGAGCTATATTTTGCCAGAAAGTTTTCTAAAAGCTGCCATTCTCAACAAAGAAAACTGAGCTTTCAGATGTGCCTTTGAAACTTGTGAGCCGCAGAATACAAAAATTGTCGCCAAAGTCAACGCAAAAAACGAATGCGTCATAATTATCAAGCGAAAATGCTGTAAGAAATTTCACGCTTTTGATTTTATCAACAATGACATAATATAACATTGTGCCTGTTTTTTTCTCATATTTCTTTAAAGACCTAACTGTGTTGCCTGCTATTTTGTTCACCATTGCATATCGATAACCCAATTATTCCTACTTCAAACTTGTGCTTAGCCTTTTCCAAAATGATTCTGAAAAGTTATTAACCATAACTGCAGTATAGTGATCAACATGCCGTCGTGGTCAACTCATGAAATTGAAGTTATAATTAGCAAAATCAAAGAAAGGCAGTGCTTGTGGAACACACTTAATTCTGAGTACAAGAATAGAGCAAAAATATCAGATACTTGAAAGAAAGTTTTGGAAATTTTAGATGGAGATCAAATGGAGGTACACATTTGCTGACTACTTAGTAATAATTAAACTTTAATAAGTATTCAATGAGTGATCTGGCTTTAATCAAAATATTAAAAATTTCCATCTGATCGGAAAAAAACCTTCCGGCTCAGCTTTCGCCGGAGCCGAGATTATGCAATTAGTGATACGTTTTTGATGATTTTAATATTTTTTTGGCTAAAACTCGACATGTCCGCTGGCAAAAGAGCCTGTTTCATTTTTAAGCAGTTAAGATAAATTTCAGTAGATAATTTTCAGCTATTTCATGCTGATTTTGTAAGAAACCAAACAAAACCGCTGTTATTAGGTTATTCTAATTTAAAAATAAAAAAGCTTCAATTTACCCTGATGTCCAATTATTGAGCCCTCTGTAACCGCAAGTACCCGAAAGAACATACCTGGTTTAATATTACTTGATCAATCATGCAATGTTATGCAAATTTTATTGACCAAGTAGATAACATAGCATGAAAAATGCTACGGTATACGTTAAGGAGTACCACACAAACAAACTTATTTTGACATTTTCCATCTATATATTCATTTCATTGCAGGTCGAAAAAAATTTCATAGTCTGCGCACGCAATTTGCGACATAACTCATATAGCTATTTGTTATTACATAGCTGCAGCTTTTTGCTTTTGTGAATGTGCTCGTATCATTTTGGCAAACGAGAAATAACATTGAATTGCCTGCCAAAGCGCATAGTATTACTATGGCCACTGCAAATTTCAAGAAAATTCCTTAACTACTACGCAATGCGAAGAAATACTTGTGATAGCTTCGGCAATATGTTTGCAGAAAAACCCAGACGTTTCTGTCTGGCAGGAAAATACCGACTAGATGTGACAGCTCCAAAAACATTGATGCAAGAAAATTGTACAAAATCTTGATTGTGTGATCCCGACCTTAAGAAAAACTATTATCATAGAGTGTTCACATAAGCAATTACCCTTTTCAAAACATTTTGGTAAAAGTACATTAACCCTGTCTGGACTGGGGGGAGTACATGTGCACGCGCTTTTTTTAAACGCCTATTGTTTCAAAGCTATTTGAAGATAGTCGATCAAATTCCTTGACTTTTTAAGTTAATAAATTCTGCTTCCATTGATAACAATTTCAAGACTTTTTACAAACTATAAAGCGAGTTATTAATTGTTAAAGTCAGTGCATAGGTCAAGTTTTGATTTTGGTAAATAAAGAGAATAAGCGAGAATGAGCCACGCATGCTTAGCGACGCATATCGAAACTATGCGTTCTGAGTGAGTCATTGAAATTCTCGGCTCTCAGTCGAGTGCGCAATGGCAAGGCACTATGACGAATAACATTTCGTCACGAAAACGGCTGTTGTTTTCATTCAGAAAAATCTTGTTGATCGTAGCAAAGAATCTTTTACAGCTAAGTGAGATCATTAATCAAACAGGCAAAGAATTTGTGTTTCTGTATTACGGTCTATCTGTCGCCAGGTCAAAGTTTCATTTTGCTGTTTGTATTGCAATTCGTGCATACAAATTACAAAACCAACAAAATAAGTTCAATGTTACAGTTTTATTACGCTTGTTGTTATTGAGGTAACGCTTTTTGAATATGTCTGAAAAACTAAACCATAGTTTCGACTCAATGGGCCAATTATATTTAATTTTTCCAATTGCTGATTTATGTACTGCATATTGTACAAGTACGTGGTACAATTGGTACATTCAGTAGATGCAAAGCTTGAGAGCTGTCAATCGAAAGGTAGTTGCTGGCTTCGAAAATGGTTTCTTTTATCGCGTTTCGATACATATTGGCTATTGCAATATTTAGGCCGCATTTTAATCAAACAATTAATTATCGAATAAGCAACTTTGACCAGCTATGTTTTACGCCAAAAGCGTTTATATAGTTTTTTCTTGTCAAAGTGCTGTTGCCACTGCCAAAGTTGCGTTTTTCATATGCACGTATGCATATTGTGTTTCAAATATGTGGGTTTCAACTTTCAATATTGTATTTTTAATAACTTTATGATAAATTTGACTGCAAGAAGGCTTCGATATAACGGTGGAAAAATTACATTTTTTTTTTCTAAATTTTTCAAAAACGCGAGACAAGATTTAGAAAAACTCTGCAATTTGGATAATGCCACTAAATTTAAAATAATGTGCATTTAATTGCAGAATATATATTTTTGCTGCTGCTGCTGCTGCGCAAAAATTTTGAAAATCAGGGCGCCACCAGAATTTTGCTAAGGGGGATAGAAACCTCGGCTAAAATTGTCTTTATTTCAAAGTGGGGGTGTGGGAGCCTAGCCTACAGCTGCTTGAAGAGCCGTCACCAAACGAAGTGAGCACTTGCCGAGAGTGAGAGGGGCACTAAAATAAACTGAACTATTAAAATTGATCTCGCTCAATTGAAAATTATGTGCAATTTACAAAATATTGTGTTCATGTCTAAAAATAAGGCATTTAAGGCCGATAGCGTTTCTTAGCTTTTCCTTTCTGGTCCAAAATTTGCTTGAAAAATTTATTTGCAGCGTTCACTGTAGCCTAAACAAGCTTGAGTATGCTCTAAAAACAAAAAGAGCTAGCCGCTAAAAAAAAACTAACTATTTTGTAAGTCGACATCTGTATGCTCCTACACACTAGTAAACATTTAGAATCAAGATTTTGCTCAAGGGGGAAACAGAAGCTTGAACCAAAAGTTTAAATGTTTTGTTTCATAAATGCATCAATTTCATGTCCAGCTAAGCAAAATGATGCAATTCAAGGGCATCATAGACGGGGTCTGTGGGTGAAGCTCCCAGCCCCTGGAAGATTTTTTTCATTTTTTGAGAAAAATAGCCATTTTAAGGCCATTTGGATCACATATCGCACGTTTTTAAAGCTATTTGAAAGAATTAAATTGCTAAGCTTTGGAAGCCAGTTGAAAAAATTAAATTATCCAGTCCATTCAGCCCTTGCTTTACTTACAGGTCAAGTCCAAAGCACATTTAAACGCCTGCATTTTAAAGTTTAAGTTTCCAAGTAATTTGGCTAAGGGGGGGGAGAGAACCCCTTGGTAGTACCACTATCCGTAAACGCTAAGCGACCTGATGTGCATTCCGACCCATGGTTTGAGAAACACTGACTTTAGGCTTAGAATTCTTTAAATTGCATTTATAATGCAAACGCTCGTGGTTTTAAAATTGATATGAATAGCCTAATTCATGACCTAATGGGTTCAGAGGTGTAAACTTTGAATGCTAAAGCTGGTATTTGAAACTTGAACCACACAACTTTTGACATTCAAAAACATCAATTTACTGCTAGAGTACAGATTAGATTGAACGTTACCATTCCTTTTTCACATAATTGTTACTTGTCTTTTCGTAACGTGATGTTCTAAACAAGTATCTTTAGTGAACCAAAAGGGGAGGCACAAGCAGCTGTTTGGGGGCATGGTTTGGCCACTTGGCAATGTTCGTAATTCTCCAAAATAAGTATTAACGCTATTTCGATGACAATTCGCTCGTGTTTAGAGCCATAAGCAACTAATCTTGCAAAAATTTGGAAACTTTTTGACAAAATTATATTACCTATAGCCGATTCAGTTCCCTTTATGCGTCTTTGTCAAAAGAAATAGTTCAAAGCACGTTTAAAAGCATGCACATTTGAATTAAATTTTCCGAGTGACTTGGCTGAGGGTAAAGGCTTCAGCCCCCTTAGCCCCCGCTGGTTACGTGGCCGCTACTGGTGAAATATTGTAGTAATTCAAAGCCACAGCAAACAATTAAGATTAGAAACAAATTGTTACATACTACTGTAGCAAAGATTTGCTGTACATTACTTTGTGATAATTAGCAATCCCATTGTCAAGGGAGAGTCTGAGGATTCATTTAAGGTTTATTTTTCTTTCCACGAAAATCTTACTTGCCTTATAGTAAGGTAAAAGGAGCGAAAAATCACTAAAAATCATTGACAGTCAGTTGCTTGATTGCATATTACAGTATATGGTTAACATCCGCATATTTTTCAATTTTTAATTACATAATTAATCGACTGGTAGGCAACAAGCATGTCATTCATCGGTTGGTAAGACAGAACACAAAATCCGTTTGTTTAAAAATTGAATAGAACAACCAAAACCGGCATTCTACTTCCGTTGACAGTTCATTAACAAATCAACAAAGCTTTATCAAAAGCTCAGACATTGGTAAGATAACAAACTTTTGAAGTAAAATTTTTACGCAGTATTGCATAAGTTGACAACAAGTGGCCTATATAGCTTCGAAAATATGAAAAAAAATTTAAACCTTGCGTGTTTGATGTTACTTAACAAATTGGGAGCTGTAGTTTTAAATAATATATTGCGCAATTTCGCTAAATCTAGTTGCATGGAACGCACGCATCAAGAATCACAAATATATTGTAGTTCGCAGAAACTTGCTGCTTTACATTTCATTACTAAAATAATTACAGCCCAAGCCGGGGAAAAGGAAGAGGCTTCAAAGTCGTTTTTGTTATATTTATTTGGGAGGGGGCATAAATTTTTTAAAAAATTTAACTTAAAATATCAGTAATATAATTCGACCAAACATGATCAAAGTTGATTGCATACCAAAAAATGCTAAAGGTAAGCCAATCAAATATTTTAGGGGGGGCATGGGGATATTCTGAGGTAAGTTGATAAAACTTGCTAGTTTTTCGAATAACAGATTTGTATCATGGCTAGAATTAAAAGGAATAAAAGTTTCTAATTACTATTATAGGCATCGCTCGTTTGGCTTTTTTACGCAGCCATTTAAATCATGCTTTGCATTCCAGTTATGTGCGGTGCTCATAAGCAATAATTTTAACCAAAATAGGCCTGAAATTGTTTTTTTGGTTTTTGCAAAAAACATCGCAAAATCTCTGAGCGCCGGGAGCAAAGGCCCCAAAACCCATTGTTTCTGGTAGCTGGGGCTTTAACGCTAAACCTCCAATAGCTTCAGGAATTTATTATCACTAAAACTTTTTATAATAGCAAGAAACGAAAGCAAAACTTCTGCAAATTGCATTAGCAAAACAAAAATTATTTGTTTTAAAACCATGTAGTCACCAAGATGATCGAAAAGATATCGCTCTTCCAAAACTATCCTGCTGGCTACGTGCTTGATAATTAGAAGAACGGCTTGATGAGCTATGGTACGCTACAGCATAAAAAAAATCAATTAAATGCATTTTTGATCTATTTGTAAACTGTAGAGTAGTTCTGCTGGGTTCTCAGTTGCAAAGAAAAATATCTAAAAACTACCAACCGTGTCAATTATTAGAGGCGTCGCTAAGAATGGTGGCACCCGGGGCGGGATTTCGTTGTGGCACCCTTTATTGGCCAAAATATAGGTGAAGACCAAAAAAAAAAGGTCTTCGCAGCAAAAACGAAGTTGGTTTTTCACTCCGAAAGTATGAGAAGGTTTTTGGTCTCAAAAGAAAAAAAAAACAACAAATTGTGTCACCCCAAAATGGTGACACTTGGGACGGGCCGCCCCCCTTAGCGACGCCACTGTCAATTACCATCATTGTTGCAAATCATAAAATATAATTGTAGGCTATATTAGTGGCGTACAACGGAGTGGAGGAAAAACCGCCAACAAAAACCCTTGTCCCGCGGCGCAACAGCCATTCAGCATGATGAAAACCTTTTTGTTCGTTTGTCGTTTGTATTTCTAGCATAAAGCAGTCCTTTTTTAAAAACGAAACCTTATATTTTTGGTCTTCACGTACATTTCGGTTTCACTGGCGGAAAAGGCAGTATGCAGACTTTCAGCTTCAGCCAGATTTTTGTCTATTTCCATGCATGTAGACGAAATACTTATTGCTAATGCACAACGTTACAAACAAATCAGGGTATCGAAGTTGTGGGGCCAAAACCACAAACTAAACTATTGGAAATGCTAAAGTTTACGTACAAAAACTGATTTTTGCGGCTGCAAATTTTTAATTGTGCATGTGCGTAACTAGTTTAGTTAAGCGTTTGCTGGTTGCTATGTTGCATGGTCCGCTACTATAAGTCCTTATACAGTCTAGTGCAGAGGCGGCTCGTGACCATTTCGAAAGGGTAAGCTGCCAAATAAATAAAAACATTTGGATCCTAAAAAGTCAACGTCGTAGATAAATTCAACTGCGATGGAAGAGTGTAACTAAACGTATTACCAAAAATGAGCTTTCTAGGTCAACTGGAATCTATTTCGCGGTCACCTTGGTGATTAATCAAAATTTATGCCTCATCTATTGCAATGTCTCAAATGCAAAAGCCGCACGTCGAGGCCCGGGCACGGACAAGAAAAACTAGTTTAGATTGGTATCACTGACGTCGAAAGTTGGATTCAAGATTTGGCCGTCCTTACCGGCGCGTGACTAAAGACATGTTGCAAAACCCTATGGATAGACATTATTTTTTCTTAAATATTAACTCTTTATTTAAATATGCGTTTAACCATGGTTAAACATAAAATCGCTCGTAGCAGCCTGGCAGTTTTAGACGCTGCTTTTAATGATTGGAATTATTTAAAAAAACAAAAATACCCATGTAAAAACTTTACCTGATCTAATTAAACAAAAATTGCCGAAACGTAATAAGTACACTTCTGTAGTTTAAAACTTGAAGGCAAACTGGCTTCTAAACCATTGCGGAAAATTTGGGTGATTCTTTTTCAAATATACGGAGGTTAAATTTAGAATCACGCGAAATTAGAATAATGTGAACAAACTTTAAAATAGATTGTGCATTTAATCACAGCTTTACGATATTCTCGAGCCTGGGAATAGAATTTTGCACAAATCCTAAATTAAATAATAGTGAACACTGTCTATTTATTCGTAGTCATAGTATTAAATAACTGTAAGAACTAATGTTGTTACATACCACTGCAGCAAAGATTTGCTGCACATTATTAATCGTGACAATTAGAACAACTGATTAGTGTAAGCTCTTTCGAAACGACGTAAAATTAATTCCATTTCTTAACTTCTGTAAACTGCAAAGTAGTGCTGAGGCCTGAATTGCAAAGAAAAATATGTGTAAAACTACTAACAGTATCAATTACTATCATTAATGTAGATCGTAAATTTTGGTTGTTTGCTGTATCAGTGGCGTAACAAGAAAGGGGCGAATGCGCTCGGAAAATTTTGTCGGAGAGTGCAAAAGTTACTTAGCAAGTTGAAAACATTTTTGTTCTTCACCTTCATTTCTAGACTAAAGTAGTAATTTAGAAAACGAAGCAGTACATTTTTGGTCTTCACGTACATTTAGCTTCCGGCCGCAAACGCAGAAAATTCAGTAAGGCGTTAGCGTTTTTTTAGCTTTAGCCAGATTTAATGTCAATTACCATGTATTTAGGCAAAATACTTAATTGCTTAACGTTACAAGCAACTTGCAGGCCAGATAAAGTAAAAAATAAATACAGTATCGCCTTCAAAGTAGAGTAAACAAAGCTGTGGAACACAAACCACAAACTAGGTCTATAGAAGCTAAAATTTGCATATCAAAGATGATTTTGCTGCTGCAAATCTTAATTAAGCAACTGTACTGCATGGTCCACTATCAATGCCGCAACTAGAGCAGAGTTTTAGGGGGGAGCAAAGGGTCTTTCAGGGGGGCCAAAAATTATTTAAACAAAAAGGTACCGATGAAAAGTATATTTCACCAAGTTTTCAGGCGTTCTCCTGAAAAAAAAAAAAAAAAATCACAGCACCAATGAAATTTTACTTCCTGTAATTGGCGGAAAAAAAACTTCGCAACACGATGAATTTCGCATTGTATTGGACTATTTTGCGCTTACAGGGAACACTGAATGCAAACATGATAGGCAGTTTGGAGGGGGGAAATTTTTGTTCGGGGAGCGCCGCTCCCCCCGTGTTTACAACCCTCTTCAATATACTACAGTACGTCCCTGTAGTGCTTCGTTTTTGTCAAATTCTAAAATTGCTTTGCATGTTTTTCTAGTCCTAAACTCCTAATAAAGAGTAAAACGAAAATATCCAGTCTACGCGTACCATGCAAAAAACCTATACTACTACTGCGTCTGCAAAAAGCTGTCAACACCAATATTAGCAAAAGATTAAAGATTTACCGTAGTCTTGGTATTTTCCATCCTTTGCTGCATTAGAAAAAATAGCAAAAGAGTTCTTTCGGTATCATTTTTTTAATCAATGCGATAAAATTCGGAATTTTATGCAATTCGTTAAATCTGTAATATCATTGTTGTATTTCCACAGAAGCATATCAATAGGGATGTTATCAAATCTTCCATTATTTATATTTTACAGTAGAAACATAACATAAAAATTATCGTAAGTTATTGAAGCAAACTGATAATTTTGTAAACTAATTTACAAACAAGGTTTGATTTTCCACATTTACAATACAAAAAAGAGTACATTACATACTTCTCTTTTCATATAGGACGCGGCCTTGATTAACTGCAAAGGGTTGATAAACATTTTTTATAAAATTAAAATGTTCACTTATCTAAGTGATAAAAATGTCGTCTCGAATGACAGTGAAGAACCTACGAAAAACAAAATGATAACAGCGAACTTGTAAATGAGTCAAACCTTTAAACAAACAAATCACTACCATGCGTGCATTGGGTGGTCTGGCGTGAAGCTTGGCGCGTCATTGAGTCATTCACAGGCAGCTTGGTAACGCATAACAGCTCTTGACTATTTCTTGTTTCTTTTTTTCTCTCGCTTATAAAAATAACATGATTTTGAGTAGGGTCACAAAAATTAATAGTATCATAATTAACATAAAAAGTTTTAAAATCATCCAACTTTGGCAAAAAAGTTGATAAAATTCTTGGCTTATTGTTATTTTTTTCGAAACTTTAGCACGTGTATTTACAAAGATACAAGCGTTCAAACTGCGCGGATAAGCTCGACCCCCCCCCCAGTTTTCTACGGTGACCAAAAAGCCCAGCCTTGAAACGGTTAAGCATCATCAGTTAAAGCACAATCTGCGCTAATTTGAAGAGTAGGCTAGCGTTGATTTACTTTTTGTTGACAATACAAAACTTTGTGTCTACAAAACATCTTTAAATGATAGGCTACGTGTAACTGCTAATGTGTTGGCTGATATTTTGTGTTTAGACAACTGTACTTATGCAATGTTTTACAAAAACTCTTAAGAAAATTACACTAGGAACACCTTACCTTTAATAGCTGCAATTACATCTGAAGACAAACCAAACATTTGTGCAAGTCTAGCTAAGCGAGGCATATTTTACCCAACCAGATTACTTAAAGCTGCAAAAAAAACAACTAACTTTTGTTTTAACCTTATGGCAAGAGCTGAGAGGAACAAATTTTGCACCACCTCTGACCTAGGTTATCTCATATGTTTCATTCCAGGTTAGCGTTAAAGGTGGGCAGTGCAAGTCATAAAATCAATGACCAAAGGGCAACTAGGTCTATTCTAAAATTCTTTCCTGTTACACCGTAAGGATTTCCGCAAGCCCCCCTAAATAATTGCGCTCACAAGCACAAATGTGAAGTTTTGAAAAATGCAGCAGCATAATTGTAATATACTCACTGCTCAAACTGCACTATGTATGAAACCATTATTTAAAAGAAATTATGCACACCACCAATTCAGAATTAGCAAAACAAATTTTTTTGGTAAAAACAATTTTAGAAGAATTTAAGGCTCCATATTTATTCCAAATTTAAGAACTAACTAAAAACAATGCCAGCCACAGCACGAAAAAAGTATTTATTTGTTCTTGTTGCAGCACATATTTATCCTCCTGTCACCGAACAGCGTAAGACGGTAACTTATAGGACAATCCGGACACTTTTCATTACAACGACTACTTCGTGATTGGAGGAATCTGCACCTACTAAGGAGTTTCCAATGATCCAATATTCTCGTGGATTTTTCAAATTCTTGTCAACTGAATTTGCTGCTTGTTCGAAGCCACCAAGCAGAGATAATCATCATAAAGCGTCTTATCCAAGAACGCAATTACGTGACCAGGGTGCAGGATAAACCCAGATCATTTGATCGGGGTAGTCGTAGAATTATGCCGTTACCCTCTCGATAGACTACCAAACGAGATTTGGTATTGACCGAAATAGCGCTATTCTGAGCATTGCTTGGAGGGTTATTACACTCTCAAAATTCAATTTACTGGGCTACAGATAATTTCTTTTTTTTTTCCGCAAAACTGTTTTGTTTGCTACAGTACGGTAGTATGATTTGGACTTAGCAGGTACATCATCAATCAAATTTTCTTAGCCTGCACAAATCTTGTAATTTTACAACAAACATGCAAAACAAAAACATTACAATCTGAAAATGCAGACAGAAATTGTTACCTGCAATTACAGATTAACAGCAAATGATAAGTCATGGTTTTATACGATAACCTATTCTGTATGACATACCAGTACGGCAATTTAAGATTCTGTGGTGTGTAGGCTACCACACCAGCAGTCAGTGGAAGCTGGAAGTGATGTGACCAATATGCAGTCTTCCAAGTCTACTGGCACAGTCTGTAATTCTAAACAAATAGCCTACAAAATGCTGTAGAACCTAGGCTATTCAAGAACATTAAAAGGCTAAAACTTCAGGGGGTCTGGGAGCATACACTACACTGCTACAGCGCTCCCCCACACCACCTATAGCTGAGCTATATCTGCTATCGCTCTAATATGCTACCGGTATATCCCTTGTTTTTATTCACACCATTAGAGTGCAGGTTATTTGGCGTTCACAAGAACTTTACATTAGCAATAGCAAAAAGTACCGGTACTGTACTTTGTGTAGCCTAGGCTACTGGAAATTAGATCTCACTCAAACCTGAAAACAGCTACTGATTTCTGCTTAAGTGACACCTTTCCATTGTGGTTACGCTTAATACAATAGGCATATCCGTACGGTTGCCACTAACCTAGCCACAAACTGAATTCGTCACTGCGATTTCAGCTTTTCACTAAGTAATGTCGCTTCAGACCGCATTCTATTTAGCAGAGGTGGAGTCCTCGAGGACACATTTTGAAGTCCTTGGCCTTGGCCTTAGCCTCGAGGCCTCAAGTCCTCGAAAATTGGCCTGTCCTCGGCTCGAGGACAGCACTATTTTTTGAATTGTTAAAATTTGTGGAGCACTTGAAAAATTTTTTGGAAAACGTTATTTTGTGGAGATCGCTTGAAAAATTTTTGTGAAGACCTTTTTTTTTTTTTGAGATCGCTTGAAAAATTTTTGCGAAGACCTTGGAGAGCACTTGCGCTTGTGTCCTTGGTCCTTGGCCTCGAGCATTCCTGTCTTTGGCCTCGAAAGTGTCTGTCCTCGGAA
This sequence comes from Trididemnum nubilum, assembly GCA_963965965.1. Lineage (NCBI taxonomy): Eukaryota > Metazoa > Chordata > Ascidiacea > Aplousobranchia > Didemnidae > Trididemnum > Trididemnum nubilum. The sequence continues at coordinate 134,627 of OZ014476.1, forward strand.
AGGCTGTCCTTGTCCTCGGATTTTTTTTTGTGTCCTTGGCCTTGGCCTCGAGCCTTGTGTCCTCGACTCCACCTCTGCAATTTAGTAAGAGACAAAAGTTAAAAAAAAGCAAATGAATGTTTGATTGATTTCTTTTATCTTAAAAAAAAGGATTACATCTGTACACATTGCAAAAACGATTTTGGTTCAACCAGTGTTCCTTCTAAGATTCGAAATAAGCGAAATTGTCAAAATGAAAATTTTAACAGAAATTTCGATAAAAAACTTGTTGATCTCGAAATAAATTTTCAATTAGAATGATGGCCATGCTCTCAACAAAATAATTTAATTTATGGCAACCCAATAACTCATAGATGCTAGTGTGTAGTAATGTTTAGCATATTTTCCACCGCTTACAGTCATATCTGACGTCGTAAGCCAACTTCAAGTTAATGCTGAAGAAGGGCCTCCTAAGCTGAAGGATTGGGTATCTAGTGCGGATGGAGTTTGCAAAAAGACGTATCGCAAAAATCCCGACAGCTAGTAAGATAGGGAGTCAACCAAACTTAACTGGTACCAAGTCTGTTGGTGGCGAAACAGCTTGCTTATCAGATGGAGTTTTTAATTATTTTTGTGTCAAGTAAAGCCATATTTTTGCTCGTACTTTCGCTTTCCATTAAAGCCCTAATTTTTTACAGCCTGTTGCCATTTTTGGCTAATAAACTTAAATCAAAAATCTTTCATTATATTCACTGTGTTACGCCGCAGCGTGTAACGAGTTGGCAGGGCCCATCCCCGCGTCATTGCGCCCGTCAACACAGTTTCTTTGGAAGAAATGTCACAGCGATGGCGAGCCTTTGGCAACACTGTGTCCGATTTGACCGGCCCGAGATTTGAACCTCAGACCTCCTGCTTCAGAGACGAACGCGTTAGCGCTCGACCAACTGGCCGGTTTAATCACTTTTAATCGGATGGTCAGCGATATGTCTCAATGACAGCTTTATGTAGAATATTCATAGTTTAGTTACTTTTTTCCCAATAAATCAACATATGAAGTTTTGCAATTTACACAATTCATAATTTAGACGTGGCTCACATAAATCAATAAAACAAATTGACTGTTATTAACAGAGGTGGAGTCGAGGACACAAGGCTTGAGGCCAAGGTCAAGAACACAAAAAAGTCCTAGGCCAAGGCCTAGGACAGCCTTTCCGAGGACAGAACCTCTCGAGGCCAAGGACAGGAGTGCTTGAGGCCAAGGACCAAGAACACAAGCGTAAGTGTTCTCCAAAAAAAAGTCCTTCAAAAAATGTTTCAGGCGATCTCCAAAAACCAAGGTCTTCAAAACTTTTTTTCACGCGATCAACAAAATTTTAACAATTCAAAAAATACTGCTGTCTTCGAGCCGAGGATAGGGCAATTTTTGAGGACTTGAGGCTTTGAGGCCAAGGCAAAGGCCAAGGACTTGACCTTCGAGGTCAAGGCCAAGGACATCAAAATGCGTATTCGAGGACTCCTCCTCTGGTTATTAAATCGAATCTCTTAGCCATATAATGGGTTGTTTTTAAAACAATCTTGGCTACATTTCAGTCATACCATATCGACTCTTTATTAGAAGACTGGAAACTGACAGTTTTATCTTTTTTTATTTACGGTTCATTTATTGTTCTTGAAATTTGCCGATTCGTCCAATCAGCATGACTTTTTTGTTTCACGGTTCACATGTTCTACAAATATGTGGAATCAAATCGGTCGAATACACGTGACCGCAAAAAACCTTCGCAAGTACAAGTCAAATCTTTATTTCTTCAATGCTCTCCTCTTTTTCTTTGCGCGTCTGTTTCTAGTCTACTAAATAAGGAGTCCATCGATGGTCAAATAAACTCCAGCATAAATCAGTATCACAAATAGCCAGAGTTAATTTTTTGTTTTGTTTAGTTTTTTTAGCCAATTTTATGGCTTATAGATAGTTTATTGATTTATTTGGCTGTTTGTAAGCCACCAATCACGTATCACCAAATGTTAGGTCAAATTTTTGACTCACAAAATCACACAAAAAAATGGCTATCATAAAGCCGACTGTAACGTATATGCCACCCAATGGCTTCTTTTTGAAACAATTTTGGCTAGATTTAAGCCAAACAAACGCAAGCATCAATTTGCATTATAAACAGCCAGGAATTGGCTGAATGTAAGTTGATGGCTTAAAGATAGCCACGAAATAACTGCAGTGGCTTAATTTTAGCCATTATTTCTATAAGCCAATAAGCTGACTTGAAATTGGCTATATTTAAGCCAATCAAATATTTGCATAAATTTGTCTCATAGGTAGCCATTTTTTGGCTGAAAAGAAGTCATTGGCTTCATATAAGCTATGGGCTGAAAGATAGCCAGTAAATGACTTCAATGGCTAATCCAAGCCATTATTTTTTCCTGTGTGCTCTGTACTAACAATTTTTTTTATGTAAACATTTCAAATAAAAATTAAACGCACAACTTACGTCTTCTTTGTAATCATTATTCTTCCATGAGTTTTTTCGTTCGACGTTGATTGCACTGGAAGGATTGCTCAAAAAATTTTCACTTGAAATCTGGTCTTTAAAACTAGTACCAACGCTTTCACGAGACGATCTTCTTTCACTTCGACCTCCACTCACGCTGGAAGTTTTTGTTCTTGACAAACTGTTCCGGAACAAGGTCAAATCCGTAAGGGAAGGTGAAGTGCTTAAGTGACGCTTAAAATCAGTCCCAACTTTAGTCATATTTTTTTCTAATTTGGGATCAGCAAGGTTGAGAGGGAATGCCGGAGAGTTTGTTTGGGGCCTTGAACGAAAAATGGTTCCACAGTCTTCGTCATCATTCATCTGAAAGCCGTCAGTCAGAGTGGAATAAAAATAGAATTTATTTTCATCGTATGAGGAATGATGCCTGAAATATAAAACATATTTGCAAATTTAGTGTTGAAAGAATTTTATAAAATTGTGCTTGACTTGTTATTTCAGTGCTCTTAATAAACGGTATTGAAAATCAAAACCGATATCAATTTTTCCAAAAATTAACTTATCGCTGCTGTTTTGGTCATTAAGTGGTTTTTATGCATGACAAGTAAGCTTGAATCTTCAAGTAAAATTGTTAATACATTTCAATTTTATTAACTTTGAGCGTCAATTTTTTAGCAATATAAGGTTGCAAAAAAAAACAATTGTTTTCATTGAACCTTTGTGGTTGGTGTTGAAACTTGCATTATGCGCGCAAGGGGTTTCACATTTGAAAGTGCATGAAGCATTTGGAAGTTCATGCTAAAAAATTAGGAATCCAAATTTCAGTATACTGTAATCCTAAAAATCACGCTACAATATATCATTTTACTTCATTTAATTTTGCTCAAAATGATACACGGTCTGATCATTTCTCTTTATTAGAGGCGGGAACTGACAGGGTTGTCTTTTTTTTCACGGTTCGCTTGTGCTCAAATATACCAATTCTTCCAATCAGCTTGATTTTTTTCTTCACTGTTTACTTGTTCTAGGAATATGTCCAATCAAATCAGTCGAATACACGAGACCGCAAAAAAAACTTCGCGACAAGAGCAAGCTTTTTTTCACTGCTCTTCTGTTTTTTTCTGCGCGTCTGTTTTTAGTCTATTAAATAAAGAGTCTAGGATCTGATAATAAAAAATAAATACGATTCTACGGCACGTAAAACGTGTTGGGTCATTTTGACGATAAATTTATGCTATAAAAAGTAAATGCAGAGCAGAAAAGTCAATCGCATTTTTATTCTAAAAAATTGTGCAAATAAATTTGGCGTTATGAGTAAAATTATTCTCTCAGCAAGCAAAAAAGTTTAGCCTTTAAGACTTGAAGACAATCTAACATTGGAATAAGCTCAATTTTGTGGTAGTTCTTGAAATTTTTTATTATACTGCTGCATTGCGCCAAAGCATTTAACAAGTTTGCGGGGCCCATTTCCGTTTTCTGAGTCATTGGGCTCGGGCAACACAGCTTCTTTCCAAGAAAGGTCGCAGCAGTGACGAGCCGTTGGCAACACTGTGCCTGATTTGACCGGCCGGAGATTTGAACCTCAGACCTCCCGATCCAGAGACGAACGCGTTACCGCTTGACAAAGAGGCCGGTTTTGTGGTAGTTTACCTGCTGAATACGAGTTTGTTATTGGCAGCCGATGTCCTTTTTTCGGATCTGATTAACGGAGAAGGGCTACGATTCGGGACAGGGCTCACCACCCACTCTCCACCTTGAATTGCATTGTATTCTTCCAGAAATTCCCATTCTTGTTTGCTGCTCTGATCTTTGGTTTTTTGTCGATGAGATTCTTAAAGAAAATAAAAATTTTACGGCAAAACGAAGAAAAACCTGCAAATGCGTACATTTATTCTAACAAATGGTAGCGGCACTACGAAGAAGTTTGAATACTGAAAACTGTAGGTACCATATTCATCCAAGGTTGATATGATTGACAAACTTTTGAAAAAAATTTTTTTGTTATATGATGGTAAACAATTAACAACTATTCATAAATCCTAATATCGAACCTGGGTTTGCATTAAAGAATTTTCTAAAAGTATTCACAACGAGTTTTTTAACTAGGTAGGTGCTAACGAACAAGATGTTTGCTGAGACAAAAATTAATGTACTTTCTGAACGATCTCGCCCAACACTCCTTTAAAATGCTCTCCGAAATATTCTTTACGAGTTCCTACGTAATTGTAATCACTGTACATATTTATTTACCAAGTTCCATTGAACAGGAGACAGCGAAGAGAATCTTCGGCTGCCGAGCCAAACACTTGCACATACGGCAAGATCATTGGCCCCAAACAACACCATACTCGGCGCCTGAAATCAACACCATACTCGGCGCCTGAAATATTTATTTACCAAGTACTAACCCTAACCCTAACCTCATCAGTTAAGCCCCCACATTGGTACTCGGCCATCCAGAATTGCAGTTGTAATTATATTTTGTTCATCAAGTTGCCTTGCCCAGGAGTCAGCGAAAGGATCTTTCAGCCTTCGAGTCAAGCTGCCACCTGCCCATCTGCCACACACGGTGAAAGCTTCACACTCTCCCTTTAATTGCTGAGTGTCAAGCAGGGAAGCTGTAAATACAAATTTTTATAGCTTTGGTTTGACTCCAATGGGAATCGAACCAGAGCTTACCGTTTCTGTTGCAGACGCTATATCCACTCGACCACTGATTTAGTAATCTTCCACGGAATGCATCTTCCAAAACGCTCCTGAGTCCGACTATATTGTTTACGCTTTGGTGTTGGGCGTTTCCGATCTTCTCTACACAACTGGATTATGGCTACATATAACTGCGATGTAGTAGTATAAATAACGCTTACCCGATTTTTTTTTGCGAAAGAATTTTTTGGTAGTTAAGTTCTTGCTGAAAGAGTGACCACTGGAAGTGCAGCTGCTACTTGCGTTTAAGCTGGAAAAAAAATAAAAATATAAAAAAAACAATACGGACAAGAAGGTTGATGGATAAACATTGTACACCTTTCTTTTGGAGTCGTAATTCAATTGTATTGTCAACCAACAGAACAGTCAACCAACTGAAAACGAAACGTAAAAAAATATGTCGATCCAAAATTACGTTACAATCTTTAATTTGTGAAAAAAGAGTTTTGTTTTAATATAAACAAATACTATCACCTTAGTGGCGTCGGAAAGCTCATTCAAATCAATGTACTAATATCAAATACGATGCGTTAAAAACTTTCAAAATAACATAAAATAAATGAGTAATGTTGTGGAATGCATTTGATTAACCTGTGACACCAGCTTTAGTTCCGTCAGTTTCAACCCACAGTAGAAACAAAGCACAGGGTGCAAATAAATTTCAAATTTAGCAGTCATGTATCCAATGTCTCTCGGCCTAATCATCAGGGCCGCAACTAAGGGGGGTCAGGGAGAGCGGTGCCCCCCCCAAACAAAAATTTTGCCCCCAAACCGAAAATAGGAAAAAATATTGGTAAGTAGCCTATTGTTAGGCTGTTGATTAATGGTTTGAACTGATGCGAAATATAGCGTTTCGCATAACTTTTGAAATCGGTTCATTGATTGTGATGGCATCCGGTGTGCATATTACGTAATCGCAATCCTTGCTTGATTTAGCTGACCGCAACAAATTGTTCACTAAGTAAAATCTTTGAAGAATATTGCAAAATTTTATTGTGACGCAATAGCAACTATTTTACAATCGAAAATTTGACGTTAGGCGCGGTTGCGGTTGCACGCTGGCATTAGCAGTGAGTTCACGTGGTCGCTTTCACCTTGGCCAAAAAGTTGTTCAGTAACTGTTGTACTCTGCGTTTTGTTGAGTCTTATTTTGCAGTAATGGATAGGTTTGTCATGAAACGTAGTAGAAATCCTCACCCCGGTTCCAATTCTGCTTTCTCTAAAGCTACCAATACTCCATCCACTTCCTTATCTGCTAATGCTTCTGATGGTCCTGGTTATCTTAATCTTCTGGGTCCTTCACGCCCAAACTTGAATTATTCCAAAGAGACAAAAATAATCGCTGCTTTCGTTCTGGATGGTTTCAAACTCATACTGCACCAACCGATGAATTCAACTCAGTTTCAGAGGTTGCTAAAAGCTTTCTCATTGCTAAATCAAAACTGCGCAGCACATAGGCGTAGCTGGGGGGCTATGGATTCCGCCTGGACCCCCCAACTGAAATATCGCCAATGACAAAAATGTCTATTGTTTCTTCAGTTTCAGTTTCTTCAGTTTCAGTTTCTTCTAGCATTCGGTCACTACAGTAATCAACAACACTATTGACGACCAGGCCCCTCCCCCTCAATTCAGTTTTTGCCGACTAATTTAAATGTAACCCAGGAAAAATGCCCGACAAAGTCCAACCTCAGACCTACACGTGATGTCGGGTGGAAACAGTGGAAACACTGGCTAACTGAGGCAATGGCAACTGGCCGATGAGGATGGGCGAGGTTAAGAAGTGCAGGAACTAGCAACCAGGCAATAGCGCAAGCGAAGGCCTGATACTGCGAAGTCCTGCCTTCTAATTTCCAACCCCTGACTCTAAAGCCAACAGGAGGTTGCGGGCTGATATGGAACCGGTAGTAATGGGTCAATATTGCGGCGGAATGTCAATGCGAGTATAGGGTACAGCGGATAAAACGCGCTGCCGTGTCGCGGCCACAAGATAGAAAGGATGCTGGTCCTAGTCTAGCCAACATAGGACTTCGTGTCCATCAGCTTGTGAAAATCCCCGTGCACCTGTAGTTCCAGATGGCACCTGGGTAGGGTTCTGCAGCTGTATTGGGGGGGCTCCGCCGAGGCCAGTACTTCAGAGAAAAGTCTGTCATTTGCAGTGTTGGGTTGTTGCCATTGATAGAAATAGAAGTTCGTAGCTTTCTGTCTGTCTGAATAATCTGGTCTTTGGAACTTTTCCCAGTTTAAAGAAAACCAACTTAATGAATTATGTCAGTTAATAGAAAAAAGAAAGTAACACGGATTACACCCCTAAATTTAGAAGAAGTGGCACTGTCACAACCAAGAATCAGTGAGTTCTTGAGTGACAATGCCAACAAAGAAAGCATTCGGCCATCTGCGCCTTCTAGCCCAGATGCCTAAAAAACATCAAACCTGAGCCCTCAAGTTGAGAAGGTTCCTTTGCTAAAGGAGTTCGTCTCAGAAGCTGAGGGTACAGCAAAAGTGGCATGGTCGGTTGTAAAACCGAATACCACTTCAACTCCCCCTGTGGAGCTTCAGAATCCAAGTAATTCTTCGGATGTTGCTTGCAGGTCTGAGGTGAAACGGGGGAAAAACTATGAAAAAAACCGGAAGAGAAGGGAAAAGAAGCGGGTAATGAGGGGCCTGGCTGGTATGACACTTGCTGACCATGACCCTGAGTCCTCTGACCATTCCTCCGGCCAAACTAAACGAGCCAGGGAATCTTCTGATTCTCTGTCCTCCTCAACAAACCTCCCGCAGAAGCGTGGGCGACAATGATATTGTTCATGATATGCAAGGAGGCAAAGCCAAGAAAACGATGGCTGGCACAAGCACCCCAGCTAGCTATGCTGCGGCTGTGAAGGCCAGCAATCAAAAATTAACCATCACAAGAAAAGAGTCAGAAGGGGATGGTGGTATGGACAACATGGATCTACGTGAAGTTCAAAGTGCCATCACCAAAATGATTCTTCGTACCGATCCGGGTTTTCTTATTCGTATCGAACGCACTTTTATCTTTGAAGGTAAGGTGCTGATGATATGCAAGGATGAGAAAACCTTGGAGTTGGCAAAACAAGTGATTGAGGCTATTGTACCGTCCTTGGTAGTTCATCAAGGCTACGATGCAAAAGGCCCTAAAGACTTGCCTCCTGCAAAAACCTTTGGAATCTGGTTGCCAGAGGATGAAGGTTTAAGCATTTCCGATACCTTTACGCTGGTTTCCCGTTGTAATGCAAAAATCAGTTGTACGGATTTGGAAACAAAGCATTCAGCGAAGTGGAACGAAGGGGTGCTACATTTAGTATCCGTTCAGGAACCTTCGCTAACCACACTGAAGGAACTGAACTACAACCCATACGCTGGTTATCGTCGAATTCAGTTCCAAAAGAAGAAAAGTGCCAAGCAGCTTCAGAACCTGGAGACGTCACCACGATCGCCAAAGGGTGATGAAACCTGTGAGGCAATAATGGATACAGCTGAGCCTGGCACTTCGGCAAATACAGAGAAGCCGACGACTTCTAGTTCGTAGAAGTCAGAGATTTTCTCTGTTGTATTGAAGTAGCCATATCAGCTGTTCTAAGAATAAAGCGCTATACTTGAGTACATCTATCATATAGATAAGAATGGCTCAGGATTACAGCGGACAACTTGATAAATCAAATAAAGCCATTGTGGCACCTAAGTTATCCTTACATAATTTAGAGTGTTGGCAAATCAACCTACACAGATGTAAAGCAGCAAGCTATAACATGTGTGAAGTTACAAAAAGCGTACGTTCCGGGTTAGTGTTGGCTCAAGAACCATGGACATATGCCTCTAAAATCAGAAGTAAGCTACGAGGCTGGAACCTCTTTCAAGGAATTGAAAAGGGTAATCGTCCTCGGGCGTGCATTTATGCTACTCCTGATCTCTGTTGTTCTCTAATTCCGATGTTTTCAAATGAGGATATAGTGGCAATTAGAGTTAACAATGTGTGCCGAAAGGGAGACAGTTTTGTTTTCGTATCAGCATACATGGCAGCCGAAGAACCAGCTCCGCCCAATTTACTGAGGGATTTGTTGGTATTCACAGAAAATGAACAAATTCCTACTATTGTAGGAACCGATGCAAATGCACATCACACTATATGGGGATCCTCTGATATAAACCTTCGAGGAGAGAATCTGTTAGCATATTGTGCTAGTGCAGACCTAAATTTCTGTAATGTGGGTAATAAACCAACATTCAGAACTAAAACGCGGGAAGAGGTTCTAGACTTAACCTTAGTGAACCGGTGTGCATGGAACTGAGTGGTAGGCTGGCATGTTAGCAAAGTGCCATCATTCTCGGATCACATGTATATTAGGTTCCAGGTTAAAGGCAGGATCCAAAAACGGGCTAAAATGTTTCGTAATGTTCGTAGTACATGCTGGAACAAGTATGTAAACGAACTCGAACAAAAATTAAGTCAACGAACTCTACGACCAGTACCAGTGCCTTCCTCAAAAGAAGACATTGATGTGCTGGCAAACAAGGTTCATTCCGTTATTACTAAATCATATGAAGCTGCTTGCCCTATGCGAAAATCGCTTCGTAAGAAAGATAACATTTGGTGGAATTCTGAGCTTGCAAGTCTTCGGAAAGAGGCTCGCCGAGCTTGGAGAAAAGCCATTAAAACAAAACAAGAAAAAGATTGTGAGGCTCAAAAGCTCGCCTTATCTCATTTCAAAAAAGCTGTCAGAAAAGCAAAGCGCGATTCATGGCATAGCTTTGTAGAAAGCATGAATAGTCAAACACCAACGGCTCGCCTGGTTAAGATTATTCGAAGGAATGAAACGGTGCGTGTTAGCAACGTACAGTAATTAAACACAACGGAGAATTCACAAAGTCTCCACTAGAAACTTTCAACTATCTGCTGGATATCTTATCACCGGGTAGCCAGCAGTTAGAAAATCGTGCAACCAGGTCCGACTTAGTGGAGAACCCATTCATGAGACCTGAAGACACCGAAATGATTGCAAACATATGTTCATTTGAGCGTATGGAAGCAGCTATTAACGAATTTCAACCATTCAAAGCACCAGGGCCAGACGGGCTCTATCCTGTACTGCTACAGAAAGGTTGGAATCAACTGAAAGGATATTACCATGTCATTTTTCAAGCATGCCAGAGACACAGCTATGTGCCATTGGCATGGAAAGAAGGCCCAGGTATATTTCTCCCCAAACCCGGTAATGAAAGCTATTTTGAAGCTAAATCCTTCCGTATGATCACTTTAACTTTTTTTCAACTGAAATGGTTGGAAAGGCTAATTCTGCATCATGTTAATGAAGATAATAACGTGCAGGCAAAGCTTTCTGCATCGCAGCATGGTTTTCGTGCTGGAGTTTCAACGGAAACTGCTTTGCATGAATTTGTATGCCGTGTAGAGCATTGCCTTGTTAGAAAAAAGCCGGCTTTGGGTATTTTCCTGGATATTCTCGGGCCTTCGACAATGTCACCTTCCGTAGCTTTGTTGCGGCTCTGCGAGGGCTGGGCATGTCTAAGATTCTCACCTCATGGATAGAGACTCTACTAAGACATCGCACAGTCCAAGTAGAATTATATGGTGATAAAGTTAAAAGGGAAGTAGTAAAGGGGAACCCACAAGGTGGTATCCTGTCCCCTTTTCTATGGAATTGTGTCTTAAACAGCCTGTTGCTAGAGTTTCGTAGCAGAGGCTTTTATGTTCAAGCCTATGCCGATGATCTAGCAGTGTTGGTCACTGGTGCTGATATGCTTTGGATCAGAGGAATGGCCCAGAAAGCAATAAATATTGCTGCAAATTGTGCTTTGGAACAAGAGCTACAGTTTAGCAGCAAGAAAACCGAGATAGCACTGTTCACTCACAAACGGAATCCAGACTTGGGTTCCTTGTCAATGAATGGTACAAAACTTGAACTTTCCAAGGAAGCAAGGCTGTTAGGGGTTACTCTAGATAGCAAGCTAACTTGGAAACCTCATATTACCCGAATTACCCGCAAAGCAACTACAGCATTAATGCAATGTAGACAAATTGTGGGTAAAACGTGGGGAATAAAACCATCTATGATGAAATGGATATACACAGCTATGATACGTCCAATCATGTCGTATGCATGTGTGTCCTGGGCTGGCGGTCTCAACAAAAAGTATCTAGTGAGGAAACTCACAAAGGTGCAGAGACTTGCTTGCCTGATGATTTCATCAGCTTTTCCTGGCACCCCTACTGGTGGTCTGGAAATATTGCTCAACATAACTCCCATTGAGGAATTTCTATTGGCTGAGGCAGTGCGAGGGTCATACAGAATCACTGTTAGTGGGCTCTGGCATGTCAACCCAATTGGTTCCTTTGGGAAAACAAAAAGCCATGTTGATGTTTGCAATGAGGCAAGGAAATTCTTACCTCTGATGCAAATGCCAGCTGACCGAATAAAGAAAACAAAGGTATTTGAGAGAAATTTCGAATGTCAAATTATGGACAAAAAAAATGCCATCAGATTTGAAAGCGTTCTGAACCAGAGCACTATCAAGGTTTACACGGATGGCTCGAAACTAAATGGGAGAGTAGGAGCGGGTTTTTATGCCGAATACCCAAACAACTACCCAAAACAAGCATTTTTCCACCTTAGAATTCACAGCACTGTGTTCCAGGCAGAAGTCTTAGCTATTTCAGAAGTGGCAAAGAACCTGCTTTTGGATAAAATGCACAATCAAAGCATTATTGTGCTGGTTGATAGTCAAGCAGCTATCAAATCACTCATAAAGTGCACTGTAACATCAATTACAGTGCTCAACTGCATTCGAAACCTAAATCAATTAGGTAAACAAAACCACGTCAGTATTGCCTGGATTCCGGGACATGCAGGGATTCATGGTAACGAAGTGGCCGACTATGTTGCCAAATCAGGATCTAGATCAAAAATACATGGTCCTGAACCTTTTATTACAGTCCCATATGCCAGTTGTGTTAGCACGGTAAAGGACTGGTCCACAGATAGATGGAAATCTATGAGGAATAAACGGAAAGACTGCTTGAGGATGAAGGACTCTGTAGGTTGGACGTCTTCACGACTAACAATACGTCTCCTTAACCTTAAGAGACCTCATTTAAATAGAGTAGTGCAAGTTTTAACTGGGCACTGCAATCTACAACGACACAAGAAAACTACAGGTCTTGCTGAGTCTTCTCTGTGTCCAAAATGTTGCCTAGAGGATGAAACACCAAATCATCATGTAGGCAATTGCAAGCTTTACCAAGATATTCGTGTCAAATATTTTGGAATCACCAAAACCACTGTTCACAATGTGGTAACGAAATGTAATATTAACAAACTGGCCACGTACTTAAAGGAAGCTGGGAGGCTTTCTGAGTTCGACCAGTAAGCAAACAAAATAACAATAACAGCAGCTACTGTTGCAATGGGCCCAAACGAGGCCTACGCAACGTGTAGGCGGACTCTACCTAACGGTAGCAGATTCCCTTGCACCGCTGCCCAGCAATAATAATAATAATAAAAAACCCAGGAAAAATTGGGTTTTTGTTCTAAAAGTTCCTATCTCAAGCCCTCATCTAACCTTTTGATGAACGTAACGCAATAACTAGAGCCGGATTTATCATAATATGGCACAGCATCAACGAGAGGCTCCGAGCTTAGATGGTGAGACTTTTTTTTTTGGACTCACGTATATTTGAAGGAAGATATACAGTATGTAGCGAAAATCTTCAAAATGCCAAGGGTTCCGCGCAGTGTAAATCCAGGCCCGGGCAATAGCATGGTTGGTAGGCGTAACCATCCATTGTACCAATTTAAAAATAACAATCCACCTCCACCTCGCCAGTTTTTATGCGACAAAATACTTTAAAAAAAATTAGCTAGAGGAAATGCTCTTTGAACTAATTATTAAAATTGATTTAATGGAGCTTGGGCTCTTTGGTCGTACATGTACGCCTGCAACTGGTTATTTTTTATGACAAAACAAAAATCTCTAGAGAAAATTTTCGAGTTGATACTAGTTAAATACTATTTACTGCTAAAATATTGCTAGAGGTAATTTACTGTGTCTTGCTTCCCCTACCTGATGGGTCAAATTTAACCTCAAAATGCAAGGTTTTAAACCTGTTTTGGACTTAACTTGCAAATTAAAGTAAGATTGAACAATTTCATTCATTCAATTGACTTTCGAATGTTAAAGGGGCATTGAAGTCTTAAGTTTTATTGATTTATCGCACTTGAAACGGAATTTGTATTTTTAAAATCATATTTGAGCTCAACTTCAGAATTCTACGATTACTACATCAAAAGATTATTGCATTTAGATTTTCCCTTATTTCGTAGAATTTCTTTCACTTTTTTAAAAATTTGTCTTCGTTTGGTGTCGCTGTTACTGTTACTAGGGCTACTACATACTAGCTGACATTAATCATTACTTACAGTATGTAAGCCTATAGCCTACCGGTATTAATAATGACATTACTCATTACTTACGGTATGTAAGCCTAGTCTATTAAAAAATTATAAAAAACAATAAAGTCTAGTCTAACTTACAGCAATTTATACGGGTTGGTTTACCCTAATAATTACGAAGAACAACAAGGCCAAAAATAGGCCTTCTTTTCATTTTTTCTTCTAAGTGCATTAAATCAAATATGCTTGTGCTAAAAGAGGCAAATTTAAACTACTAAGATGAATTCCACTTTTAAAAAAAAACTCATCTAAGTACCGAAGCCACAGCAGAAAACCTGCCAAAGGCACATCGTCACTCCCAGACCTATAATTTGGCAAAGTTGGTTTTGAAATCGCTTATGCAAATTTAATGTAGTGTTGCCCCTGCAAATTTTTTTCCCTTATTTCAAAATCTTTTCCCTTGAAGCTATTTAACTTCAAACAATGAAAAAACGGGACAAAAACGTTGCTAATCAATTATTTTTTATAAATTTGGTGTTAAAATTCAAAAATTAGACTTCAATGCCCCTTTAAAAATTTAGTTCTTTTAATGGCTCTAAACACGTGCGAGTTGTGATCCAATGGCTTTAAAATAGCTAGTTTTCTCAAAAAGTTACAAAAAATTGCCCACCGGCCAGGAGCTTTGCCTCCAGACCCCCGTCTATGATACGTTTGAGTTACACTAGTTTGCTCAACACGTCCCAGATTTTACACTTTTTGGGGGATTTAAGCTCTCTCCCTTCAGCAAAATCCTGGTTATGAGCTGAGCACAGACCCCGGCTTCTGATCTTCCAGTTAACAACATCTTCCTTTTTTCGAAAATCCCTGATGACATCATATCATGTGGTTTATGGTTTGGACCCCCCTAATCAAAGATTCTGGCTACACCCAGTGATGGGCACAGCGGCGCTACTTTTTCAGTTTTCTGATGACATCATATCATGTGGTTTGTGGTTACGAAAATTTCTGGTTATAACCTTTTTTCAAAAATTTCTGATGACATCATATCATATGGTTTGTGGTTTGGACAGAGGTGGAGTCGAGGACACAAGGCTCGAGGCCAAGGCCAAGAACACAAAAAAATCCAAAGCCAAGGACAGCCTTTCCGAGGACAGAACCTCTCGAGGCCAAGGACAGGAATGCTCGAGGCCAAGGCCAAGGACCAAGGGTACAGGCGCAAGTGTTATCCAAAAAAAAAAATGTCTTCAAAAATTTTTTTCTGACGATCTCCAATTCATTGGCGTACCCAGAATTTTTGATTGGGGTAAGCCCAGCACTTAAATTGCAGGGGGTACGCGTCCCCCCATCGAGATTTAGCGTCCCCCCAACGAGATTTGAGTGCTGGATGATCAGACGAAAAAGACCTAATTCTTCACCTAATTTTGGCAAAAAAACGCTTCAATTTCCGGCGAAGACTATTTTTTTTTTGGTCTTCACCTAATTTTGGCGAAAAAACACTTCAATTTTAGGCGAAGAACTCTTTTTTTTGGTGTTTGTTCAATTTCGGCAACGGAATTACGTAATCTTCCCTAAAGTACTTTCGCATGCCAAATGCGTTTGGTCAAGGCTGCAAAAGCGTCCCCCATGCAAAATTTTACAATTTAAGTACTGGGTAAGCCTAAACCACAAATCACATGAAATGACGTCATCAAAATTTTTCCAAAGAGAAAGTTTTTGTGGGACAAAGACATCGTAGGATGGAAGATCTGAAATCGCTGCCTGTTGGCACGTAACCAGGATTTTGCAAAGGGAGAGGGCTTAAACTGTTGTTCAAAAACGCAAATATTTAACTTTGGAAACGTGTTGAGAAAGCTAGTGTAACTCAAAGGTATTACAGACGGGGAATCTGGGGGTGGGACTCCCAGCCGCCGGAGGCTTAAGGGTCTGGGTGCGAAGCTCTCAGCCGTTGGGCGATTTTTTGTAATTTTTTGGAAAAAAAAGCTATTTAAATGCCATTGAATCACATTTTGCAAGTGTCCAGAGCCATTTAAAAGCACTAGATTTTTGACATTTGAAAGCCAATTAAAAAAATCAAATCGTTTAATACTCCTTTTACTTGCAATTCAAGTTTAAAACACGTTTAACATCTTGCATTTTGAAGTTAAATTTAATTGTAAGTGATTTGGTCCAGGTTGGGGAAAGTAAGGTGCATTGTCTCTTGCAACATTTTAGCAGTAAATAATAATCCAATCGAGGATTTTCCTTAGAGATTTTTGTTTTGTCATGACAATAACCAGTTTTAGGAGTACATGTTCGGCCAGGGGGCCCAGGCCCCCTCAATTGAAGTTCAATGATTCGTTCAATCAGCATTTTCCATGGCTAATTTTTTTAAAAATTATTTTGTGCATAAAAACCGGCGAGGTTGGAAGTGAATTACTGAATTGTTAATGAAAAATGTTTACGTTAATGAAAAATAGATGGTTACGTCAACTAACCATGTTATTGTCGGGCCGGATTTACATCGTACTAGGCCCCTGGCACTTTGGAGATTTTCGCAACATCTTTCTGCCAAATATAGGTCAAGACCGAAAAAAGAATCACGATTTTAGCTCGGGGCTACTAGCTGGTACTCATGCGCGTAGCCAGAAATTCGCAATGGGGGGGCTGTTTTGGGGGTCTGGGGGCGGAGCCACCAGCGCTCGAAAATTTTGCAGTTTTTTGCAAAATGAACTTAATTTTAGAGCTATTTTAATAGCAAATAATGCTTTTAGAACGTGGCATAGAAATTGGCAGCCCCACATGATCAACTGATTGCATTAATGGGCTATATGGGAAGTGGCTAATGATAACATTGCAGTTCTCTTGTTTACTTGCTGGTAAATCATAAAATCCTATTATTCAATAAAACTCACACAGAGTGATCTATTTTGTCTATATTTTATAAAGAAAAATACTTGGGGGAAGGGCTATTGGAAAGATATTTGAGAGAAGTGATTGGTAATTAACTAACACTGAAGAGCCCCCCTCCCCTTATTGCTGAGTTTATGATATATTTGTTGATAAAACCTATGTTTAGCGTTTTTACATTAGCGATCAGATTTGATTGTTTATTTTCGGGTATGTTTTCAAAGTTTTCATTGATTTGTGAGTTCAATTTTTGACAATTAGCCCCCACTGAACATATGTTTCAAATGATGCTTTAAATCACTTTTTAGTCAATTCCAGCGCAAAAAAACAGTCCCAAAAGAGCTAAAAACATGGTATTTTCCTTATTCTGCATTTTGGTTGACAGGCCAATGGGGGGGGGGGAGGGCTATAGCTCCTGCCTCCCCCGTGGCTACGCTATTGCTGGTACTGCGTCATATTATGGTAAATCCGGCCCTGATTAATGCATTACGTTCACAAAAAGGCTAGATGTGGGCCTGAGATAGCAACTTTCAGGACAAAAACTCCCCGTTTTCTTCGGGTTATACGTTTAAATTTGCTGGCAAAAATTGAATTGAGGGGGACCCGGACACTGGTCTTCAATATTGTTGTTAGTTATACTGTTGTAAGTGAAAAATGCTAAAAAGAAACTGAAACTGAAGAAACTATAGGCTTTTTGTCACATTTTTGTTATTGGTGAAATTTCAATTGGGAGAGGGCGGACCCCCTGTCTCCCTCCCCTTCGCTACGCCTATGCTCCAAGTGAGGAAAACAAAAAAGGTGCTCGCAAACTTTCTGCGACGTTTCTGGCGTTTTCCAACGAACTTTCAACTGTTAAAAAAATAGTGCTGGCCTCGAGCCGAGGACTGGGCAATTTTCGAGGACTTGAGGCTTCGAAGCCAAGGCCAAGGCCAAGGACTTGACCTTCGAGGCCAAGGCCAAGAACTTCAAAATGTGTCGTCCTCGAGGCCAAGGACGTCCTCGAGGACTCCACCTCTGGGTTTGGACCCCCCTAATCAAAGATTCTGGCTACACCCAGTGATGGGCACAGCGGCGCTACTAGCACCGCTACTTTTTCAGTAGCGGTAGCGGCAGCGCCGCTGCTTTTTTTCGTCACTAGCGAAAAGCGACAGCGTCGCTGTTTTTTCAGTCAAAAAAGCGGCAGCGCTTCAGCGCTGTTTTTTAAGCAAATTTATTGCCGCTGCCGCTACTGCTAATAAACTTCTTTCAAGACTTTTTTCGATTTAAATTTTTACGCGTTACCGTTTGAAGTCTTTACAGTTTTTTTTTCGCTCTGCTCTTGTTACTACATCATTTTAGTTCAGTAGAACAAACAATGCTACCTTTGTGACGTTTTGTCGTTGTTTAATAAAGGCGAGTTTTATCGTACGTGGTCCAATTTTTTCTGAACCAAAATTCAACAAATGATGTGGTCTGATGGCGGGCCAAATTAAACTCTGTGTGTAAATTAACATACAATAATAATCAATGCGTTGTTAAAGTTTATCAGTTGTCATCGTTTTGAGAAAATTGCGAGCAACTGAAACTCCACATTGAAAAAGACCAATCATTTTTTAATGAAAGCAAGTAGTAAGTACTAATGCTACTTGAAAGTCGGTTTCTGACACTCCCTTCTTACTCGTACAGAATGCACATACACACTAGACAGTTGATTTTGATGCAGGTGTTCTTCGTTATTGTCAAGAGATATTGTTTGAAACCGGTTTTATTGAAGAAATGAGAACTACTCGTGGTAATAAAGAGGTGCCCCAAATCTTTTTCCACAATTTCGAATTTTCCTAATTCGCGAAAATACGTTTTAATTCGTTTGACTAGTATCATAGGTGGGCAAGTAAATGCAAAACGTTTGCTTCGTTAACCACTAGTCCGTTAACAAACTTCACATCTCCGTTAACGTTAATCCGTTATTTTCAGCTTTAATTAACGGAAGGTAATAAAATCCGTTAATTCGTTAACATTTTGCGTGTAATTTACATATCTTTTTATTTACTCGCTTCTATAACACATAATGACTCTGCTGAGCTAATTGTAAGGAAAACTTTATTGCTATGGTGGTCTTCTTGTGTTTTGGAAGTTACATTTTACAGTCTCATCTAATTTCAAGATCAAAATAAGTTCGAATGCACTAACGAAGCTGCGATCAGAAAACCTTTTGAAATTGCAAACAGCGATAATTGATACACCTATGAGGCTTCAGCTTATTATTTGCCACAAAAAAGAGCTCTTTTTTTCGCTTTCTTCGATAAAACTCGTGCTAATACGCACCAAGTGTTACCAGTGCAAACTGGTTTGTACCGGCTCGATAAATGAATGGTGCTAGATGTTACCGATAAAAGCCTTAACGGAAGTTAGTAGAACTTAACGGAAGTTAATATAGTCCGTAAACCTAAAAAAACTTTTTAACGGATTAACGAGTGAATGAAAAAGTAAGCTTCGTTATTAACGGATTAACGGATTTGTGCCCACCTACGACTAGTACTATGGGCAAACCTGGTTTTCGCAATTTTGTAAAATCACAAAAGGTGTACAGTACTGTACATCAGTACTGGTAGCCTAGGATTACAGGTTCCAGTGAAATTAGCCAAGTTTTCAGATTTGGTGATAGCTAGGCTACTCACTGCTACTTGATAATAATCGCGTTTTTTAGTTTGCAAGAATTTCTGCAAAATTATGCCTTTTGTAATGTCACAAAATTGCGAATGCAAGGTTGAAAATAGTACGGAGTCAAACGAATTAAATCGTATTTTCGCAAATAAAGGAAATTGTGGAAAAAGGTTTGGGGTACTCTTTATTACCTCAAATAGTTCTCATTTCTTCAATAGAACCGATTTCGAGCAGTATCTCTTTAACGAAAATGCGATAGTTACAGTTCGATAAATTGCAGTAAACTTGCAGCAAGCCCGACGCCACTGGGGTATTCCGGAGCCGTGCCTCCCAAATCACTGCTAGTGCTCCCCAAACAAGAATTGTGCCCCTCAAGCGAGGGTTGTGCCCCAAAGAAAGTAACAGACTTGGTACCGCTAAAGTCCAGTTCGAGGCCTGAGACTTCCAAGATACTGGTTATCACCCCAGGATTCCTGAGCAAGAACTGTTTTTTTGCAGATTTTGTAAAAGAGACCCTTTTTTTGTGGTTTCACCACGGAATTCGTGAAAATCCGCGCATATTTCGAGATGAAGACCTTTTTTTTGGTCCACACTCTCGGATTCAAAGTATTAAACTTTTTGTGACCCCCCAAAATTTGTTTATGCCTCTCCCTCACAGTCACGCCATCTTGGCGCCGGGCATGTCTTGCAGATTGCAAAGACGGTTTTTTGCGATATTTCCCCAAAATGTTGGCATTGAGTAGGACAAATGATTTGTGGGCTATCTGGTCACAGACCACAGTATACTTAGTGGACTGCAAGGACAGTAAATACATCAATGCATAGCAAAATAAATTTTGCTACAAGAGTGAACAGTAATACTGAGAATTAAATCTATAGTGCGCTGAAAATTGAACTAATAAATCGAACCAGGTGATAAATAAGTTTCAAAGATGATTTAGTTATGGAGTTGCACTCGTCGAAAAATTGACGTGAAACGTGAATCGCATTGTGAAGCATTTACTTAACATGTATCTATATAGCAGCGAGTAGCATGTTGCCCTTGCTGTAGAATATGTCATTACTGCGTACGTATCTCCTCCGAGTTCATAAACACCAGTTCTTAACCGCTCGATTTTCTGTTTTATCAAAGTTGGATGAAATCACCGCAGGGATGTTAATCACCTACCATTTCTACAAAATTCCCAGAAATGTTTGTAACTCGGTCGATTCATAAATTTTCCTATCGTATCTCTACACAAAGAATTATTATAGGGGTTGAAGGCCGAGCGTGTGATAGAAACATTGACTACTTCAGAGCTATAGGAGGCGGGATCGTGTTAAAACCTCACCTTATTTAAGTGATTTAAACTATTTCTTATTGCCTTTTGTTTGTGTGGAAAATGCGACAAGGAATTTACTTCCTATTGTAACTTCCAAGGAAAACTTCTTAAAGTATAGTTTTTAAACCGCTGGTTAGACTAACCATCGTTTTGAAGTGCTTGTTTTTTTGAAAGGAGCAGGCCAACAACCAAGTGAATTGTGATTTGCCTACGTATTTACCGTTTAAGCATGCTTCCTAATGCCGATTGTAACCTGTACCAACACTTTAAAATCTTGAATGGTAACTTTCGCAAATAAAGTTGAAATTTCACTTTTGGGTACCGTATTTGAATGCCATCGTTCTTTTTGCTAAATATTTTTCTAAAGTAGCAGAGCCACAAATGGCAGCGGCCGCTGTTTTGTATGCAAGTAGCGGCAGCGGCGCTACTTTTTTATTTAAATAGCGACAAGAGGCAGGGCCTCTGCTTCGCTCTAGTTGTGGCATTGCTAATCATTACTCTATAGAAGGACATTCAAGTTTCTAACTTTGATTGTTACCTTAGTTTGAACGATCGACGCTGGCTTTGAATGAGATTTTATTTATTTTATTTTTATTTTCGTTTTTTATTTTGCCTTTCGTCAAATAAAAACGAGTGTGAATTTCGGACATTTGCTGGACTTCGCAAACGGTTAAGCGTAGCAACATTAAGTTTGGACAGCGGTTTGGGATTTGCAAGATTTTTTTTTTTTTAAGTCATACAACTGTGGTTTTAGGGCAAGAAAACTAACCAATTTGTTTGTAATTAGAGTTAAATGAAATTGGAATGACATTGCAGTGGCAGCAAAAATGCTCTCATTCAACAACAGCTTTTCGGTCCGACAAAACTAATTTGGGCGGTTTTGTACATTAGAACACTCTTTCAACCCACTTTTGGCCTCAATAAGTTGTTTTTTTTCCTAATTCCAGCACGCTCATCTACTTCCAAAAAAAGTTTGAAATGCTTAATTTGGGGTTGCCGTAAGTGTTATCTTCCTGGGTACTCCCCAAAATCGCCCTCAAAATTGGCTTTTTGAACAACCAAAGCAAGTGGTAAAGTTTTTTGCTAGAATCAGTAGATGTTCGGGTAAAACTGTTTAGGGGTCTCATACTTATCAGACATCCCCCCAAATCCATTTTTTGATCAGCATAATTTTGGTGAGATTGGTAGACTTAGGAATAATAAATATTTTGAGATTGTTCTAAACATAGGCGTAGCCAGGATTTTTAATTGGGGGGGGGGGGGGGACAAACCACAAATTACATGCAATAACGTCATCAGAGATTTTCAAAAAAGTAACTTTTTGTGGGGCCAAGATATCGTAGAATAGATGACCTGAAGCGGTAGCCTATTGGCACTTAACCAGGATTTTGGTAAACGGAGAGAGCGAAAACTAATAGTTAAAAAGTGCAAATGTCTAACTTAGGAGACGAGTTGAGTAAGCTAGTGTACTCAAACGTATCACAGAGTCAAACGGAGCCCCCAGCCGCCGGTGGTAATGGGGATCTGGGGGCGAATCCCCCAGCCACTGGGCGATTTTAGTAAGTTTTTGGAAAAAAGGCTCTTTTAATCCCATTGGATCACATTTTGCACGTGTTCACAGCCATTTGAAAGAACTAGATTTTTGACATTTGAAAGCCAATTAAAAAAATTTAATTGTTCAATTCTCCTTTTACATGTAATTTAAGTCCAAAACACGTTTAAAATGTTGCATTATTGTGTAAAATTTTTATTGTAAGTGATTTGGCTCATGTAGGAATAACTAAGGCTCATTGTCTCCTGCAACATTTTAGCAGTAAATAATAATCCACTTGAAGGTTTTCCCTAGAGATTTTTGTTTTGTCATGAAGTTAACTAGCTATAGAAGTACATGTACGGCCAAGGGGCCCATGCATCCTCAATTGGAATTCAATAATTTGCTCAATAAGCATTTTTCCGAGCTTTTTTTAAAAGTATTTTGTGCGTAAAAACTGGCAAGGTGGAGATGAATCGTTATTGAAAAATGGTACAATAGCTGGTTACACTTACTAAACATGTTATTTCCAAGCCGGATTTACATTGCGCTGGGTCCCTAGCACTTAGGCGATTTTTACAACATTTGCCAATATAAGTGAAGACCAAAAAAAGTTCTTCTATCTGTGCGCGGGACCCTGGCACTGTGCCATATAGCAAAATCGGTACTGGTTATTGCATTACGTTCATAAAAAGTTTAGCTGAGGATCTGAGGTAGCAACTTTTAGAACAAAAACCTTTGATTTCACCCTGGTTATACGTTTAAATTGGTGGAAAAAACTGAATTAATGGGATGCACCGGGCCACCATGTCGTCAATATTATTTATTGCTGATTACTGTTGTACGCGTTTACTGTTGTACGCAAAGATGCTAAAAAAACTGAAAATGAAGAAACAAGACCTTTTGTCAAATTTTTGTTATTAGTGGCATTACGATTGAGGGGCTCCGGGCCCCCTGGGCCACCCCCCTAGCTACGCCTACGATTTTGAGACAAGATCACGCCCTTAAGTCCTTTGATAAAAAAAAAAACATTTTAAGCAAAATTAAAATAACTTTTTTTTCAAAACGTGGAGAACTCGAGCCAAGTCACGCGACAGTTTTTTGAAACGTCCTAAAATTGCATGACGTTATTATAACGAACGTGGACAGGTGGTCGTCATTATTATTACTTACTTTTGTACCCGTAAATCCTAAACTAAAGGAACTGCAATTTTGGACAAGGACAACATACTGGCTATACTCTCATTATATTTATCAGTGGTAGTATTTCAAATGGGAGGGGGGTTGCATTACCGCCTGTGCTATAGCATTAAGTTCATAGCAACGTTAAACGAGGGCCTGAGGTTGCAACTTTTAGCACAAAACTCTTAGATTTTTCAAAGGTTTTGCATATAAATTCTTAAAGACTTGAATTAAGGGGCCCCTTGGTCAACAGTTAAAGACCCCGGGGCCCTTTGGTTGTCGATTAGAGGCCCCAGGGCTCCCTGGTTGTCGGTTAGGGGCCGCCTGGTTGTAAATTAGGATCCCCGAGGCCCCCTGGTTGTCAGTTAGGGGCCCCATGTTTGTCGGTTAGGTGCCCAGAGCCCCTTGGTTGTTACTTAGGGGCACTCGGGCCACCTGGATGTCGGTTAGGGCCCCCCTGGTTGTTAGTTAGGGGCCCCGAGGCCTTTTGGTTGTCAGTTAGGGGCTCCTTGTTCGTCAGTTACCGGCCCCGGGGTCCCCTGGTTGTCGGTTACGGGCCCTCTGGTTGTTAGTTAGGGGCCCCGGGGCTTCCTCGACGTCAGTAGTATTATCGTTAATTACTGTTGTGCATAGGCGTAGCCAGGGGGGGGGCCAGGGGGCCCGGGCCCCCCCATATCAAAATACCACTAACGACAAAAAGTTATGACAACATAGCCTAGCGATGTTTAGTTGCAGTTTTTTTTCAGTAATTACGCACATAACAGTAATTAACAATAATATCAGTGACAACAAGTGAGTCCCGGGGCCCCCAACTAACAACCAGGGGGCCCTTACTAACAAGTAGGGGGCCCTGGAATCTTTAACCGAAAACCAGGGGGTCCGGAACCCCTAACTGAAAACCAGGGAGCCCATTACTGACAACCAGGGGGCCCCAGGGCCCCTAACTAACAACCAAGAGACTCTTAACCAACAACCATGGGCCCCTAAACAACAACCAGGGGGCCCCAGGGCCCCTAACCAACAACCAGGGGGGGGCCGGAGTGCCTAACTGATGACCAGGGGGCCCCTAATTAACAACCAGGGGGCCCCTAATCAACAACCAGGGGACCCCGGAGTCCCTAACTGACAACCAGGGGTCCCTGGGCCCTTCATTCACAACCAGAGAGCCCCAAGGCCCCTAACTAACAACCAGGGGGCCCCTAACCAACAATCAGGGGGCCAGGAGCCCCTAACCGACAACGACGGGCCCCTGGGCCCTCTTAACTGACGACCAGGGGGTCCCAGGGCCCCTAATCAACAACCAGGGGGTCCTGGAGTCCCTAACTGACGACAAGGGGGCCCCGAAGCCCCTAACTAACGACTAGGGAGCCCCAGGGCCCCTAATTAACAACCAAGGGCCTGGGCTCCTAACCGACAAGCAAGGGACTATGGAGCCTCTAACTGGCAACCAGGGAGCCCAAGGGCCCCTGACTGACGACCAAGGTTCCCGGGCCAGGGGCCCCTTAATGCAAATTTTCAACAATTTATATGCAAAACCTGTGAGAAATCAAGAGTCTTAACCTAAAAGTTGCCACCCCAGGCCCTCGTTTAACGTTATTATGAACTTAATTATTTACTGCTAAAGTATTGCAGGAGGCAATGTTCGTTACTTCCCCCTATAGACCAAATCACTTACAATTAAAGTTTTACGCCATAATGCAAGATTCTAAGCGTATTTTGGGATTTAATTGCAAAAAGAGGATTGAACAACTAAATTTTTTCGATTGGCTTTGAAATGTTAAAAATCTAGTTCTTTGAAATGGCTCTGAACTCATGCAAAATGTGATCCAATGGGATTTAAATAGCTTTTTTTCCAAAAACTTACAAAAATCGCCCAGCGGCTGGGGGCTTTGCCCCCAGACCCCCATAGCCACCGGCGGCTGGGGGCTCTGCCCCCACACCCCCGTCTGTGATACGTCTGAGTACACTAGCTTACTCAACACGTCTTCCAAGTTAGACTTTTACGCTTTTTAACAATTAGTTTTCGCCCTTTCCCTTTACCAAAATCCTGGCTAAGTGCCAACAGGCTACAGCTTCAGATCTTCCATTCTACGATGTCTTTGCCCCACAAAAAGTTACTTTTTCGAAAATTTCTGATGACGTCATTGCATATGATTTGTGGTTTGGCCCCCCCCAACCAAAAATCCTGGCTACGCCTATGCTGTTGTGTGCGTAATTATTGAAAAAAAGAACTGCAACTAAACATCGCTAGGCTATGTTGTCATAATTTTTCATCATTGGTGGTATTTTAATAAGGGAGGAGGCCCGGGCTTCCTGGACCCCCTTGGGCTACGCCTATGGTTCTAAAACCCCAGGAGGTTGCACAGTTTGTATTCTACCCCCGAAACGACCTAAACTCCTTTAGATCAATTTTCAACGTTGTATCTCTTTGCTACCCTAAAAATGACTTCCTTAAAAATGATTTTATTATTCTTTAGACGAAGTTGCACTCAATTGGCATTTGACCAAATCCCAAACTTATGATTGCCATTTAAATTTTAACGCAAACTTGGCCAACGGTAGTTCATTAAAGACACCAAAAACAGATAATTATTGTGTTGCAGATCATAAAAGAGCCGTCAAAAATGCGGAACCAGAAAAATCCGCTTTGTGCGAACGTTTAAAGTTGTTTGATCATTGTATTAATTTGAAAGAATCCACTGTTTTAAAATATGTTAATAGTTATTGTAGACGGTTAATTGCTGAGAGTTGGTTTATCAATGCCCACCCTAACGTTATCAACCGCTCGGATGGTGAGACATTGCCATCAGTGTATCGATTTTTGGCCAAAAGTGCTCAGTAAATGTTGTTTTATTGCTAATTTCAATTTTTTTTACCAAATATGACTAAGCCACATTCTTTCGTTTCATCACAGTATAGCAATTTAATATTGAATTTTTACCTTTTATTGATTTAGCTCTAGCTAGCAAGTTAATCATTATGACGTTTAATTATCTGTACTTCACTTAATTCACTCGATTCTTTTGATATTTATTCTGTAATAACTTGTCTGCGACATGAACTGTTTGTGCTAGCATTGGAGGAGTGCTCGACACTCCTCTAACTCAACTTCTGATGATGCTCGGCGTTTTCAGCTGAGCGAAACGTCAAGGGGAATAAATTAGCGTTCTGCCAATCGTGTGCCTTTTACCGAAAGAGCAGTTAGTAGGGTAGCCTACCTATAGTATCAATCCGGCAGACCAGGTGGTTCTAGAAACCACTCTTATTCAGTTTTTAAAACATGACAAAATTTGAAAAATGTTCATGCATGCGCGTAGCCAGGATTTGGAAAAGGGGGGGGGGGGGCTATTTTGAAAGAGTGAGAGAAGTGCAATCGACCTTGACCCGAATTTTCATTTTTTCAATTTCCAACTTTAAACGTTGTTTCCGCCCAAATTCAGGTGACCTCCAAAAAAAAGGTCTTCACCGATTTTGAGGCTGATTTTTCGGCCAAAATCGGAAAATCAAACGTTTTTTCCGCCCAAATTCAGGTGATCTCCAAAAAAAAAAAAAAAAGGTCTTCACCGATTTTGAGACTAAATCAAACGTTTTTTCTGCCCAAATGCAGGTGTTCTCCAAAAAAAAAAAAAAAGAAAAGGTCTTCACCGATTTTTTTGAGGCTGATTTTTCGGCCAAAATCGGAAAATCAAACGTTTTTTCCGCCCAAATTCAGGTGATCTCCAAAAAAAAAAAAAGGTCTTCACCGATTTTGAGACTAAATCAAACGTTTTTTCTGCCCAAATGCAGGTGTTCTCCAAAAAAAAAAAAAAGAAAAGGTCTTCACCGATTTTGAGACTGATTTTTCGGCCAGAATCGGAAATTCAAACGTTTGAGGGGGGCTTTTTTCCGATGGGGAGCTATTTTCAATTTTTCACCAAAAATCGGCCTCAAAAGCACCAAAAACGTGCGATTTTGCATACTTCACAAGCCAATGGGGGGGGCTTGAGCCCCCCCTGGCTACGCTACTGTGTTCATGGCGTTATGAAGATGACGAAAACAAATATTTAAATCAAAAATAAAAACCAATCGATTGACTAAAATTCGAACAAATTCAATCGCAGAAAAAGATAGGAAGCAAGCCAATGCAGTCAAAATACAGACGCGTCACCAGCGGGGGGGCATAGGGGGCATTGTCCCCCCGATTTTTCTTTTTGACCCCCCCCCCGTTTTATTTCTTGCCTTCCCACTGTATTTTTTCGTAAAAGTGAGCATCGCCCACACAGTTAAAATAGTGGTAATTTTAACAGTTCCATTCCCTATCCTGACATAGATTCTATTTGATGGATTGTATTTGAATAAGCTGAAAATGGCCCCTGGCCGAAATCGAGTTTAGGGAAAGTTTTTGTTAATATACGTCGATAAATATATTTTTTTGCTGAGTCTTTGTTTCCTTAATGCAATAAGTATCCTGACATCTATATTCATAGGTGGGCAGAAGTCCATTAATCGTTAATCTGTTAAAAGCGAAGCTAACTTTTTCATTAACTCGTTAATCCGTTAAAAACTTTTTTCACGTTAACGGACTAAATTATCTTCCGTTAAGTTCTGTTTACGGACTATATTAACTTCCGTTAAGTTCTGTTAACTTCCGTTAAGGTTTTTATTGTTAATATCTTGCACCATTCATTCATCGTACCGGCACAAACCAGTTTGCTCTGGTAACATTTGTTGCGTAACACGAGTTTTATAGAAGAAAGCGAAGAAAGGAGCTCTTTTTTGTGGCAAATAATAAGCGGCAGCTTCATAGGAGTATTAATTATCGCTGTTCACAATTTTCAAAGATTTTCCCATCGCAGCTTCGTTAGTGCATTTGAACTTATTTCTATCTTGAAATTATATTGCACTGTAAAATGTAACTTCCAAAACACAAAAAGACCACTACAGCAAAGAGTATTTCCTTACAATCAGCTCAACAGCGTCAATACGTGTTGTAGAAGCGCGTGAATAAAAAGATATGTAAATTACACGCAAAATGTTAACGGATTAACGGACTTTATTAACTTCCGTTAATTAAAGCTGAAAATAACGGATTAACGTTAACGGAGGTGCGAAGTTTATTAACAGACTAGTGGTTAACGAAGCTCACGTTTTGCATTAACTTGCCCACCTATGTTTATATTACAATCTATGGTACTGTACGCTGCACAATCTCGCGTCTTGGGTCACTTTCAACAACAGCAACAAATCAATTCAGTACGGTGTAAGAATAATACAGTTACCAGCAGTTTGTGTGTACTGTATAACAGTGGC
Source organism: Trididemnum nubilum (assembly GCA_963965965.1). Taxonomy (NCBI): domain Eukaryota; kingdom Metazoa; phylum Chordata; class Ascidiacea; order Aplousobranchia; family Didemnidae; genus Trididemnum; species Trididemnum nubilum. The sequence goes on from OZ014476.1 coordinate 163,089, forward strand.
GGATCCAGAAAATTTTGGTGGGGGGAGATTTGAAGCCAAAACCTCAAAAATTCGGATGTCTTCACCAAAGTTGAGAGTGATTTTTTGGCCGAAATCGGAAATTCAAACATTTTTTTCGCCCAAAATCAGGTGGTCTCCAAAAACAAAAAAAAAAAAAAAACAGGTCTTCACCAAAATTGAGACTGATTTTTCGGCCGGATTCGTTACGTTTTGGTCGGTGGGGGGGATGCATCCCGAAATGCAGCCGAACTTTTCAAAATAAGGGCTGATTTTTCGGCCAAAATTGTAACTTTTAGGCTGGTGGGGGGGATGCATCCCCCCCCATCCCCCCCCCTAAATCCGCCACTGCTGTGTAGTAGGCGTGGCATTGTAGATAATGATGTGATATATAGCAGCACTTAAAGGCGAAGCCTTATTACAAGCCAGGTGTTGTGACTGTTGAAGTTAATGTACAGTAAGTTTAGTAATTTGGTGTAGGCTTTAAGTTGGTGATCAGTGGTAAACGCAGAGTACAAACCATCCGCAATGTACCGTGCAATCAATAGTTACAGAAAGAAAAATTCTAGGCTATGAAGCAAACGTAGGCTACGGGTAAGCAAACTTAGAAAAGGTAAATTGAGTTGAAAAGCCCGTGTCTGGAAATGGAAGGCTTTAGCTTAGCAACTCAAATCATACTGTATTTTGATTGAGATCTCGTTCAGCAGTATGAGTAACCGATCTGCAGAAACTCTGAGCGAACAGAGAAACAGACTGCATTCCTCCCCCAAATCGGAATCCATTGACCAATTCTTCGATAGCTAGACTACTGGAATTTTCTGACTTTCAGATTTGCAAGAAGTGTCCATTACCGTATAGTTTATTAAACCAGATTAATTAGTACCGGTTGCAAGAAAAACTAACCAGTGTTCTCGGCACTAGTAACGCCATTGATTTAGATTTTGAGTAAACTTTGGTAGCCTCTAGTACCATTTTGGCTGTTTGGTGCTGCTATTTGTGATGTTTTTTTAGAGCAGTAATACAATACTGTTGCATTACCGATAAAGTAATCAGTGGTGTCGATCCATATTGACCATTGGGGAAGATATACGGAATTTGCCTATTTTTTGATAATTTTGAACATTGGGAGGAGGGATGATGCTCAAACTAGAGATTTTCGGAGCAAAGTTCAACGCTCATTTTTGCCAATACCAGCAGGGAAGTCTGCAGAAACGTTTACTAAGGTTTGGAAGAAGTGCTGGTGGTAATTAAGAATTTTCAATCACAAAAGTTATGGTAAGACGGCCTTAAAGCCAGCTAGGGGTTTGGGGGGGGCGCTGTGAGCTCCCCAGCGGGTTCCGGAATCTTTAGCTTTTTCGACGTTTTTTCGAGGATAAAATGCATCGTTTAGAAACATTGCTAGTTGTAACACTCAAGTTACACACTGTACCGATGCGAACTATTGGGAGCGATTTTTTCAGCAATTGTTGAGTTAGCGGCTTTGTCAATATTTCAATATGTCAGAGACAGTCTGCTTTCTACATTTATTCAAAAGTCGTTCAAGGTAGTTTTTAATGCGCAGTTCTTAACTTTTCTTACTATTTAGATATGTTTATCAACGCGATAGCCATAGAATATGCCTAAAATTTTTGTTGCAAGTTGGTGTCTTGCTTTAAACAATGGGGTATAATAGCCGATATGATCCCATGCTGTTCTTACGTAAAAGACAATCATGCACGTCAGATAGGCATATTAAATAAATATACAGTTTAGTAATCGTTTCATTGCAACCTAAGTAATTAGTTTGTAAAATAAAGCTGAAAATGGTTCTATGAACTTAATCAACGCCAAATAGCTGTATTACTCAAAGGCGAAACAAAATTTACAACCCCGCCACACAAACAAAATACTTAACTCTTAAAATACTGCAATAATTTAGTATTTACCGTCCAAACTTTGCCCCCCTGATCTCGCTAAGCTGGCGACGCCCCTGTCAAAATACCTGAAGTTTTAAAATAATGGTATTTGAAAGAATGTTGGCCAAATTAAGTGCTTTTGCAATAATTTAACCCAACTCGACCTAAACTTCCTAACAAATAAAATGCTAGAATAATTTAATAACAAATAGCACATCCAGATTCCAAAATGCTATAAAACACTGTAGAGATGTTTCGGGGAATTTTCTTTTGACGTGTTTATCTTATCGAAATAGCTGTTTATTTCATATAGCTTAAATTTTTGTTTTATATCTTTGACAAAACTTTGTGCTTTTTCACAAAAATTGACAAAAAGTTAAGATAAAATCCAAAAAGGTGCTTAAAAGGGCATTCAACCTGAATTTTGAAAAACTGAGAAAAAATCTTAAAAAATATGTTTACCTACATGACCCCATTGCGATTCTTGCAATTCGTCAGGTTAAGAAAGTCTAAGAAAAAAAAATTCTTTTTTCCTCTTAGCATTTAAATTTCGGCCGTTTTGTTTCAAGTACATTGCGCAATAAACCAGTTTGTAACCTAATTCGATTCTTGCTAAGTACCGGTCTTTTTGAACTAGGTGAATGCTGAAGGTATAGGTAAATAAATTAGTGGAACAACTGCTGTTTGAATTCAAAGAGGTTATACAGTAGATGCTTATTGCTTTCCTAGTGTGCTTTGTTCACCAAGTGCTACCAAAGTATTCGGAATCAAGATAAGGTTTCAGTCATAAATGGGCAAGTTAATGCAAAACGTTAGCTTCGTTAACCACTAGTCTGTTAATAAACTTCACACCTCCGTTAACGTTAATCCGTTATTTTCAGCTTTAATTAACGGAAGTTAATAAAGTCCGTTAATCCGTTAACATTTTGCGTGTAATTTACATTTCGTTTTATTCACTCGCTTCTACAACACGTATTGACGCTGTTGAGCTAATTGTAAGGAAATATTTATTGCTGTGGTGGTCTTTTTGTGTTTTGAAAGTTACATTTTACAGTCTAATCTAATTTCAAGATAAAAACAAGTTCAAATGCACAACGAAGCTGCCAGATATTAACGATAAAAACCTTAACGGAAGTTAACAGAACTTAACGGAAGTTACTTTATTCCGTTAACAGCACTTAACGGAAGTTAATTTAGTCCGTTAACATGAAAAAAGTTTTGAACGGATTAACGAGTTCAAGAAAAAGTTAGCTTCGTTATTAACGGATTAACGATTAACGGACTTGTGCCCACCTATGGTTTTAGTGCTTTAGGCGTGATAGCCTGGCCTATTGTGACTATAGTTTACAAAGATAGCCTATCTGAAGAATGATTGCATGTTGAAGGCTTAAGCATCGTAGCTGACTAGATCTTAGACTAAGATTCCAATTTTTAGTGAGCCACTAAGTTTTATGTGATTATTGCGCAGTTGGTTTAGGCCTAAATGTCAGAAGGCCAGTTAGTTTTTCACGTAAATATGCAATTGCAAATTTCATGCAAAGCATTTTAGTTAGCATTTTTCCCAGAGGTTTGCTGCGGTTATCAGCAGGACCTACGAAGACACTTCCTCAACAGCTGCTAGCAGTGCCGTAACTTCGTCATTTGGGGCCCCGGTGCAAACATCCATTATGGAGCCCCATTTTTTAGTACAAAACGTTCAACTGGGCTACTTTTTACAGTACAGGGATCATTGCGTTTCTTTGGGGTTTTTCGACGACTCCGTGCTATAGAAACATTTCAATCGAGTCATTTGATATTTTGCAAATAACAAGGAGTTACAGTAATTACTAAGTAAATCTTTGGCATAGAAATCAAAGTCGCACGCAATCTTTTATGCCTATACAAAACGAAACTCAGCAGTGAAAATCTGATAGGCTACCGTAAATGTGTAACAATCGATGAATGACGAGTCAAATAAGCATGTGCAACCTATTGGAGCAAGCTGCTAAGCATAAACGATATTTCAGTCAAGTTTAGCTCAATAAAAAGTGCCCTGACAATTGCCCGGTTTGGGGTGGATCTTTTGGGAAAGGTCCTTCAGGTTGCGTCGGACCTGCCGCAATTATCGCTCTATTGATTTCCGGGTTTGTAAATAGTGGTGGGAAAGTCACTATCATTAAGACTAACTAAAGCTTCAGGATTACAACTTTTTTGTGGAACAGTTTCTGATTCTGTGCTTCGCGTTGCTGTTGTGCTTACATCTTCGTTAACCTGCTCGGCCTCTGCTGTTGCCGAACTAACCCAATCGGCCTCCGCTGTTGTCGAACCATCTATATTACGCGCAGCTTTTTCGGATGTTTCTGATTGAATGCGGCGACTCTGATGTCCTAACCACGAGCTAAAGCTCCGAGAATTTCTGGCAGCCTCAGCTAATTTCTTCTTATCACACTGTTTTTGTGCGCCACTTTTGTAAGTTCTTTTCATAACTAGAGTTTTCTAATACAGTATTTTATGTTACTCAAAATCTAAAAACTTTAATGAAATTTAGTCAATAAATTAGTAAAGTCTTGACACTTCATGAACTTTATTCATTCAGCGTCACTTTGCTGGTCTATACTTTACCACCTGTACTAACTCGAAATGAAAACGCACGCGTGTTGCAACTGATTCTTGTGAATCGTTTATTTTGTCACAAAGTATTACTCGCAAACAATACAAAGTACGTATTACAGTAATGGCAAACAATCTAACGTTCCAAGGGGCCCCGTAAGAAGGTAACGAGTCGACTAATGGCATTACGCAAGACGCAATAAACTCAAATGCTGGGCGAAAAAATTACACGTGCAAATTAAATGAAAAAATAAGTTTTACTTAAATAAAAAATTACATGAAAAAAATAAGTTTTACTTTTTCAACGTAATATTTTTATTGCAGTAAGGGGATTCTTGCGGGGCCCCTTTACTCCGGGGCCCCGGTGCGCCGCACCGCCTGCACCGGTGGTAGTTACGGCCCTGGCTGCTAATGTAATTAGTCATTTGGAACGATTTTGACCCACGTGCTCTCAGTTTGGTCATGTTCGGAAAGCGTTTCTCCTTAGTCTAACGAAAAAAATAGCTGCTTATATCTAACGATTTTTTGGCCGAAGAAAAGCAAAATTGGTGCGAAAAAATTCTAAAAAATTGCCTAAGTTGTTTCACTATGGTTTCATTGCAAAATTTTTTAAACAAAAACGTCCTGAATGTCCTCTTAAAACATGTTTTACAGTATTTTGCATTTGTTATTTTGATTGCATATTTACGGCATAGTTTTGCTAATTATAACATACAGTCAACCCTCGATTTAACGGACCTCGATTTAACGGACTTCGGATTTAACGGACTTCGGATTTTACCGTTCCGTAAGCATAGACTGCTGTACATGTAATTGTTACAAGCGAAAATCAATAGCCGACGAAACGAGAAATCGTGCTACGTTGTCGCAGAGACATAATGATTCCCCGTTTACTTGCATTGTGATAAGCTATGTTAGCAGTTGAGGTGCACACAATTGTAACAGAGTGAGGAACACTGCGTTTTCGTTTAACGGACTTTTTCCAACAACGGACTGTCGTTGGTCCGCATTTGTCCGTTAAACCGAGGTTTGACTGTAGTGAAAAAACAAATTTTGCGAGTCAAAATAATGTATCTTTGTTATCGGAATTATGGCCGCTACTGCATCTATGATAAAATAAATCAGATTAATAGTCGAGTAAATCTACATCAAAATATGGCCCAAACTGGAAAAAATTGCAAGAAGTGCTTTTGCAACGGTTTTTAGTGCTACGTAATAGAGAATAACATACTCAAAGTCTATTAAAATCCACCCATCAGAAAGTCGAAAAACTTGGGATAAAAAAGGGGGCTTTCCTAAAAATATATAATTGTCAAAACTATGCCCAGTAATATCACTACTCTTTGCAAAAGGCTAAAAGAATAATTTTTGGCACGGAATGAGTCTATATTCTTAAGTTTCTGAAAATAGTAAAGTAGAAGTGTTGACGTCACGTTTTAGCTTACGACGTCACTTATGAGCAAAAAAGATGGTGTTTTAAGGTAAAATAATGGTGTTCAAACATAAATAAAAGCAAAAATTAAAGGAGTTTCGACATTAAAACTAAATTTTTGGCATATTTATACCACAATGTGATAGCACCAGGCAAAATTTTAGCAAAAAGACTAAACGTACTCGCTACAAGAACTAAAACTACCTAAATTGATGGTAAAATTTAAGATGGAGAGATATCGCATTTCTTTTTCACTTTCAGGACTGCAAAGCAACGCAACTATTTTTTCTTACTAGTGATGGAGTTCTCGAGACCGGTCTCGAGTCTCGAAACTGTCTCGAGACACATTTTTGAAAGTCTCGTCTCAGTCTCGCCTCGGACTTGAACTTCAAGTCTCGATCTTGAGTCTTGGTCTCGAGAAGTCATGGTCTCGAAATATGAGAAGTCATGGTCTCGAAATATGAGAAGTCTCGAGACTCAAAATCTTGGTTAGGCGTAGGAGTAAAATTTTGAATATAATTATTTAATGCAAGCAACGCAAACAAAGATTCGATTGACCTTCTAGGTCTTAACACCTTTTTAATTGCTTTCCAACAATCTCTTTTATTTATTCATTTCGGTCAATTTTCATTTATTTTCGTCAATGTTTTTAAACTGAGATCGTGAGAAACAAAGTTTTGCAATAAAACCTCAATTTTTGATGATTGGCTACTCAGTGGGAGATACTTGAGGCTCGAAAAAACTCAGATAGAGCCGTGGGAGAAAACTGCTCGACCTGTAATTCATTATTATCTTTGTTATTTACTTATGAAAGGTGTGATATAAAACAGTCTGGAGGAGAAGAAGCCGCTGAAGCGGTATTATTTGATGTTGATCTTTGCTGAAGGTGCTAATTGCCGCTGTCTACATTTTTGCTTTCTGGTAGTAAATGCTCTAAACCTTTTTCTCGTTCAGGTTCCTTGAACGTGGACCGAGTTTTAGATGGTAGCATGGCAATGCGATGAGGTTTCGTCAAGGAAGGTTAATTAGGACAGCTCAGACCTCAAAGTGATTGTTTTCAGTCTCATTCCGTTGAACAGATCTTTCGTAGTATGATACAGTTAAGATTGCAGACTCAGAATGATGAATTTAAGTCCATTTCATCACTGCTTTTTTGTAAATATCAAACATTAGGAGTGACAATTAGGTCGAGTGAAGATTAAAATAGCTTAAGGTATAAACCTGAGGTATAAACATCGGCCACCGAATGGGGAAGACGCGTGACCCCAAAAGATTTTTAAGGCGGTATCGGAGAAATAAAGTCTTGATAAGAAATAATACCGTAACTCGGGTATTTATTATACATTATGGTGTTTGCCGTGTGTACTAGGACCACTAGGTTACTGAATCATTCATCTTGATGTCTTGTTTATGAAAACACAATTGCCCATTTCACCACAGCCTTCTTGTCATTAAAATAACTATCTGAAAACCTTGAAAAGGATTGTCAATAGTCAATACGAATAAATTTTACTTCTAAAATCTCGGGTCTCGAAGTCTCGTCTCGGTCTCGAACAAACTCATCAAGTCTCGATCTCGGTCTCGAAAATTTTTTCAAGTCTTGGTCTTTGGTCTTGGACTCGAATTTTTTCCAAGTCTCGGTCTTGGTTTTGGTCTCGACCATCAGGGTCTTGACTACATCGCTATTTCTTACGTTAGTAAAATGTCTACTTGTGTGTCAAAAGTTATTCACCGTAAATTAATAACGTCTCATTTTTGTTAATGACGTCATATTATCTAAATTCCCGATGATATGCGTCTTTCTGATCTAGACAGAAAGTGCATTAGTACAGTGCTGAAGTATAAATTTTTTCACGTATATGGTGGTGTTCTGCGTAGCTTGAGTTTTCCAGCTACGTGATTTCACCGCAAAATTTTGGTACTTATTTGATGACGTTGGTTATTTCGCTGCTGTTTTTTTGTTTTAAATGATGTTGATTTAAAAAGTTTATACAAGCTCTATCACTTAAGAAACTTCTGAATGCAATTATAACGCATTTGTGCTGACCGCTTCAATAATTAGGTATGGTTGCTCTACTTTTAATGCATTTATCCGCAATGATGTCATACGATTTGTGAAGAAAATACAAATTTTGTCTGTGCGTAATTCGACGCGCATGTGCATGTCATCGGTAATTACATTGCTTTATGTACATGACGACATGGCGGTTGCAAAACATACAGCTAGTTGCGCCATCACAAAATGTTGTTTTGATTTTTCAATACGCTGAAGATGTAACTTGCACACCCAAAGTGTGGCGCAACCTGTTTATGCTATGTTTTGAAAAGCAAATCGAAAATTTTTAAACTTTGAAACAAATCTCAAGCACATGACGTCATGGAGTCTACTTTGCGAATAACATTACTGCAACAAACCTTAATGTTTTAATTCGCAAGCAATAAAGAATTGTTTTTTCAAGCTGGTCCAAATTAAGTGCTTTCGCTTCATTAAATAAAGCGGCAAATTTTGATTATTTTTTAAGAATTTATAATGACGCCATGGGGGTTATTTTTCTATTATCATCGTAATACAAATTGGTTCGAGTTTTCAATACTCTGGGTTGTTGATTTGCTTGAAATTTTAAATGTCATAAGAAATGTTGTCAAAAGAACAACACCACAATATTACATAGCAACGTAACAGTATTTTTTGAAAAAGTTTCGAAAATATGAGGTAATGGAGGATATTTTACGCGTTATTCCGCCATGCCAACTATTGTTTTAAATTTACAACACAATCCTGCCTAGATAAGCAAGCAGCATGAGGTGACAAAATATGGTCGAATTATTTTATCAGCAACGCCCTTAATTAAGGATGACAAAATTTTTGATGTTTTTTGAAACGTTTTGGTAAACATGACGTCATGGTAGCTATTTTCAAAGCTATATTATCAAATCAAATATGTCATTACACTTGTTGTATTACGCCAAAGCGTGTAACAAGTTACATAATCAATCTCCGCGTCATTGAATCTGCAGGCAACACAGCTTCTTTCAATGAAATGTGGTAGCGGTTGCGAGCCTTGGGTAACACCGTGTCGATTTGACCGGGCCGAGATTTGAAACTCAGACCTCTCGTTCTAGAGACGAACGAGTTCTATTGTAATTGCTTACTTAAAAAAGATACGCTCAAAGCAAATTTATTTAAAATTTTACTTTCTGGGGCTTCATGGCGGCTATTTTGGGGTCAATCGATATCACAAAAAAATTCTTTTCCTGTATGAAACTGATGTTCAAGTACTAGTTTCGTGACAAAATTTGTTGAAAATGCTTCAAGAAACAGGAAACTTCAATCACTGTAAAATTTGGCCATTTAAATATTATGCAATTTTCCATAAAGTGATGTCATTAAATATTACTGTTAACGTCACTGCAAAAAAAGTTGTTTCAAGTTTATGCTGCAATCAATGACTGAAGCGCTGATGAGCAAGAAGGATAATTTTGCAGAATTTCTAGTCCCTATTGCTCTCAGAAGATCTAAATAATGCAGAAAAAAAACAACTTTTTGTCAAAGTTAACCAAATTTAACGTAGTGACGTCATCCTTGATGAAGTAATTAGAATTGAGCAATAAACTGTTTTATCAATGCATGTCCGAAAGCCTAGAGATTAATTACTTTTTTCCGTTACGAAAAATGACATGGCATAAAAAAATTTAATTGATTGATTTTCCTGAATATTAGTTGGTTTAAAATGAGGTTGTGATTACGAAAATGTTTAAAAAAGTTAACAAAGTTTTTGCAAGGTGCATGAAAACAGATCAAAAATGCATACAAGTATTACAATTTCAAGCTATTTCATCAGCAGACCAAACAAACGTTTCAAGAGCTCTATTCACTAAATATGACTATTTTTTTGCAACTGTAAATGCTATGAATTGATGGATCATGGCGCCATCGCCATATGACGTCTTAGATCTCTTCAAACATTGCTCAATTTACAGATGCTACTTGACTTTACTTTCAAAATTCAATAATGTCAAATCCAAATGTCACCGCAATCAAAGTAAGTAAAACTTATTAAATAAACAAAAAAATTATCATGTTTTGCAATTTATGACATCATTACAATATCTTGCATTCATAAAGTTATGCTTTTTTTTGTCACAATTTGATTATGCTCTTCTTAAACCACATTAATAAAAATAACGTATCAGTTTTGATCTTAGCTCTTTTAATTTGCGATTTTGTTTGCGTCCAAAACAAATTTTTTTTCTCCAAAACAAGCAATTTTTGCAAATAAATGACGTCTCTAGCTCAAATGTGACGTCATCAATTTCAATTTACTGTTGTTGAAAACTTCATTGTACAGAATAGCTCTGTGCGAAAAATCATTTTGCTGGCTCTTCTCAAACAGTAGTTTTGTAGTAAGGCTAATAATTATTCATCCCTATTAATATTCTAAAACCCCCTTTTTTGTCCCCCCCAATTCAACAACTTTCTGATGGGTGGATTTTGGTAGACTTTCAGTATGTCATTCTCCACACCCAATAGCACGAAAAGACGTTGAGGAAATATTTTTTGCAATTTTTTCCAGTTTTGACAGTAGTTGTATGCGACTACAATGGCAAAGAGTATTACCTTGCACTATTTCTCAACTTCTTCCTGATATCTTCATATTGCTTCTGTTCTGTGGTGAATGACAACCGGAGAGATGGTGGTTTGATATCTTCTTTCCGTATCCTGCTCTCATAAACTAAATTTTGGGGCCAAGCTAAAGAATCCTGTTTGTGTTTGTTTGAAGTCAACAACGAAGAGACCTAATTATTTGCAAACATAAGTCAGGTATTAATAGTTAACAAAAAAATTTATGATACCGATCAGACTAATTCTAGCTGCTGTTAAAAGCCAGCAAATTTTACGTACTATTTAATCAACCTGCACTGAACGACTTAACCTAATCTAAATAAATGCTCTTCACTCACACTAAAAATAGGCAGCAACATTATCCATCATACAGTACAAGAGTTTGGTTGCAGCTAAGTTTTGTATAGGGAGTAAAAAGGATCGTGATCGACGCTCTCGTGTGGGACGTCATAATCAATTTAAGTTTTGTTTCATTTTCCTGTTCAAGCTTGCTGTAGAATAGTCGCAGTACAAACTAGTATAGGCATTGAATAAATTCAAGATAGTAATCGAAGTATATAGTCGGGAGATCACTATGACGTCATAAAGCTGTAGAAAATTTGCGACTTTCAACTGATTTGACTGCAATGATCCATTATAAATCATAACAAGGTTTGCTTGCACGTTGCAGCTGATTTCATATCGAGTAGAAGGGGTCAAGATCAATGCGTTCGTGTGTGATGTCATAATGCATTCACGTTTTCTCTTCTTTCATGCATTATAATTTGCTTTTAATTGATTAAAAACAGTTTTAAGGGTGAGTTCTTTTCAGTGCTATCCCATTTATATCTACAGTATTTGAAGTAGGCTATTTGGTGATTCTGATATCCCTAAAATTCTTCAAATGAATAATGCTCTTTAATTACTAATTTAGTTCTTAATTGCCAGACTAAACAAGTAAAAACAGCCCAAGTTAGTTTGCTAGGTGTACAGGCCATAGACTCTTTATTTAATAGAATAGGGACAGACTCGCGGAGAATAAGAGAAGAGGAATAAAGAAAAAAGCTTGCTCTTTTTGTGAAGGTTTTTTGAGGTCAAGCATATTGGGCTGATATGATTAGACGTATTTGTAAAACAAATGAACCGTGAAGGAAAAAGTCTCGCTCATTGGACGAATTGACATATTTTAGAACAAACTAAGCATGAAACAAAATGCAAAACTGCATGTAGGTTTCCAGTCTAATAACAATAATGTAGGTTTATCGACTTCATCTAGACCTGCTGGAAGCAGGTTTTTTGCTTAAAAGTGGTGTCGTAAATTATACACACAGTAACACTTAAGTCATGTAGCACAATACTGATAAAGAGTCTATGGTCAGAAAACTAGCCCTATACCGCTCTATTAGGCTATTAAGGTCCATCGTTTAGTTCGAGAGCTTTTGCCATGCCTTTTTGAGCGAAAAAAGCGTATAAAGCACCTAAATGCAGCATAAGTACGATAACTTACGGTACGAATTTAAATTTTTCTAGTTTAGAGGTAAGTACGATTAAACTTAGCTTAGTGATAGTGAACAAACTCAAGTATACTGACACGATGTATACTTAATAGCCTCCTGATCAGTGATAGATAGCTTTATTTAAATATCCTGCTTAGTGATAGATGGCATTATTTATTTGTTACTGTTGTATACAAATTAAAATGATAGCAAGTTATAATCAAGCTGTATACAAATTATGATGATCAAACGTAAATGCATTATGACATCACACACGAACGCATTGATCTTGACTCCTTCTACTCGATATGAAATCAGCTGCAACGTGCAAGCAAACCTTGTTATGATTTATAATGGATCATTGCAGTCAAATCAGTTGAAAGTCGCAAATTTTCTACAGCTTTATGACGTCATAGTGATCTCCCGACTATATACTTCGATTACTATCTTGAATTTATTCAATGCCTATACTAGTTTGTACTGCGACTATTCTACAGCAAGCTTGAACAGGAAAATGAAACAAAACTTAAATTGATTATGACGTCCCACACGAGAGCGTCGATCACGATCCTTTTTACTCCCTATACAAAACTTAGCTGCAACCAAACTCTTGTACTGTATGATGGATAATGTTGCTGCCTAATCAATTGACATTGTCAAATTTGTAACAGCTTAGTGATGTCATAGTGGTGTCCCGACTACATCCTTCACTTGATCCGATTTATTTCTTTTGGCTATCATGCATTTATTCAATATTGGCATTAGGCTAAACCAGGCTCTGCAATAGCAAGCATAAATAGGAAATTAAACAATGAGTATATGCGTTAGGACGTCACAAAAGCATCACGTCTACCCTCTACTTCGATAGAAAACCTTGAGCAGCCAAGAAGACCTTGCTTTGATTTAAGATCAATGATTGCACGAAACCACTTGAAAATGATATATTTCTAACAAGCAATGACGTCATAAAGGGCTTCCGACATCTTTGAGCGTGCTTCGCGCCGATTTGTAAGAATTGAGAAAGCACAAACGTAACATTTCGAGCGCCCATTGCGCTTATGTCAAGTCCGAAGTATACTAATTCAAATAAAAAAAACCCAAGTTTTTTTTTTAAATACACAATATTGAAATAATCGAAAAAAATTGGAAACTTTAAGCTACTAATGTTTGCTTCCAAATTTTTAGTAGCAGTTTTATATCATTGCATGTTTAAATGTGTTATTCTTTTCGCTTGATGAGACCCTTGAGCAAGGTCGAAACGCGTCGCGATAGCTTATTTGCACTGTATATTACAATAATAAATTGTAGATAATTGATGAATAACTTATGCTTCTAAATGCTAGCCCTGAAGATGGCCTAAGTAACTGGTCGAAAGACAAAAACTTATAGTTTTAGGTTGACAATCATTGAATAGAAAAAATTTTAATGGAAATTTTAAGTTTCAACATGTAGTGACGTGGCCTACCCAAAAAAAGTCCTTATGGCGCAACACATGCAAAAAAATGCTGGACATTTTTGCTTGAAGTTTGCTTGAAGTGATCCTACTGTATATATTAGTATACTTTGCTGCCCGTATGAAATGTTAAACAGCCTTGTAGGCATAGGCTTGTCCAATGCAAGTATATTCAGGCCTGGCCTAATTAAAACAAAACAGCTTAACAACCTACAGGTAATTTATTGATAGCCTTAAAAACTTTTTTGCTGATACTACAACTAGCGCTGAGCCTAGGTTTACTAAGAACTAACTGGATCAACTACCCGTAACTCTCTGTTTAAATTAACTTTACATCTTGATCTCACTCTTAGAGCCCAACATTTAGCCTAAAGAGTGCGAACAGAACCATATTAAAAACTCATTATAACTCACATTACCTAATGTTAATACCTACCGGCGATCACCTCTTGGTTTCGCTCCTTAGTTATTCGCTTTCAGCATATCGCTAAATTACATAAAACAAATGGCAACACGCATGCAGTATTATAATTGTATGGCCTTGGTGCATAGCCCATGGCCTGCTTTAAGCTAATTTGCTGTTTCAAATCTAAAATTAAAATAGCGACTACATTTTACGTAAGCAAGAAACTAGACGTATAAAAGAAATTTTACAGTAAACAATGCGCCAATCAAAGTTTTCAGACCAATTTAATTTTGCTCGTTATCTCATCGAAACATAGCAATTTCTGGAACCGTTAAATGCAGTTTAAAAATTGCATACGTGTTGCCATTAGTTTTTGTGATTTAGCGATATACTGAAACTAGGCTGAAACTGAAATCAATGAATTAAGCGAGACTATTTATTGCTACTTTGACTTGAAAGTTGATGCCCGTAACTGTGGCAACTTTGTTTGATTTTATTTTAAATTTTTACATGGGCTTGTCTAATTTATTATTATTTTTCTGGCTAAATGATTAGACATGCAATGCATTCCTTGCATGTGTAACATACGTGTCAAAAGGACGCGTCCCAATGCGGTCGACCGGCTCGGTTGAACAACCTTTCGAGCTACTCTCCGGGTTGACTTAATAACCAATTGATCCGATTAATCTTTGACTTGTGGCTACGTTGGAGCTGACGCTATGCATGCATGGAGAATACGCCCCTGAGAATTATACCGGTAAATGAAAATTACGTGAACGACGTTAATGGGGCCACTTTCACAAGTGGAACCTCGTCCGGCAGGGGAGCGCCTAGGGACTCCCAGGTCGTCATTCAGCGAAACCCCTATGGCGTTCGAGTCTTAGGCAGAGGGGCTCGTTCGAAAAATAAGCGACAATCTCCACCAGCCAGCCCTAGTGGCAGCTCCACCAATGTGCCCGCTACACGTTTGGAGAGGCGAATGGAGGCAGCGCAGAGTATTCGTACTCGAGATAATGTCGCACACTCACCGGTCAACCATCACCAACTGCTGTTGGGCAATTGGAATATCCTCACCCTCACAGGAAAAGAGCTAGAATTGGTTGAGGAAGCAAAGCGGTATCATCTCGATATTATCGGAGTTTCTTCAACCAAACGACGTGGCTCTGGAACTGTGAATTTGGATGGCGGATGGAAACTTTTCTATTCTGGTGCTGATCCTAGTATGTCTGCACAAGCGGGTGTGGGGATTCTCACAAGCCCCCGTTTGTCAGACTGTGTGTCAGATTGGATTCCTTTGGGATCACGGGTCTGTATGTCGAAGCTCAAGGTATTGGATAGGTCATTGTGCCTCTTGCAGGTATATCCCCCCAATGTCACGAGTGAATATCAGGCTTTTGTGAATGAAGTAAATGATGCTCTTCTACGAGTATCACCAACTGAATCTACAGTCCTTATGGGGGATTTTAACGCACATGTTGGAACAGACACAGATACGTGGAAGGGTGTGATCGGAAAACATGGAGTCACTGGACTGAATGAGAACGGAAGGTATTTATTGCAGCTCTGTTGTAGCAACGGACTCCGCATCATGAATCCTTTTTCCAGCACAGAGAGGTTCACAAGTATACATAGTATAGATCTAGTATGGATCAAAAGTCTCTGATAGATTTTAGCATAGTTTCGTCAGATTTGTTTTCTGATGTGCTGGACGTTCGAGTGAAGCGAGGTGCTGAATTGTCAACTGATCACCATCTGGTAGTATGTTCTTTACGACTTTCGAAACCTTGGCCAAACAAGAGATCCAACAGGTCGTCTGTGACTTACCGGATCAAATGGGAGGCTTTGGAGGACAAAGAAGTAAGGAAACAGTTTGCATCCAGTATATCATCTAAATTTAGACAACTTCCTAATGTATCCGAGGACATCGAGAGGGAATGGCTGCTGTTCAGATCAGCAATCATTTCATCAGCTGCTAAAAGTTGTGGGCGAAAACGGCTTAGAGGGGCGGGCGATAGTGAGAAAAGAACAAAGAAAGATGCGTTCAAGGCCTGGCTGCAGGACAGATCGTCATCTGATTTGCAATCCCGGTACACTGAGGCGCGAAAAGCGGCAACTTTGGCAGTAAAGAAATCCAAAGAGAAATCACGGGAAGAGTTTGATCGTCGGTTGGATTCCAACTATTTTTCGGCAAACAAAGTATTTTGGCAGACCATCTGCCGTTTACGTGGCAAAAGATCGAGTATCACGTACTCCATCAAGGATTCTGACGGTAACATTCTAACGGATGAGAATGAAATCCTTTCACGATGGAGAGAATACTTTGAAGATTTTTTGAATCCTGTAAAGGCATCGAATCGTGACACACACGAAGTGACACATTTTGGGGAGGACGAAGTTTTCACTGGAGCAGAAGTGGCAACGGCAATTAAAGGGATAAAATCTGGAAAAGCTGCTGGTGAAGATGAAATCAGACCCGAGATGTTGAAAGCGCTGACCGGAGAAGGAATTCTCTGGTTAACGCGAGTGTGTCAAGTTGCGTGGAAGTTTGGCAAAACTCCTAGAGATTGGCAAACAGGTGGGATTATTCCGATATTCAAGAAAGGAGATCGCAAACAATATACAAACTACAGAGGGATATCACTCCTTAGTTTGCCAGGGAAAGTATATGCCAAATGCCTTGAAAGGAAATGCTGAGAAATAGTGAAATCAAAACTGGAAGATGGTCAGTGCGGTTTTCGTACGGGTTGCAGCACCACGGACCAAATCTTCACTCTGAAGCAAATCTTCGAGAAATCTTGGGAGTATGGCGAAGATCTCTTTGCATGCTTTGTTGATCTTAAAAAAGTATATGACCGAGTTCCTCGGAATAAACTTTGGAAGGTTTTGCAGGAGTATGGCGTTAATGGTTAATTGTTACGCGCTATTAAGTCATTGTACTGCAGACCGGAGGTTTGTGTTCGGGTAAATGGCAAGCAATCAAAGCCGTTTCATGTGGGCGTTGGACTCCGGCAAGGGTGCGTTTTGTCACCTCTCCTTTTCATTGTTTACATGAATTGGATGGACAAATGCAGCCAAGCTGATGAGTGTGCCACGATTGGAAATTGCAAAATTAGTCGTAGGCTATTCGCTGACGGTTTGGTTCTGCTTTCTTCCACAGAATCTGGCCTCCAGCGCTCATTAAATAGCTTTGCAGATGCATGCAACACTGCCGGAATGAAAATAAGCACGGCCAAAACTGAGGTTCTTCATCTTTCAAGAAACCCTGATCAGTGCGTATTACAAGTGAATGGAGCGACACTGAAGCAGGTAGAGAAGTTCAAGTATCTTGGGGTTGCATTTACGAGTGACGGAAGGCAAGACGAAGAACTGGATACCCGAATAAGCAAGGCTAGTGCAGTAATGCGAGCTTTACACTACTCGGTTGTCATGAAAAGAGAATTGTCGAAAAAGGCAAAGCTCTCAATCTTCAAAGCAGTTTTTGTGCCCATTCTCACTTATGGTCATGAATCTTGGGTAATGACCGAAAGAATGCGATCACAAGTGCAAGCGTCCGAAATGAGGTTTTTACGAAGAATCGAAGGAGTTACACTGTTTAACAAGGTGCGTAGCTCTGAGATTCGAGAATCTCTTAACATCGAGCCGTTACTTCTCCGAACTGAAAGATCTCAGCTTAGATGGTTTGGCCATGTAAGCAGAATGCCTCAGGAAAGACTCCCTAAACAAGCTTTACTTGCCAAAGCAAATGGGAGAAGACCAGTTGGACGACCTAGAACTTGATGGACCGATTACATTGAGGATCTTGGATGGAGTCGCTTGGGATTTCGCCCAAGCGGAATGATGGAGGTGATGGAAGACCGTGAGGTGTGGTGGCTTAATCTTGAGCAACTGCCCCCGCAACCCTCACGGAAAAGCGGGCAATGAAGAAAGAAGAAGAAGAAGAAGAAGAAATAATTTGTTGTTTTCACACCATGAAAAACAAGCACAGACATTGAAAAAAAAATTAGGGTGTACTGACCCAAAACTGCTTTTATTCATGTTTTATTCACGTAAAGAGCCATCAACCTAAGTATAGTATATCAATTCTAATTAATCACAGTAAAAAGAGATTTGCATTTCTGGCACAATCTGTCGTGTAGTGACATCCAACTAACAGAGCTATTTTTTACAGACTTTTATGGCAAGCATACATGGGAAAATAATTGTAGTAATATTTAGAGTTGAAACTGTTTTAGTTTAATCGTATTTCCGAACAATATTTTTTATATTCCTTTTTAAAAACGATAAAATGAGTAAGACTTAATTTTTGAAGGAATCTGATTCCACATTTGAATGCCATTAAATTATTCCGAGTTCCTGCGACTGTTAGTATTGACAGGATTAAAAAAATAATTTTGTTTGGATTTGCTTCGAGTATTGTAATTATGAGCTTGTATATCGGTAAAAAGTAAGTTTCAAAAACTTCAGGAAGAACTTTTACGTGATAATTGTACATGAACTTGCTTGACTTAAAATTATAAATGTCAGATGTTTTTAAAATCTTATATTTGTAACATAAAAAATTGTTAACATCATGGTCTTTTCATGTAGAGTTATTTATGATTTTTATAGTTTGTTTTCAAGAATTTGACTAAGTTTAATCGCAGTTTTAGCTGCTCTACCCCAGCCAAGAATACCGCTTAACCCTATTCGGCCAAGGGGGGAAACGATTAGCTCCCCCTTCATTTATTTCGAAATTTTGTTATGAAGCAGTCAAGTCACAATAATCAAATTTCTTGACTTTTCCTAAAATTTACTGATTCAACTTTCATTTGTATAACCATTGTCGTATGACAACTAGATTCGGAGTTATTAAACATTTCTCAAGGTCGACCCTGCGTTTGTGGCAAAATTTTTGAAAAATTAATTTAATCCTGTTAGTCCCAACTGTTCTGTCGTAATCAATATTTTCACGCTTTTTCGAACGTAAATCCGGTGACTTCTTGAACGGCTTTTGTTGCAATCGATGTTCAAAAAGAGTTGTGATAATAGATTTTCATTTACTATTTAGCCTGAGGCATTATAATTTTCATTATGATTTCAAAAGCTCACAGCTGAATTTCTCAGACAATTTCGTATAATTTTACCAAATTTCAAACTAATCTTCCTTTTTAGCATTTCCTTCATAAATAAGAATTGCGATTTAGCAAAAGAAATGTATTTATTGATAAAAGAA
Source organism: Trididemnum nubilum (assembly GCA_963965965.1). Taxonomy (NCBI): domain Eukaryota; kingdom Metazoa; phylum Chordata; class Ascidiacea; order Aplousobranchia; family Didemnidae; genus Trididemnum; species Trididemnum nubilum. Next base: position 182,172 of record OZ014476.1, read on the forward strand.
TTAGAGGCCAACATAAGCGCAAATCCTTTTGTTTTTTGCCAATATTTCTTTTTTCACGTTGCTGATTTACAGTAGTCAAAAATGTCCTTAAGTTATCAAGTGTGTGGCATGCAGCATGAATTTCAGTAGTCATTATGTTCGAAATTTGTTTTTGGAGACTAAAAAAAAAGAAAAAACAACAAATTTTAAATAAATTTTTAGAAATTTGTTTTTGGAGACTAAAAAAAAAGAAAAAAAACAACAAATTTGAAATAAATTTTTAGTCTCTGCTAAGTAGCAGTATCAGTAAAAAGATGTTCATTTCATTTTTCAAAAAAAAATTTGCATAATTTTGACTGCCTGAGGTTTTGTCATGAAATTCAAGTGATAACATCCAAAATAGAAATTTGCCCGAGTGTCTTAGCGCGTGACGTAGCAGCACACCGATAACTTCATTGCGCGCATACGCTTTGCTTTCATTAAACTGCAACATTTCATATGCGTTTGCGATATTCAATAGCATTGCAAAAAGTGGAAAGTTTTTGATAATACTAGTTTCGGAAACATTATTTTCAATTTTAATGTTTTTTGTTGTTCAAGGTTATTATTCTTGTATTAGAAGCTTTGCGTAAAAAAATGCTTTTTGAAGCAATAACCAATAGCTAGTGTAAACTATCATTAATTTTTTATAAAATTCACATCAAACTAAACAATTATTGGGTATTACATTGTAAAATGTGCTATTGTGGTATGTTATATTTTTTACTGCATTTACTGATTTGTTGTTAGATGCTACTACAGGCCTACAGCATGGCGTACAATTGCAGATACTACTGAGTTTCACATTAATTTTTCATTTGTGGTCTATAGTGTTAGATGGCAACTGTGGCGTGCTAAATTAAAAATAAAAGTTTGTTGTTTCATTAGTTTTCAATTTTCGCTTTTATGTGTCTACATTGACAACCAACAAAAATTATGTTTGTAGATACAAAATATAAAAGCGGAAAGCAAATTCTCTAACTAACAGACTTTGCAAGTAACAATCCGATTAGATATCCATTTAGTAGATGAATTTATACTGGATTTTTTTGTGATCATAAATAAGTAAGATATCTAAATTCACTGATGTCGTTGGCAAATTTTTAATGTTACTAATTTACTGCAACTATCAAACGGTTTTATCGCGTACAAACAATTGCTGGTTTTGGATGTGAGGACAATAGGAGTAGAATAGCTTTGATGATTTTGGTCGAAGATGAGAACCGGCAAATAAATTTCTACACTTAAGATTATACTATTTTTTGTACTATTTTTTCTAAGCTTATTCAGCACTAATCCCAGTAATAACCAAAGTTTGCAACAATTTGTTATAAAACCACCTCTGAAATAAAATCTGAAATATCATCAAGATAAAATCGTTACAAATGAGAATTAGACAGTCTTTGTAGAATCATATGAATAGTGATGAAAAGAATGGTATTTCAACCAGTATAACAATTAATCGTAATTACAATGAAGTAATTTTTGCTTTTACTTTGGAAATCATTTGTGACAAAAGGTAAGCTCATTAAGTACTATATAAAATTTTGAAAAATCTTATAACGAGCAACGATCAAATCAATTTTGGGCTTCTTATATAAGCTTCATAAAAACTGCAGAATTTCGAAATTTTTGAGAAAAAAAACACTCTCCTTTATTAGACAACGTAATCTTTTGCAAAGCAAGCAAAAAACAACAAAAAACTAATCCGACGACAAAACCTATAACAGTACTCAAAATTGACCAAACTATTGTTCTTAAAAATGAACCAAGAATCCGAGTATCAAGTTAGACCAATTTTTTTTATTTTTATTTAAAAGTTCGTGAAAAATGGTACAAAAAATAGTTTGAAAAAATCAACATTTACAGCATTCCGTCCGACAAATTTTGAAAGTGTTTTTCATAAGTTTGTAGTAACTGCATTTTTATTTACCAAGTTGTCTACAGACAGCAAAAAAATTGTTCATTTTTCGAGAAAAGGCTGCCGTTTGGCCAGTTGTCTATCACACACGGTCGAAGCTTCACACTGCCCATTTTATTGCTAATATCTAGCCGGGAAGCTGGATGTGAATACAAACTTTTTTCAAGTTTTCGTTTGAATAGACCGGTAATCGAACCCAAATCTACTGTATCAGCAGCAGAAGCTTTATTCACTCGACTATGATAAAAAACGATAAGATTGATAAGATAAACAGTGTTGTTATATACAGAATGCTTCGCTGCACTTTTGACTAGGTTTAGCATTGCCAGATCTACGACATTGAGAATGAAACCCATAGTACGAGTTTTCCAAGTCACAACTCTTACAATATTATATAAGACTACGAATCTTCAGCATACTAAAAATTACATCAAAATTCAACCAATTTTATCGACGCTTGTTACAGTTATGTCATAAACATTTGCACACGAAATGTGAATGAGAAAAAATTGTGGATTGATGCTTGTTCTTTTGTAAATTTTGTCCAAAAAAATACCATATTTTGTAGTGTTTAGCAAAAGGAACTAGAACAGTAACAAATATTCAGCTTTCAATTAATTCACGCAACAAACTTAATGATTTAGATATTTTAGCATAATAGAAATAATTTTTTAATTTAATTCGTAATTATCTCTAAGTCGCTGAATAAAACTCCAGCTGCGATGCCGCGTTATGACAATCAAACGCTTATTAACATTATGCAGATGAAAAGCGAACCGAACGCTTCTGATAGTCCTTGACTTACGTTGAAATCAATTGAAGATTGTTGTTGCAAATATAATGACAAAAAGTTAGACTTTTTGCCAGAAAATTGAGCTTTTCGGGGAGCAAAAACGGATTTTTTATCTTTTGTAATTCGGGAGTTATTAACGTTTGAAAGTGTTGTATCGAATCGATCCCCCCTTGGGCATTAATCAAAAAAATTTGCTTGGTCCGAATAGGGTTAATACGCGTGAAAAAAATACATAGGATAAAGATACAAGATTTTGAATATTAAGATAATTTTTCATCTTAGATAATTATTCCTACGCTTTGTGATAACTTTTTTGCAGATATTGAAATATGTGGTTTCCAGCTTAGGTCTTCGTCAGTTATTAATCCCACATATTTTGTTGAGGAGCACCTGTTAAGTTTAATCTCTCTAAAAAATCGTTGAAATTGTAATACTTCTTTCAAGTATTCCGAGGTTTTATGAGCACGTATTTTGTTTCAGAATAATTTAAAAATGATGTAATGGAATTTAACCAACTTTCTACTTTAATTAACTCATTATTCACGTTTTTATTGATTTCATTTAAATCTGTTCCATTTAACATCAATGCAGTATCATCTTCGTAAAGTCGAGTTTCAAAATTTGAAGCTTTTGGTAGATCGTAAATGAAGGAAACAAAGCTGCTCTTATACGGAATCTTGTGAAACACCACAAGTTATAGTTTGTTGAGAAGAATATGTATCGTTAAGATTAACTACTAGTTCTCTCAGGTAAATAGTTGCTTATTAAAGCTAATGAGTTGCCTCGAATTCCATGTTTCTTTAGCTTATTAATAAAAATGAGGAGATTTACCGGGTCAAATGCCCTTGAAAGATCAAATAATATTAAGCATGTGATTTGTTTTTTGTCATGTAAATTTTGTAATTTATTTATTACATCAGAAATAACATCATCCGCAGAGTTCTTTGACCTAAATCCAAATTGTTGTTTTTATATAATATTGTGGGTAGTAAAATAATTATTTAATCGATTACAGAAAATTTTTTCAAATATTTTTGAGAAAGAGATAGGACGAATATTGGTCTATAATTACTAGTTTTGTAAGTGTAGTCACTTTTGAATAATGATGTTACTTTGGCAACTTTAAGTTTTGGTGAAAATATTCCTTTCTGAATACTAATATTGAATAATTTTGATAGCATTGAAGATAAGCATTTGGCGGTCATTTTCAAAAATTCGACCGGTATGTTTTTAACTCCGTTTGATTTTTTGTCATTCAATGTCATTAATTGTTAAAAAAATTCATATTAATTCGCAAAAGGACGAATTTGGTGGCGACAAAATATTGTTTAAAATTTTGTTTTTAGAAGAGGTATTATTACTACGTAAATTTAACCCGTGTCTTACCAATGTTCCCATCTCGGAACATAGTTTTAATTTTCATTTTCTGTAACTCTTAAGTTATATAAGGGTTAAAAAATAAGTTCAATAGTTTCGTGGATTTAGAAAATTACTTTTTATAGTTTTGCTTGACAATTCTGATCAAGTTTTACATAAATATTGGACTTTGAAACGTAATGAAAACAAGTTTTAGGTTGCACGATTTGTTTAGGTATGGAACTAAGGGCGAGAAATGTTTTAAATGCTAAGACTATGTTTTGCACACTTCGATAAAGTCATGACTTCACTAAACCCTTTTCTTTGTAATTATGTTCAAGTTACTGTTAGAAATTTAGCTTCAAACCTAATTGTTCCCATTTGGAAACATTGACGATTTTACAGCACGCAGGTTATACTGCATATAATTTTACGAGAACAGAAACTAACAATCCAGAATAGAGTGCTTTTAATAGATTTTCAGATTCATGACTTGGTGTTGTTTGGTCACGCTACAGTACGTATTGTTTTAATAAGAACAGACTAGAGTATTTACTCATTTTACTGTACTAGAAAGTTCATTATTTATTATCAATTCCTAAAATACTGGACTAAAGCTAGCTGACATTTTTCGCAACAGCAGAACTTTAGCTTAGTATTATAACCAGATTATAGTTTGACAGCAGATCAAGGCGATTCAAACTACTGCGCAAAAGTTTGCAAAACTGCACTGTAAAAGACCTGCAGTTTATAGTTTACAGTATTTTGTGAAATAACATGCTGCTGTTGAGCTAACAAGAATCTAATTACAATCACCTTACGTTTTGTTCGCAAACATGCAATTCAGAATTGTATGTAGCTAATAAAAAAAGGCAAAATTTTAAGAATCGGCCCAACCTACTGTAGTAAATAGCATTATTAACTTTTTCCTGAATAACACGCAATTGATAAATTGAATATCAATTCAACAATATTTCATTCGTCAGCTCGACGTTTGACTAGAGGTGCAACATTGGCAGAAGCAATCAAATTGGCTATGAGAATGGAAAATCCTAGAAACATTGTTCTCTTTCCACCAGAAACTGGGGATTAAAGTGATCGAGTTAGTGACCATGAAAAACTTACACAAGATATTAACTCTGCATTTGAACCACTGGAACACTTGAGGTGGAGAAAGATGTACTTGTGGATGACATTTCGGACGCATCTGCTTCTACTTCTGATGCAGCTGTTGACGACATTTCTGAGTCTGATGATGATTTGTCCAACACCAAACCAGCTCGTATAAGAAGAAAAACAACATCAAAGAAACAACTGAAAAGGGTGGATACATCTAAATGGACTAAAAGGAAAGACATAGCTACTTACTTTTAATTTTTGGTTTTAGGAATGGGTGGAGTAAATGTCTTTGACAGTCGTCTTTCAAATTACCGGCCAAGAATCAGGAGAAAAAGTGGTATTTTTCCCTAATCCGTTTAATGGGTTGAACACGAGTGTGATCGCAGGCTGGCGGAGACATTGCGGTCTTTATCAACCGTCAATGTGTCACTTGAACTTCCACCGAGAAATCACTATGTGGTTGATGCAGGAGCGTAGTCAGGAGAGGGGGTTACAGCCCCCTCCATTGGTCTGCCAACCAAAACGCAGAATAGAAAAAATACCACGTTTTTAGCACTTCTAAGACTGTCTTTTACACTGAAATAGCCTCAAAAATGATTTGAAGCATATTTTGAAACGTTTATTTGGGAGCGGAGGGCTAATTTGTCAAAAATAAAACTCATAAAAATCATAACTAACAAGCTCAAAAATAGGCTATTCAGTATTAGTTAACTTCCAATCACTTCTCTCAAACTTCCTTCCATTAGCCTTCCTAATTATATTTCTCTCTATAAAATATAGACGAAATAGATTACTCGTTCAGAGTTTTAGTGAACTACAGGCATAGAATTTTATGCTTTGCCAGCTTGTAAATAAGAGAACGGAAATTCCGGCAATAGCTACCTCCCACATAGTCCATTTATGCTACTAGTATAATCAATTAATCATGTTTTTGCACTGCTAAATTCTATGCCACGTTTTTATAGCATTAATTTTCATCAAAATAGGTCTAAAATTAAGTTAATTTTGGAAAAAAATGCAAAATTTTTGAGCGCTGGGGGCTCTGCCGCCAGACCCGCGTGCCTTTGGCGGCTGGGAGCTTAGAATCTAGACCACTAGCCTCCGGCGGCTGCAGGCTCCGCCCCTAGATGTCTCGCTTCGCGACTGGCTCGATGGAACCAGCTAGTACAGCTCAACCTCAAATTAGAGGACCTCAAGCACCAGATGTAAGACATGATGGGGTAGGACATTTTCTCGAATCTACCACCCAAGAAAGATGTATGGTGTGCCAGAAATACACTCGTATCATGTGCATAAAATGCAACGTGCGTTTGCACAGATCAAACACTGCCGTGTGCTAAAAAATGTACCATGAACCTGCGTAAGTTGATTGCTCTGATTGTTTTGTATGGTAATAAACAACTTTGAATTGGTTTCAACAGTTTGTGCTGAAAATCGCCAATGTTCCGAATTGGGAACATAGTCGTATCTCGTAAACGATAATTATTTTTACCATTTTTTTTGGTCTCTAACTGACTAAATTCACGCATTTTCGTGAAGTTTTGTCGCAATTTGACAATCATAACATGTAGCGGCAAAATAAAGGTAAATGCTATGTTTGGGCCAACATTAATAAAGAAATTATTCAGTTCGTAGCATATATCCTTCTTGCCTGCAAGAATTAGATTGTTTTCAGTTATTTATATGTTTATGCGAGGATCATTCGATAAACAAGGTGAATTTTTCAGTGTAAGAGCTTATAATTCAGATAGAAGCTTAATTTTTTTAAAGTTTTTTGTTTTTCCTCTTATTCACATGGATGAAATTTCTTTTGCAGATTAAAACAAAAAATTTAAGAGCTTTGGAAATAAACAAAAATGTTAGATAAAAAAGTATGCTCCAGAATTGAACAGCGGTCATTTATCACGTATTAAGTTGCAGAAGGGTGCAAAGCAGTGAAAATTCATAGGAGAGTGTCACCTATGTATGGTGCCACATGTTTCATAACGAGCAAACGAAAACAACAAAACCAGGGGACAAACATAAAGAACAAACGCAAAACAGACATTAAGAACAAACCCAGGGGCCATCATTCGAAAGGAGTCATCTTGCATTATAACAATGCAAGGCTTCTCACAGCAGCCCAAATGGTGCAGACCATCAACTAACAGGGCTGGAAACTGCTCCCTAGTCCCCCTTACAGCCCAGACCTTGCCACTTCAGAATTTTACCAGTTTGGTCCCTTGAAAGAGTTTACGAGAGGCATAAAGTTTGAAAGTGACGATGAAGTCAAAAATTTTGTGAGCGATTGCTGAGACATCAGTTTAAAGATTTTTATGCTGAGAAAAAACGGAACCTTGTGCACAGATAGGAAAAATGTCTGAAATTGATGGGAGACTACTGTATGTTGAAAAAAATTAAGCTTCTATCTGTATTATAAATCCTTGTACTGAAAAATTCATCTTATTTATTGAAAAACCCTCCTATAACGTTTTTGTTTATAGTTTCTTTGCAAAATTTGGTTGAATAGCAGCCATTGGTTGGAAAGATATTTTTTGTTACTTTCTATCACAGAATCGTATTAATTTTATTTGGCGGTTCGCTTTACACTAGTCAAAATATTGAAAAATTTTTTGTAGTAGTTGTCAATCAAAATCAGATCGTTTTTCTTGTAGCAATATTTAAACATAGCATTTTTTTCCTTAATGGGTTTAAAAATACCGTTCTGCGGTTTTGTTTTCAACCGGATTTCATTTCTTGTTTGACGCTTTAAAGGTGTTTGGGAGTTTAGTATCTCGGAGAAACCATTCAAGAATTGCTCAAAAATCGCTTCTGGGTTAAAATCTTCATTAAGCATGTAGTAATTTTTGGTTTTTAAAACTAGTTTGTTTATATCAATTAAAAATTTTGCCTTATCAAAGTTTTTCATATCGCGAAATAACTTTTTGATTTTTTTTTTAATGGATTTAAACGTCAAAAGGCAAAATGTATATGATTTGATTTATCAAATTCTAAAATTCCTCAGTTCTGGTTGACATGTTTGTGTACATGTGATCTAACAATGTTGCACTAGTTTCAGTAATACGAGTAGGTTTGTTTATGCTACTGCAACCTTTAGCATGAATTGCACTCAAATACTTACAAACCTTTGAAATACTTTGATGCTTAAGAAGATCTATATTGTAGTCTCCAACTAAAATATATTCCTGTTTAAAATGATTTAGTTTGTTCAAGATGTGAGTTAAGTACTTTTGAAAGTGTGTAAAGTTATTGGCTGGATGCCTGTAAATTAAAGCAATAACATGAGCTTTTCTGGGGGTCACATTCGATTCAACATATACATTTTCGCAATCTTCTCGATTTAGATTCTACATCTTCTCTTCTAGTATATTTTAAGGAATTTAGTATATATAAAGCTATATCACCGGCTTTTGTACTTGAGTTTGAGAACATGAATTCGCAATTTGGAATTTTAGAGCAATTAACTTTAATTTTTTCATCATTTACTTCTGTTTTAGAAATTGTTAATATTTCTGGACATTTACTCAAATACATATTAATTCTTCTAACATATACTTATTTTTTGTTGGTGATCTTCAATTAAAATTGAAAACAGAAAGACCACGATGTTTTATCTAATATGGTGAACAATTTTTGAGCCATTCAACGCTTCGATATTTACTGTATAGTTTGTGGTAATTAGTTCACCGAGGTTAGGTTCATTCATTCATTCATTTATTCATTCTTTTTTATTCTTGACCACCACAACAATAGCAAATGCAAGGTAACACAATAATAACACGTTGAGTCAGGAAAAGGAAGTAGCGACACAACGTCAGACGTTAAGACATGCAGAGGATACTGAACACAAAAAAGCGATTTTTATTTACATGGTTGCTACATCTGTCGCACCAGCTTAAGTACATTGTAGGCCTAATCAATCACACTCTTCAACATACACACAGGCACACAAGATGGAAATAAAACTAACGGCTGGAGTAGTTGTTCGAATGATTGATAAAGAGAAAAGAAAGGGACAGTGATCAGTGCAAGGCCAGGCACGGTTACGTAGGTGGTCAATGGTTCATCATTAAGAATATATTGTATTTGTTCAGAGACAGCGGCTCTGTTGTATCGATGATAAAAATTTTCTTTTAGCTCAGAGTTACAAACTAATTGAATAGGAAAAATCTTATTTAAGAAAACTTTACTAAAGTAGCTAGGGCTCATCTGATTTGCGATAAAATAGAATTTGTGATTTCAATAGTTGAGCACATAGGGTATGTTGCCAGCGTAGACAATTTCTACACTGTACGACAGGTTGCTAACCATTACTTTTCTCGACACAGATATTGCATTTTAAGTTAGCCATAGCAGACAATAATAATATCTTGATAGCAAGTATAATTTTAATCAAAACACTGTTACATATTGAAAAATTATGCATTGAGAATTAATTTCGTGGTTAATTCTTTTATAAACTGTGCGCTTGCAAAAATTTTTGGTCATGATTATTCAACTGGCACGATCAACCTAATTTATTTAAGTCAGAAATTGACGTTATATTGACTACTTTGCTTTGTTCATGTCGTCTAAGCCGGATTCTGCCCAGGAAAGTTCATAAAAATTTAAAATCTAAATCTTTTTTGGCTACTTTAGAAGCCTCAAAAAGCATTTTTCTTTTACAGTTAAATTTTCTCTAATGTTGACATTTTCAGACAAAAATATTGATTTGATCTTGTCGTTTCCTTTGAGCAATTTTCTCCTTCTAAAATCTCGTTTCGCTTTTCTCTGTAGGTAAATCGTACTATGGTTGGTGGAGGCTGTTGCCTATTGTCTTTATTTTGTCTTTTGTTAAGTTATTGGGTAGTCACCAGCGAATGTTTTGTCAGATTGGCTGAGTCGAAGTGAAGTCAAATTCTGACTATCATCTAACTGCACATTTAAAGATTTAGCCACTGTTTTAATCAGAGGTGGAGTCCTCGAGGACACATTTTGAAGTCCTTTGCCTTGGCCTCGAGGCCTCAAGTCCTCGAAAATTGGCCTGTCCTCGGCTCGAGGACAGCACTATTTTTTGGATTGTTAAAATTTTGTGAAGAGCTTGAAAAATTTTTTGGAAAACGTTTTTTTGTGGAGATCGCTTGAAAAATTTTTGTGAAGACCTTTTTTTCTTTTTTTTTTTTTTTTGAGATCGCCAAAAAAATTTTTGTGGAGACCTTTTTTTTTTTGGAGAGCACTTGCGCTTGTGTCCTTGGTCTTGGCCTTGGCCTTGAGCATTCCTGTCCTTGGCCTCGAGAGTGTCTGTCCTCGGAAAGGCTGTCCTTGGCCTTGGCCTCGGATTTTTTTTTTTTTTGTGTCCTTGGCCTTGGCCTCGAGCCTTGTGTCCTCGACTCCACCTCTGGTTTTAATGATTTAATTATTGCTTTCATTTCTTGGTATTGGAAAGCCATGTATTTCCAATTTCTCTCTTCTTCTATATTGCTCAAGACTGTCTAGTTGTTTTTCAGTTTGAGAAAATTGAAAACTAAACCTCTTTACCTATTTCGCCAAACTATAGTTCAGAGCTGTAAGTTGGGTCGGACTTTTCAGGTCGGATTCAGATTAGGGCCGCGTTCGGGCCTAAAATTGACTAACATTTCGGGCTTAATTCGGGCCTGAGAAGTGCTTTTTGTCTCAGGTGCACAAAAATATAATCATAATAACTTGGCAACATTTCTAATTTTTTCAGAACTAACCTAATTTTCGTTTTTTTTTTCGGCATGGCTTGGCCTTCAAATTAGTTTTCTGGTTTGGGCTTGAACTGGTTGGCCTGTTTACGACTCTGCTCTGGTTATCTTTCGTAATATTAGACACTTTTTTTAAGGGATCATTATATTCACTGGCTAAATACGAAGCACTACCACTAGCGTACCGGTACCCAATCTCTCTTGTTAGCTCCCTATACCTTCGCTTTCGATTGAAGCTAGGGAGGCACTTAAACAATCATATCTGATTTCTTGTCCCTAGTTTTTCCGGTTGTAACTAAAAGTGCATTTAGACTGGACGCGAAGCAACGCGAAGCGAAGGCTTCGCAAACGATTGTTCACGTTAGTCGCAAAGGTTGTCAAACTTTGCAAAAGGTTGCTAATCTTCGCGACTGGTTGCTTCATAGGCTGACTCATAGACAGGTTTTTCAATTATTCGATTAGCAGAAAGCGTTGTGTGCTTTACTATTGAAGCGCTATTATAGTAATCTCAAGTTCTGTTTCGTAATAGCGCGCTAGAAGTTGAACGAATGTTGAGTTTGTATAATGATATCACGTAATAACCGTGAAGAAAAGAGTCTAGACTAATAGTCTAGGTATCAAAACAATCTTGAAAAAAAAGCTTGGAAAAGTGTAAGTGTAGCGTCGTTTTCTCTGCTTTATTCAAGATTCAAACCCGGACTCATTTATTGGTCATTTATGTGCGTTGTTTTATGTACCTTGGTTTTTGTACACGTAATCATTGCCAAATTTGGACAATTTAATTTGTGCAAAGCACACTATTTGACTTCCAGCTACTTTTCAAATTCTTCAAATCCGGTTGCTTAATATCACTTGTTTATTCCTTTATGATGTAAAATAGTATGCAAATTTGTTGGTCTTGCAAGCTGCGAGCTTGTGATGCTAAATCACTCAGGATTTTAGTGCCATCGAGAGACAAAGTAATTTTAGATCTCCAGAGAGGCAGGCAAAATAACCCAATAGCAATCAGCAGTTGCTGTCCTATTTTTTTTGGACTGAGAAATTGTCGTTCCCAGAGCCTATATAGCTCAATTTTGGAACTTCTATTGCACGGCAATTTCAGAGCCGTTTGCATTAGTCTGCCGAATTGGCACCCCTTGGACAGCAAGCAGTTGAGACCCCCGGTGTCTTTCCTACTTTCGGGCCTTTCTCTTCCCTCTCTCTCTTGAGTGGTTTGACAACCAAGTTTCAGTAGCAAGACCAGAATACTTTAAATTGGATTCAGAGTCTACATCCGGATACTCATCGGTGAGTTAATTATTAGTTATTGCATTTGGATTCTTGATGCCAAATTACCACTGATTATGTAAAGGTTACCATTAAAGTTGCTTGTGCTAAACTTTATTTACAGTTTAAAATGTTACGTGTCTTACTTGCTCTGCGTAATATTTTATGCGTCCGCGAGTTTTGTCGTTTACATACTGTAATGTTAGTATTTATTGTTTGCGTTTTTTAGAAACCGCTTACCGCTTTCCGCTTATTGGACCACATTGGATTGCATTGGATTAAATTTTCAAATTGGCTATTACAAGCGTGATAAGATTTGCGAGTAGGCGTTGTAAATCAAATCGTTAACAGTAAGCGAAAAACGAAGTCGATCGAACTTGGAAATAAACAGCGAAGTTTCATTATTAAAAACGTTGTAATACTTGCAAAAGCTACCAATGCTTTGTTTAGGTTCTTTTACTGAAAACTAGCCATAGGCTAATCTATTTTGACGATAACCGTTTTGAGTTCTTTGATGCAGAAACGCAAAAAGCTGAAGGCAGATGTCTTCTTCTGATCACAAGTATTGCTATTTTTTGGAGAGTGGTGAGTTGCTTTCCAATGTCAATTTACTTATTGATGCTATTCAGTGCAAAAAAATTAAATGCAACAACATTAATCATTTCAAAGATATTGATATTTCTTACGATAATATCATTGAGTCACTCATAACCGCTGCTTGTAATGCTATACCAGTTGGTGATAATTTTAGTATTAGAAAAAATGCCTCCAGTGGTTACAATATCATACCAGGTTGGAATAGCTCAGTAAAAATTCACATGCCACTGCTAGAAATGAATACCTAAATTGGTTGAATATTGGCAAGCCTTTATCTGGCCCTACTTATTGTCTGATGAAAGAGTCAAAAAGAAAGTTTAAGTATGCCCTTCGACAATGTAAGTCTGATGAGGTACAGCATAGAGCTGATGCTATTGCAGCTGCCTTGTATAAAGATCCTACAAAAAAGTTTTTTTGGCATACTCTGTCCAAAAATAAGCGTCAAAATTGTACTTCAGCTAGTGTAGGAGGTTTTTCGAGACCTCAGACTATTTCTGATATGTGCAAGCAGCATTACTCTAGTCTATTAAATTGTATTCCAAAAACTAGTCAAAATGAAAAAGATTTTGTTAATTGGTTTATTGACTCTACCATGCAAGTTAGTGATGTGAAAATTTCGAATGTTCAGTACCTCTTTTAAGTCCCCTTTTAAATAATCTTTCATTGAAATCTTCTAGTGGGGCAGATCATGTGTCTGCTCATCATTTGTGTTATGCCGACCCTAGTATCAACATTTACCTTAGTATTCTGTTTAATTTGTGTTTATTTCATGGCGTTACCCCTGATAATTGTTAAGCTTCAGTTATCATACCGATTGTGAAAGATAAGAATAAGGATCTTCAAGATGTAAATAATTATTGACCTATCTATAGGGTCAACCATTTCTAAACTATTCGAACGCTTTATTTTGCACCAGATAAATCCATTTCTCCAAGCTGCTAATAATCATTTTGGATTTACAGAGCAACATACTGTAGATCTGATATGAGTGTCTTTCTTCTAAAACAAACTATAAACTCCTATGTTGAGAGCAACACATGTGTCTTTTCTGTATTTTTAGATGCTACTAAGGCCTTTGACCCGGGTGAACCATTACACATTATTTAAAAAACTAATTGCGCGTCATGTACCCACGTGCTTTATTCGCTTGTTACTTACAATATTGGTATGCTCATCAAACTATGCAAGTTAAATGGGGTAATTGTCTTTCTGAATCTTTTCTAATTACAAATGGTGTACGGCAAGGAGGTGTGCTAAGCCCATACCTATTTTCTGTCTAGATTGATGATCTGTCGGTGGAACTTAACAAACTTCAGGCTAGATGTTGTATTAAAAATAATCTGATAAATCATATTCTATTTGCTGACGATTTATGTTGCTTTTCTGCTAACCTTGATGGTTTGCAATCTATTCTTGATGTTTGTTCTAGATTTGCTGTGGAGAATGAGTTAGTTTTTAATTGCAAACATCCTTTGGTGTTATTTTTTTGCCTCGCAAATTTTAACTATTTGGTTGTCCGACACTAACCTTGAATCATAACAAAATTAGGTTTGTTAACTCCGCAAAATATTTGGGGGTTTATTTGAGTAGTACATTAAATGATGACGATGATATTGCAAGACAAGTACGATACATGTATTGCTGTGCCAATATGTTGAAATATCGATTTTATCGGTGCTTCAGGATTGTCAAAAACAATTTATTTCGATCTTATTGTACTTCGTTTTACTCAAGTCAATTATGGTGTAAGTATTCTAAGAATGCCATATATCGGCCTCGTGGTGCTTATAATGATAGTTACCGTATTTTGCATAATCTTCCTCGATAGACCAGTGCTCGTTTATTTCAAATTGAGTGCCATATCAATACATTTGATGCTATTTTACGCAAAACTACAGTCTCTTTAATCCAACATTGCCAAAGCTCTTCTAACAATTTAATTAACTCTCTGATGACATCTGGCTGCTTTTATGAATCGAATTTTTATGTCAATTACAACAACTTGCTGTTTGCTTTTGCATAATTTTTAATGATTGCCTTTTGGTCATACTTGTTGGCTATTATTTATGCTGATTCTTTTTTTTTGTGTGTGTTTGTGTTTACTATGGACCTTGCTTCATGTTGTTTATGCTTGCCGCTTGTGTCTGAAATAAGCAAGTAAAAATAATAATAATAATAAAGTTCTCTTTAGGTGTTTGCAATGTTAACAAATCCTTAACAGTTGAACTTTTTCACCATCCATGTCTCATTATGGCATCTGCAGATCTAGGCCTGTCTTGTAGATGTAGACCAATAGGCTGCAGGTAGATTTAAACCGTTAAACTAATGTTATTTTTTTATGTGATTTTTCTATTTCAGGAAAGCATTTTATGGTAGCGGTAATACGCTTAAAGGCCACCTAATGCCCACAGAGTAATGCCCTTAAAATAAAACAAAAAAATATTGCTACTCAAAGGCTCAAAACCCGGTTTTGATACACGTTCTCAGTTTCAAGAAAATGAATAGCCATTATTTACCTTTCGCGTTTCTAAAAAATGACATGACGTCATCAGACCCAGGTGTTTGATGCACTTGCATAGTTTATCATTGCAGAGGATAGGCGATTTTGGAAAAGCATGTGATAGCAGCTTGGTCGTCCACATAAAGGGGTAATTAGCTCCAAGTAGTTTTATTGCTAAGTTCAGAAATGAATTACCCATAGCTGGGCAAGTTAACCCAAATTGTTAGCTTCGTTAACCACTTGTCCGTTAACAGGCTTCACACCTCCGTTAACGTTAATCCGTTATTTTCAGTTTTAATTAACGGAAGTTAATAAAATCCGTTAATTCGTTAATATTTTTTGCGTGTAATTTACATTTCTTTTTATTCACTCGCTTCTAGAGCACGTATTGACTTTGTTGAGCTGATTGTAAGGAAATATCTATTGCTATGGTGGTCTTTTTGTATTTTGGAAGTAACCAGTTTAATCTAATTTCAAGATAAAAATAAGTTCAAATGCACTAACGATTTTGCGATTGGAAAATCTTTGGAAACTGCGAACAGAGATAATTAATAGACCTATGACGCTGCAGCCTATTATTAGTTGCAGCAAAAAAGCGCTCCTTTTTTCGCTTTCTTTTATAAAACTCGTGCTAATACGTAACAAGCTGTACCAGTGCAAACTGGTTTGTACCGGTACGATGAATGAATGATGCAAGATATTAGCGATAAAAACCTTAACGGAAGGTAACAGCACTTAACGGAAGTTAATTTAGTCCGTTAACACGAAAAACTTTTTAACGGATTAACGAGTTAATGTAGAAGTTAGCTTCGTTATTAACGGCTTAACGATTAACGAACTTGTGCCCACCTATGGAATTACCCGTTGCAATTAGCTTTGACTACCAGTGATGAACAGCAGTTTTACTTGCGGTAATGCCTCCATCGTCCATATTACTCTAAAATTCTAACTGTTCAAAAGTTTACGTATTCTATCTGGCATATCCGTACTCAATACCAGTAGGCTACCGTAGAAGATTATAATTATGTAAAAATATTTTACTCTTCTGATACTAGTGAGTAGGATACTGTTGTTTATTGCGTGGGATTACGAAAATAGACTACAGGTACGAATACTGTACAGTAGAAATGGTACCAGTATCACGTCAAAACTGTTAGCCTGGTTTGGTTTGGGTTTCAGTAACTATTTTACTCCTGGCAATGTATTATGCTGCGCTGATTTGCTAGGGTACAATAGTTTAGCGGTACCGGACTAGGCTACCGGTATCTACTATCACAGATCATATCCGTGTACTGATAATCATAGTCCCACTTCCACACTACAGTACTGAATTAAATAATATTGATTCCAGTATGGTTAGGTTGGATACCGGTATATACTAATTATACTGGTACCGGCACTGTTCCCTCTTAGAATATGACAGCTGCAAAATTGCCCGAATGCAAATCTTAATAAACATTTGCCCAACCGTTTTTATCACTCAGCACTTAAAACAAATTTTTCATAAAAACTGGTTTTTCAAGCAAAAAGCAATATTGCTTTAGAATAAAGTTACCAACTTTTTACATTAGATTTAACATGCCATTGCCCAATTTTAATTTCATTTTTAGAAAAATTGCCCCAAAACCGCATCAAATTTTGCATCATAGAAGGAACTCTGGGTATTGGTATAAGCCTGGTAGATCAGTAGATTGATACTGATAGCTGTGATTCACCCAAATCATACATTAATACAATGAATGATTTGTCTTCAATCACGGGTACAAGTACAGGTTGGTCGAATAACGCATGGGTTGGATACCCAAAAGCCTAATAAGATGAGGAGCAGTGGTGGGCAAGTTACTTTCTAAAAGTAACTAGTTACAAGTTACAGTTACTTGGCAAAAAAAGTAACTAAGTTACAGTTACAGTTACAAATTTGAAAAAGTAACTAGTTACAGTTACAGTTACAAGTTACAGTTACTTTAGTGATTAAAAATTTGGACTAAAAACAGGCCGGACGGCTTTAACTTAAACTTTAACCAGCAACCACATGTATAGTCCAGTGAACACAGTGAAGAAAATATGGATAAAAGGTTATGGTTGATCAGACATGCGACTGTGCGTCCTGTGTTGGCTTTGTAATACAATTATTTTGAATGGAATTCATAAAAAATCTGTAATTTGGTTCAAAGCATGTTGTACAAAAAGTAACTGTAACTGTAACTTTTTTTAGGGCTCTAAACTGGTAACTAGTTACAAATATCGTTACATCTGAAAAAAAGTAACGAAGTTACAGTTACAGTTACTAAAAAAGTAACTAGTTACCAGAGGTGGAGTCGAGGACACAAGGCTCGAGGCCAAGGCCAAGGCCAAGGACACAAAAAAAATCCGAGGCCAAGGCCAAGGCCAAGGACAGCCTTTCCGAGGACAGAACCTCTCGAGGCCAAGGACAGGAATGCTCGAGGCCAAGGCCAAGGACCAAGGACACAGCCGCAAGTGTTCTCCAAAAAAAAAGGTCTTCAAAAAAGTTTTCCAGACAATCTCCAATTTAAAGCCGTAGCCAGAATTTTTGATTGGGGAGGCCTAAACCACAAATCACATCCAATGACGTCATCAAAAATTTGCCTGCTTTTCTCTTAACCAGGATTTTGCAAAGGGAGAGAGCCTCAACTAATATGGCTGAAAAGTGCAAATACGTAACTTTGGAGACGTTTTGAGAAAGCCAGTGTAACTCAAACGTATCACAGACGGAGGTCTGGGGGCGAAGCCCCCAGCTGTTTGGCGATTTTTGGTTATTTTTTGGTAAAAAAAGCTATTTTAATGCCATTGAATCACATTTTGCACATGTTTAGAATCATTTTAAAGCACTAAATTTTTGACATTTGAAAGCCAATTAGAAAAATTAAATTGTTTAATCCTCCTTCTAGTTGCAATTTAAGTTCAAAACACGTTTAACATCTTGCATTTTGGAGTTAAAGTTTAATTGTACGTGATTTGCTCCAGGTAGGGGGAAGTAAGGTGCATTGACTCGTGCAACATTTTAGCAGTAAATGAAAACCCACTCGAAGATTTTCCTTAGAGATTTTTGTTTTGACATGAAAATAGCCTGTTATAGAAGTGCATGTTTGGCCAGGCGGCCCAGGCTCCCTTTACTGAAGTTCAATGATTTGTTCAATCAGCATTTTCCATGGCTAATTTTTTAAAAAAGTATTTTGTGCGTAAAAACTGGCGAGTTGGAAGTGAATTTATGAATTGTTATTGAAAAATAGTGCAATAGATGGGTAGTTTCGCTTACTAACCATGTGTCAGGCGCGCCGCCAGAAATTCGCAATGGGGGGGGGCTGTTTTGGGGTCTGGGAGCAAAGCCCCCAGCCGCCGGAGGCACGGGAGGTTGGGGGCGGAACCCCCAGCGCTCGCAAATTTTGCATTTTTTTGCAAATATAACTTAATTTTAGAGCTATTTTAATAAAAAATAATGCTGCTAAAACGTAGCATAGAAATTGCCAGCGCAACATGATTCAACTGGTTGCATTATCGGGCTATGAGGGAAGTGGCTAATGATAACATTGCAGTTCTCTTGTTTACATGCAGGTAAATCATAAAATCCTATTATTAAACAAAACTCACACGAAGTAATCTATTTCGTCTGTATTTTACAAAGAAAAATAATCGGGGGGGGGGGGGCTAGTGGAAAGATATTTGAGAGAAGTGATTGGCAATTAAATAACACTGAGTAGCCACACCCCATCTTTATTTCTGTTATAATATATATAACATATAAGAGTTTATAATATATTTGTTGATAAAACCTGTGTTTGGCGTTTTTACTCTAGCGATCAAATTTGATTGCTTATTTTTGGGTATTTTCTAAAGTTTTCATTGATTGGTGACTTTAATTTTTGACAAATTAGACCCCTCTGAATGTATGTTTCAAAAAATGCCTTAAATCACTTTTTAGTCAATTCCAGCGCAAAAGACAGTCTCAGAAGAGCTAAAAACGTGGTGTTTTTCTTATTCTGCTTTTTGGTTAACAGGCCAATGGGGAGGATATAGCTTCCCCCCCGCCCCCAGCTACGCTACTGGCCATGTTATTGCCGATCCGGATTTCCATCGCGCTGGGCCCTTGGCACTTTGGAGATTTTCGCAATATCTTTCTGCCAAATGTAGTTGAAGACCATAAAAAGTCTTAAGATTTGAGCGCAGAGCCCTTAGCTGGTACTGCGCCGTAATGTGGTAAATCCGGCCTTGGTTAATGCATTACGTTCATAAAAAGGCTAGATGTGATCCTGAGATAGCAACTTTTAGGATGAAAACTATCCATTTCTTCCAGATTTACGTTTAAAATGGCTGGCAAAAATTGATTTTAAGGGGTCTCGGGGCCCTTGGTCTTCAGTATTGTTGTTTGCTACTGGTGTAAACGAAATACGCTAAAAAGAAACTGAAACTGAAGAAACAATAGGCTTTTTTGTCACATTTTTGTCATTGATGAAATTTCAATTGGGGGGAGGGGAGGCCCGCTTGGCTAAGCCTACGCTCCAATTGCGCAAAATAAAAAAGGTATTTACAAATTTTCTGCGAGGTTTCTGGCGTTTTCAACAAAATTTCAACTGTTCAAAACTAGTGCTGTCCTCGAGCCGAGGACAGGGCAATTTTCGAGGACCTAAGGCTTCGAGGCCAAGGCCAAGGACTTGAGGCTTCGAGGCCAAGGCCAAGGCCAAGGACTTCAAAATGTGTCCTCGAGGACGTCCTCGAGGCCAAGGACGTCCTCGAGGACTCCACCTCTGCTAGTTACAGTAACTAGTTACAATTGTAACTAGTTACTGCCCACCACTGATGAGGAGTAGGCTCGGTACAATAGGCCTGCTGAATATAATAGGCTAATAATGGCAACGAAGTAAGTGCCGCTTGTACCGATATGTTACATTGCTCAGATAGGTTAAAATGTTACCACTATAGGCAGCATTTTTGTACTACAATTTCATTTTAAAATAGGCCTACTGGACTGGTATTTGTAATGTTACCACCACTCACTGATAGTTGTCTGGCTGTGCAGATCTGAGATACCGTTACGGTATCAGTACACGGATCTGATCTGTGATAGTAGATACCGGTAGCCTAGTCCGGTACCGCTAAACTATTGTACCCTAGCAAATCAGCGCAGCATAATACATTGCCAGGAGTAAAATAGTTACTGAAACCCAAACCAAACCAGGCTAACAATTCTGACGTGATATTGGTATCATTTCTACTGTACAGTATTCGTACCTGTAGTCTATATTCCTAATCCCACGCAATAAACAACAGTATCCTACTCACTATAATCAGAAGAGTAAAATATTTTTACATAATTATAATCTTCTACGGTAGCCTACTGGTATTGAGTACGGATATGCCAGATAGAATACGTAAACTTTTAAACAGTTAGAATTTTAGAGTAATATGGACGATGGAGGCATTACCGCAAGTAAAACTGCTGTTCATCACTGGTAATAAAAGCTGATTGCAACAGGTAATTCATTTCTGAACTTAGCAATAAAACTACTTGAAGCTAATTACCCCTTTATGTGGACGACCAAGCTGCTATCACATGCTTTTCCAAAATCGCCTATCCTCTGCAATGATAAACTATGCAAGTGCATCAACCACCTGGGTCTGATGACGTCATGTCATTTTTTAGAAACGCGAAAGGTAAATAATGGCTATTCATTTTCTTGAAACTGAGAACGTGTATCAAAACCGGGTTTTGAGCATTCGAGTAGCAATATTTTTTTGTTTTATTTTAAGGGCGTTGCTCTGCGGGCATTAGGTGGCCTTTAAACAGTTGTTTGTGTAAGCTGGTTAGTGCAGTTTATGAAAACTTGCAATTCTAAAGCAATGAGTAAGTCTGAAAGCTGGATTCGCAATCAGTTATGTGGTGAATATTTTGGATTGTACAATGAATTGCCAGAGGTGGAGTCGAGGACACAAGGCTCGAGGCCAAGGCCAAGGACACAAAAAAAAAAAAATCCGAGGCCAAGGCCAAGGACAGCCTTTCCGAGGACAGACACTTTCGAGGCCAAGGACAGGAATGCTCGAGGCCAAGGCCAAGACCAAGGACACAAGCACAAGTGCTCTCCAAAAAAAAAAAAGGTCTCCACAAAAATTTTTCAGGCGATCTCCAAAAAAAAAGGTCTTCACATAAATTTTTCAAGCGATCTCCACAAAATAACGTTTTCCAAAAAATTTTTCAAGCGCTCCGCAAAATTTTAACAATTCAAAAAATAGTGCTGTCCTCGAGCCGAGGACAGGCCAATTTTCGAGGACTTGAGACCTCGAGGCCAAGGCCAAGGACTTGACCTTCGAGGCCAAGGACTTCAAAATGTGTCCTCGAGGACTCCACCTCTGTGAATTGCTGTGTTGGTTTGCTAATGAAAGCAAAAAAACATAGCAGTTTTTGCATGATTTGGCACTGTCATCGAAAGACAAGAATTTAGTACAGTTACATCGGCAGTTACTTTGAGGAAAGTCTGCCTCTAAAATTACTTTCCGTTATTTGTTCGCTAGCGGAGCGCTTATCGATGTTTATCCAAGTCATAGGCGTAGGAGGGGGGTGGGCGGGGGCACTGGTCCTCCCGGTTGGTGAAGGTGTCGAAATTTTGGGCAAAATTTTGCATCAAAATTTTGGGCGATTTCATATCTTTTGGGCAATCTTGTCTACCAACATTTTCAGAGCGCTGGGCAGAAACACCGTCTCAATTTGAGTGAGGACCTTTTTTTTTTTTTTTTTGGAGGTCACCTCAATTTGGACAGAAAAAACGATTGATTTGTCAGGCAACTTTCAAGTCATTTTTTGGGCAAAACTTTGGTGCCCCCAATTCATTTTGAGCTCCTACGCCCATGATCCAAGTTAAATGCTTTCGAGAGCATTTTATTAGTTTGCATTTTCTCGCTGCGCTAGCTCGTTGCGACGGTCGCGTTTACCTCAAAGGGCTTCACTCCAAACAACCGTTTGTAAGTACGATCCAGACAAATTTGTAGCTGTAGTGTCTGCCCTTCTTCTAAGCAATTTTTGGTTTGGCGCCTGATAAAAAAATCATTTAGATTTTTTCATGTGAACATTGTTAAGCAGCATTTGAATAAAATTGTTGTTTGTTCTCACATTTTCAAGTAGCTGATGCTTCCTTCCTCTGTACAATTATTATAAATGCTGTATCAATTTTCGAGTGAGAATGGAACGAAATTAATGGACTTTCGTGATAGCTACTTCTCTACC
Source organism: Trididemnum nubilum (assembly GCA_963965965.1). NCBI lineage: Eukaryota > Metazoa > Chordata > Ascidiacea > Aplousobranchia > Didemnidae > Trididemnum > Trididemnum nubilum. The sequence continues at coordinate 204,681 of OZ014476.1, forward strand.
AGTAACACAAAACTCAGCAAAAAATAAAACCGTCACTTTCTACTCATGAGATATTTATTTACGTTCTAGCTCTATTTGCTTAAACTGACTGTTATTGCAATGATTGAACTCCAGACTTGAAATTGAGTACTTTGTCACTTTATTCACCATAATACAGCAGTTTATATTTTAATAAATACAAAATTTTTTTTGAAATTTACAAAATGTAAATTCACATATGACGCAAAGACACAGTAAATGAATATAATAACACACTTCTATTTTCATCACATAGTACTGTACTGTAGCGCAAAATTACCACAATATTCACAAGTTTACAAAACTTTAGTAGTCCAAAATCATTGCTTCCAGTGGAATTTGATCACTGTCACAAACCTTCAGAAAAGAGAAGGCTTTTACTTTTAAAGAGGACATTCAAAAACCTAAATTTGTTCGGCCAAAAGAATCACTAAGCTGATACAGTTGCTTCTTCTATGCTGCATAGAATGAAAAGCTTTGTTTTAAAAGTTAGATGTCGTGAGGCTAGGTCTACTGCTTTGCTGATTTCAGTATAATTCAGCTCTGAGATCAAACATAGCTATGAAAGATTAGGCCTACTCTAGGATTTACAGCCTTAGCATTAGGATTTACAACAGATTTGACTGATGATATTGAAATTTCCCCAGGTATTATTCGTGCTACAGCTTACACGCAAGCAAAGTTGAGCAACTGCTCGCAAAGGTTGCGACTGGTTTGCAAGTTGCAACTTTTCGCCAACTTTCGCAAGTTGTCGATGATGTCATTTTTTGGTTGCTTTGCGTCACTTTGCGTCGCTTCGCGTCCAGTTTAAACGCGTCTTAAGCCAAGCTTCTCCCCTGCTGCTCTGCACTTTTCCTCTACTAAGTTTCCAACGTTATTCATTATTTTTTTAGTGTTTTTATCTTCCAAATTTTTCAATACTTTTCCTGCTATTTTCAAGTTATTTTGGTGTGGCATTTTCAGTTCGTGACGCAATAGGTAGCAAAATGGCTGAAACGTTTGCCAGATAAACTGGTAGAAACGAGACTAAATTCTTCTTTATCTTTTTTGAATTAATTATCTTCCACTATGCAATTTTTTCTGCGATTCTAACAAATAATTTTCTGAAGGCTATGTAGTCTTGTTGTCAACAATTTAGCTGCTGCAACTCTTGTAAATAAAATTTACAGAGGTGGAGTCGAGGACACAAGGCTCGAGGCCAAGGCCAAGGACACAAAAAAAAAAAAAATCCGAGGCCAAGGCCAAGGACAGCCTTTCCGAGGACAGACACTTTCGAGGCCAAGGACAGGAATGCTCGAGGCCAAGGCCAAGACCAAGGACACAAGCACAAGTGCTCTCCAAAAAAAAAAAAGGTCTCCACAAAAATTTTTCAGGCGATCTCCAAAAAAAAAGGTCTTCACATAAATTTTTCAAGCGATCTCCACAAAATAACGTTTTCCAAAAAATTTTTCAAGCGCTCCGCAAAATTTTAACAATTCAAAAAATAGTGCTGTCCTCGAGCCGAGGACAGGCCAATTTTCGAGGACTTGAGACCTCGAGGCCAAGGCCAAGGACTTGACCTTCGAGGCCAAGGACTTCAAAATGTGTCCTCGAGGACTCCACCTCTGTGAATTGCTGTGTTGGTTTGCTAATGAAAGCAAAAAAACATAGCAGTTTTTGCATGATTTGGCACTGTCATCGAAAGACAAGAATTTAGTACAGTTACATCGGCAGTTACTTTGAGGAAAGTCTGCCTCTAAAATTACTTTCCGTTATTTGTTCGCTAGCGGAGCGCTTATCGATGTTTATCCAAGTCATAGGCGTAGGAGGGGGGTGGGCGGGGGCACTGGTCCTCCCGGTTGGTGAAGGTGTCGAAATTTTGGGCAAAATTTTGCATCAAAATTTTGGGCGATTTCATATCTTTTGGGCAATCTTGTCTACCAACATTTTCAGAGCGCTGGGCAGAAACACCGTCTCAATTTGAGTGAGGACCTTTTTTTTTTTTTTTTTGGAGGTCACCTCAATTTGGACAGAAAAAACGATTGATTTGTCAGGCAACTTTCAAGTCATTTTTTGGGCAAAACTTTGGTGCCCCCAATTCATTTTGAGCTCCTACGCCCATGATCCAAGTTAAATGCTTTCGAGAGCATTTTATTAGTTTGCATTTTCTCGCTGCGCTAGCTCGTTGCGACGGTCGCGTTTACCTCAAAGGGCTTCACTCCAAACAACCGTTTGTAAGTACGATCCAGACAAATTTGTAGCTGTAGTGTCTGCCCTTCTTCTAAGCAATTTTTGGTTTGGCGCCTGATAAAAAAATCATTTAGATTTTTTCATGTGAACATTGTTAAGCAGCATTTGAATAAAATTGTTGTTTGTTCTCACATTTTCAAGTAGCTGATGCTTCCTTCCTCTGTACAATTATTATAAATGCTGTATCAATTTTCGAGTGAGAATGGAACGAAATTAATGGACTTTCGTGATAGCTACTTCTCTACCAGTAACACAAAACTCAGCAAAAAATAAAACCGTCACTTTCTACTCATGAGATATTTATTTACGTTCTAGCTCTATTTGCTTAAACTGACTGTTATTGCAATGATTGAACTCCAGACTTGAAATTGAGTACTTTGTCACTTTATTCACCATAATACAGCAGTTTATATTTTAATAAATACAAAATTTTTTTTGAAATTTACAAAATGTAAATTCACATATGACGCAAAGACACAGTAAATGAATATAATAACACACTTCTATTTTCATCACATAGTACTGTACTGTAGCGCAAAATTACCACAATATTCACAAGTTTACAAAACTTTAGTAGTCCAAAATCATTGCTTCCAGTGGAATTTGATCACTGTCACAAACCTTCAGAAAAGAGAAGGCTTTTACTTTTAAAGAGGACATTCAAAAACCTAAATTTGTTCGGCCAAAAGAATCACTAAGCTGATGCAGTTGCTTCTTCTATGCTGCATAGAATGAAAAGCTTTGTTTTAAAAGTTAGATGTCGTGAGGCTAGGTCTACTGCTTTGCTGATTTCAGTATAATTCAGCTCTGAGATCAAACATAGCTATGAAAGATTAGGCCTACTCTAGGATTTACAGCCTTAGCATTAGGATTTACAACAGATTTGACTGATGATATTGAAATTTCCCCAGGTATTATTCGTGCTACAGCTTACACGCAAGCAAAGTTGAGCAACTGCTCGCAAAGGTTGCGACTGGTTTGCAAGTTGCAACTTTTCGCCAACTTTCGCAAGTTGTCGATGATGTCATTTTTTGGTTGCTTTGCGTCACTTTGCGTCGCTTCGCGTCCAGTTTAAACGCGTCTTAAGCCAAGCTTCTCCCCTGCTGCTCTGCACTTTTCCTCTACTAAGTTTCCAACGTTATTCATTATTTTTTTAGTGTTTTTATCTTCCAAATTTTTCAATACTTTTCCTGCTATTTTCAAGTTATTTTGGTGTGGCATTTTCAGTTCGTGACGCAATAGGTAGCAAAATGGCTGAAACGTTTGCCAGATAAACTGGTAGAAACGAGACTAAATTCTTCTTTATCTTTTTTGAATTAATTATCTTCCACTATGCAATTTTTTCTGCGATTCTAACAAATAATTTTCTGAAGGCTATGTAGTCTTGTTGTCAACAATTTAGCTGCTGCAACTCTTGTAAATAAAATTTACAGAGGTGGAGTCGAGGACACAAGGCTCGAGGCCAAGGCCAAGGACACAAAAAAAATCCGAGGCCAAGGCCAAGGACAGCCTTTCCGAGGACAGACACTGTCGAGGCCAAGGACAGGAATGCTCGAGGCCAAGGCCAAGGACCAAGGACACAAGCGCAAGTGCTCTCCAAAAAAAAAAAAAGGTCTTCACAAAAATTTTTCAGGCGATCTCCACCAAAAAACGTTTTCCAAAAAATTTTTCAAGCGCTCGACAAAATTTTTACAATTCAAAAAATAGTGCTGTCCTCGAGCCGAGGACAGGCCAATTTTCGAGGACTTGAGGCCAAGGCCAAGGACTTGACCTTCGAGGCCAAGGCCAAGGACTTTAAAATGTGTCCTCGAGGACGTTCTCGAGGCCAAGGACGTCCTTGAGGACTCCACCTCTGAAAATTTAGTTTAAAATTTTCAGTCTTTCAGCAGAAAAAACGCGTCTGCACGCTGAAGAAGTTGGAAAGAACTGAAATTAGAGTTGTTTAAAGTTTAAATTAAACATTCAAATCGGCAGCGCGATGATAAATAACCTCAAAAATAGGCCTAAGAATATAGTATGGAAACAGTTTAATATGAACCTAAAGCCTGGCACATGTGCATAAAGTAGATTTAGCTACAAAATTACTCTCATAATCACTTTGTAGCAGATGCTAGAGCAGGGTTCAAAATTAACGCTTGCCCGGTTGCCCGAGACAAGCTGAAATCGCCTCGGGCAAGATATTTTTCGGCTTAACTTGACCGACGGGCAAGCTAACAAAATACTGCATATTAAAAAACATCAAACAAGATTATTTAGAAATGCAATTTAGGTCCCCTTTTGTTGAAACAAAAATAAAACGTAAGTAGAGGAAGATGTTGATTGCTTTATTTTAGCTCTTTGCAACCATCACAATGAACACTTTGTTTAATCGTACGCACATGATTAATCTCAATTAACATTTCTTAATCGCACGCAAATTTTTCGATACTCGGACGCGTTTTGCTACTTTTTGGCACAAAGTGCTGTGTTTTTTTTCCAAAAAAAATTTCCTATGATTGTCGCGTTAACCACTGATTCAAATATCACAAGTACAACTGCATAAAGACAACGTCCAGAATTTTGCAATTTTTTTGGTATGATTATTTTGAAGATTTTTTAGCGTCTATAAGTTTTGCAAAAAACTTCAGCTTTCTAACTGGTGTAGTTTTTAGAATATTCGCGATTGAAAATACATCACAATTAAAAAATCAATTTTTGCGTAATGCATTTGAAAAAAGTTATTTATTACGTCACTTTACCATAACAATTGCGCATAAAAACTTGATTCTCGAAATACGATACACTAATTATGCAAATTTAGTATTTTTACCAACAAGTATAATTTACAATTTTTTCCTGAGGTAAACAGCCTCAAAACTTATTGCGCCTATTTTTATCGGGCAAGTTGAAATTTTCTCGGGCAAGTAGGCATTTGATATCACTTGCCCCACGAGCAAGTTGTTAAAAAAGCAAATTTCAACCCCTGTGCTAGAGTATTTGTTCTGCATTTTGCGTCTTACTTTATTTCGTATTGTTGTGCGCCGAGGATCCTTTTTTCTTTTACGTGCAGAAAGAGGCGATGAATGCTGATTGTATTCGTAATCCTGGCTTAATGCTTGAAGCCAAGCATTGTATTCGTGTCGCAAAGCGTGATGCTGTTGTTTCTTTCTTCGACCTTTAATCTGTGGGTTGTGATGGATGACTGTAACCTTAGTTCGGTTTAAGTTACGACGGTTTCCGTGAAATTGCTCCCGCGAGACTAACTTTTTCGTTTTGCTCACATTATATCCCATCACGAAAAAATTACAGTAATCTAAAACCAATATGCAAGTTTTAAATTTTATTAATCTAAACTTTTACTAAATCAAATACCAATTGCAGAAAGCAGTCATTAAGATCTATTAAAAAGAAGAATTGAATTTAAATCAAGTTACTGTGCCAGTTTGTTATGTTAGTTTTGCCTGCTCAACTATCGAAATCTTGTCTCGAAATGCCCTCCTTGCGATGAATGTGTTTTGCGGACAAGGTTGGGTTTTGCTCAGGGTAAGATGTAACGTAAGTATTTCTTCATACCTTAAACTCTCGCTTGAGTACGCAATTCAGAGTTGTAATATGGCCAACTAGTTCGGGCCGAACCCGAATATATAAGCCCGAATCCGAAAACTAATTTGAAGCCTAAATCATGCCCGAAAAAAAACTCGAAAGTAGATCTGAAAAATTTAGCAACGTTGCCAAGTTATTTTTTTTATATTTTTATGTACCTAAGACAAAATACGTCTCAGGCCCAAATTAAGCCCGAAATTTTTTTAAATTTTAGGCCCGAACCGGGCTCGAACGCGACCCAAAAACTTCAAACTCTGACGCAATTTTGAGTACCCCTTAGATTTAGTTGAGCCCAAGTATGTGACTAATTGGCATTAGCGACATCTGGAAACTTCGCGACAGCATGCCTTTTCGCGTCAATCATTTGCGCTTTTAAACTTTTATTTTTGCCTGATATCAATTTAACTTTTTAATCTTAAGTAAAGAAGATGCAAACTATTTAATTAACTGACATATTAATAAACAATCAATGCTGCTACGTGTTAAATATTAACTGCTTACTTTATTCTTTTTTTTGTGTTTTCTTCTGACCAAAAACAATCTAACTTAACTAAAAGCATACACAGGGATCATAGGCGTAGCCAGGGGGGGCCAGGGGGCCCGGGCCCCCCCAATCAAAATACCACTAACGACAAAAAGTTATGAACTTAGCCTGGCGATGTTTAGTTGCAGTTTTTTTCAGTAATTACGCACATAACAGTAATTAACAATAATATTAATGACAACAAGTGAGTCCCAGGGCCCCCAACTAACAACCAGGGGGCCCTTACTAACAAGTAGGGGGCCCTGGAATCCTTAACCGACAACCAGGGGGTCCGGGACCCCTAACCGAAAACCAGGGGGCCCATAACTGACGACCAGGGGCCCCAGGGCCCCTAACTAACAATCAAGGGACCCTTAACCAACAACCAGGGGGCCCCTTAACTGACAACCAGGGGGCCCAGGCCCCTAACCGACAACCAGGGGCCCCTAAACAACAACCAGGGGGCCCCAGGGTCCCTAACCAACAACCAGGGGGCCCCAGAGTGCCTAACTGACGACCAAGGGGCTTCGGGGGCCCCTAACTCACAACCAGGAAGCCCCAGGGCCTCTAACTAACAACCAGGGGGCCCTTAACCAACAACCAGGGGGCCAGGAGCCCCCTAACCGACAACGAGGGGCCCCGGGGTCCTCCTAACTGACGACCAGGGCCCCTAACCAACAACCAGGGGGTTCTGGAGTCCCTAACTGACGACAAGGGGGCCCCGGGGCCCCTAACTCACGACCAGGTAGCCCCAGCACCCCTAATTAACAACCAGGGGGCTTGGGCTCCTAACCGACAAGCAAGGGGCTACGGGGCCTCTAACTGGCAACCAGGGAGCCCAAGGGCCCCTGACTGACGACCAAGGTTCTCGGGCCAGGGGCCCCTTAATGCAAATTTTTAACAATTTATATGCAAAACCTGTGAGAAATCTAAGAGTTTTGACCTAAAAGTTGCCACCCCAGGCCCTCGTTTAACGTTATTATGAACTTAATTATTTACTGCTAAAGTATTGCAGGAGGCAATGTTCGTTACTTCCCCCTATAGACCAAATCACTTACAATTAAAGTTTTACACCATAATGCAAGATTCTAAGCGTATTTTGGGATTTAATTGCAAAAAGAGGATTGAACAACCAAATTTTTTCGATTGGCTTTGAAATGTTAAAAATCTAGTTCTTTGAAATGGCTCTGAACTCATGCAAACTGTGATCCAATGAGATTTAAATAGCTTTTTTTTCCAAAAAGTTACAAAAATCGCCCAGCGGCTGGGGGCTTTGCCCCCAGACCCCCATAGCCACCGGCGGCTGGGGGCTCTGCCCCCAGACCCCCGTCTCTGATACGTTTGAGTACACTAGCTTACTCAGCAAGTCTTCCAAGTTAGACTTTTACGCTTTTTAACAATTAGTTTTCGCCCTTTCCCTTTACCAAAATCCTGGCAAAGTGCCATCAGGCTACGGCTTCAGATCTTCTATTCTACGATATCTTTGCCCCACAAAAAGTTACTTTTTCGAAAATTTCTGATGAGGTCATTGCGTGTGATTTGTGGTTTGGGCCCCCCCCCCCAATCAAAAATCCTGGCTACGCCTATGACAGGGATGATTAATTCAATTGTAGCAAAAGATTGAGGTCAGCATCAGCGGCATAGACAGAAATTCTAAATGGTGGATCATCAGTCAAAAGTTGTTACTCCAATTGGGGGGTGTGGGGCGTAGCTCACAGCCACCGTAGGCCAATGGGGGTGTGGGTGAAAAGCCCCAGCAACCCGAGACATTATTTTCAATTTTTTTTTACACAAATAACTCAATTTTGAGACCATTTTAACTTAAATTTCGATTTAAAAGACATATTGTCTTTAGCAGCGCAAACATACGCAAAATAAGCATAAAAACGACTAAAAGGCACAAGTTATTTAGTCATCTTTCCTTGTTGTGCAGCATGAGATTAAGGCCAGGAAAAAAATAAGAGTTTCGAAACTTCAGTGACAGATCAGTTACTTGAAGCTTGCCAAGCAGCAAACACTAAACAGCTATTGGAACTGGCAGGAAAACATCTGAAACACAGCGTGCCCTCAGCAGCTTCTTGAAATGCTACTGCATGACAAGCAGTCTTTGAATACATCATAACCCACACGAGAGAGCTAAGGTAACGCACAAGGCCGTCTAAAGCGTTTTGTGTTATCCATATCGAACCTTTTCAGCCTCTGTTTGTATTAGGGCCCAAATCCAAATGGTGCGGCACAGCTCCCTTCCCCCTTGAAACGCTATTTAAAGGTGTCAAATAGAGCTACCGTGCGTCCTTTTGCTAATATGTATGGGATAAGGTGATCTTGAGTTGAAAAACTTTTTAAGGATGCAAAATACTGCCATGGGCTAAAAAAGTCTGAAATTGGCACTACACCTACCTTCCAACTGATTAAAATGATGCAAAAATGGCTGACAGCAAAATCTTTTTCCATGTGTGTGCTCTATTTTACTTTAAGAATGCTAACTTTAAACGTTTTTTACACGTTTTTTGCATTGTGCCATGCCCTTGAATGTCCTCCCTGTTTACGCTACTGGCCAGCATATTTGAAATCAATTTTAAGCATTTCGGTATTCGGTTTTTTTTATCTCAAGAACACACAAGGTAGATTAGATTTTGTGAGAAGTTAAGGTTTGAGAAGTTTAAGTTCTTCAGAAACCACCGAGAGATTTTGCGGGCACCTATAAATTTAGAAGAAATGGCTGTATCCGCAATCTTTAAAACATCTTATCTTCGTAATCAATGCTACGATTTTCGTAAATTGTTATCAAAATGTACAGAAAATTAAGATCATTGAATAAGATTAAATTAAATTTTTGTTAGAGCAATGTAAGAAGGATTAGTTGATTAGTGCTTTAATTTGGCACCTCCCAAAACTGGCATGTTTAATTTGATCAATATTTTGGATAAACATTATCTTAGGTGCAATTAAGCTACAAGCGAAAATCAGAGTGAAATTTTTATGACAACAAAAGCTACCGTTATAATAATTGTTAGGTGAGAGCAGCGGTAGCAAATTTTCTATAATTTTAGCCAGTCCGCATTTTTTCAAAGATGAACCAATTTACCATAGATGGAGTATTCGAGGACGTCCTTGGCCTAGAAGACACATTTTGAAGTCCTAGGCTTTGGCCTCGAAAGTCAAGTCCTTGGCCTCGAAGCCTCAAGTCCTCGAAAATTGCCCTGTTCTTGGCTCGAGGACAACACTATTTTTGTGCCGTCTGTGTCTTTGGTTCTTGGCCTTGACCTCGAGCATTCCTGACTTGGCCTCGAGAGAGTCTGTCCTCGGAAAGGCTGTCCTTGGCCTTGGCCTCGGATTTTTTTTTTCTTGGCCCCGAGCCTTGTGTCCTCGACTTCTCCTCTGCAATTTCAGTACTGAGTAATAATTAATTACTCAATGTTTTATAATCTAATAAAATGCAGCATCAAAATTGCTTTCAGTGTATAATAAAGAGCCCTTAAACCAATGGTTCTTAAGTAGGGTTTTATGGAAATCTTGGGGTTTAACGGAAATATTTTAGGGCTCCGCGAAAATTCTTCGAAATTTCGACACAGGCTGCATAGACGTAGAATTCCGGAGTGGGTCGATTTAGAGAAGGAGGCTTTCGCAAGCTTAGATAGCCTTATAACTAAGAAAGGGAAGAGAGCTGTTATTTGAATTAAGCGTGAAAGTTTGTTGCTTGGTATTTAGAGATCGTTAGGTGTACGAGCAATGTAGTTCAAACAATAATAGTTACAAACACGACAGTTAACTTTTATCGATTGTTAATTATTTGGGGAAGAAAGTTGTCATCTAAAGTCAAATGCTAAAAATCTACTAACCAGAAGTTTGCTACAAAGGGGCTTAAACCTAATCTTAAAATTATTTCGTTTAAAAAACGCCCCAATTGATGGGAGGCGTGCTGGGTGAAGTGGTGCGATTAAAACGCATCAAAGATGGAGGTCTGGGGGCTAAGGCCCCAGCTGCTTGGCGATTTATGTGATTGTTCGGGAAAAATAGTCAATTTAACATTATTCAGATCAAATTTTGCACAATTTCGAAGCCATTTGAAAGAACTAATTTACTAACATTCGAAAGTCAGTTGAAAACATCCAATTACCCAGCTCGTTCAGCTTCCCCTCACTTCACAAGCTCAAAACACGTTTAAAAGTTAGCATTTTTTGTTTAAATTTTTTAAGCGGCTCGGCTAAGGGGGGTTAAAGCACCTTAGACTCTCCTTGGGTGCGCCCCTGCTTCTAACAACAATAGTGACAGCTTAAAAAGTATAGTGTGGCGTAATTATGTTAAAGCATATGTTGACTCTTGAGCCTGACCTCTGGATTTTCATACAATAAGTTTTTATTTTAGTGAATATAGCGATTAGCCTTGTGTTACTGTCTTCTTTTATCATCCTGGCTGATACTGTATATAGCCACTTAACCAACTCTTAAATTTATACTTTAACTATTCTTAACTTTTTGCTCATTTCGGAAAATTTTATCTAAACTACTTAGTTATATTTGTTCTTGTTATTCAGTTTTCGACAATAAATAATTAAATTGAAAACGAAAAATGGGGTTAGACGTAACGTTGCAGAATCATGTAAGGGTTTGTCAGTTCACAAAATGCTAAGAAACATTGCCTTAAAGTATTGATAGAAAAAGGTCATCCTGAAAATAACATTGTTTCATCATATTTGCATGACTATATAATGCACAAAAAATAACATGCTTGGCAATCAGCATTGAATAATCACAAGGTGCAACACTCTAGTCGTATGTGTATGTCTCTTCTGCTCTTCTGTAGTCTACTTTTTGGAACCGTCCTTTAATGATGATTCTAGATTATTTTTCTTTTTTTTCGCAAACGAGCCAAAAGAAGTCTCAAAATTGCTAATCCCGACTCAGTAGCTAAACCAAACAAAGTTTTTTCTGCCAATCAGTAAAATAATTATTGGGTATATATTTTTGCTGCTTTTTTAGCAAAGCAGGAAATAAACTTCAGCAAAAAGCTAAAAAAAGTTAAACAAAAAAAAAAAAAATTGAGACATGCTAGAAAAAAATTGAGATGGCATTTTTCCAAATTCCCCCTTTGGGTAGAAGCCTAAACCGAACTCTAAGTATTTGGTGTCAGATTCTACTGTACAAGGCCCATCTACAAAACTCATTTTTTAAACGTTCTTTTTCTTTTTTTGTCATAATTGTTTCTGAAAAACTACTCGATGAAGCAAAATAAATCAAAAACTTATCTGGAAAAATGGTTTAGATTAGAAATCGGAATAAAAAAATTTTTTTGCCATATTCAAATTTCAAACTAACATATTGCTACATAACACAGCTGAGAGTAAAGTGGAGCTAACGTTTAGATGTTGTGAATAGAATAACAAGAACCTTCTTAATGTAGCTCTTAATGCAATTAAAAATTACAACGCTTTTATGAAAGCTCAAGACAAGGGGCCTCTGTTCTATATCATCTGTGTTTTTTGTTGCTTAAATGAGAATTAAATACGAAGTCGTTTATAATGTGAAACTGAACACCAACAAAATACTAGAAAATGAGTCTAACCGCAGCCCCTTTTTCCAATGCGCACTTCGGTACTTTAGCATTACTTAGATTATTTTATACAATATGGCTCTAAAATGTGGCTTCGCTACGCTTACGTTGATTTCACACACGACGTTGGACGTAACTACTTCAATAGTGTAGGCTTTGACTGGCATCATATCAAATAATAATTTAATTACAGTATGATTAACCAAGCGCTGACAACTCAAATAACCATACAAAATAGAATAACAGTTCGGGAACTTCCAAACTTGATAACTTTTTTTTGTTGTTTTCGAACTTGACGGCGCAGCACAAAAAGCTTTTCATCATAAAGCATTACATTAATAAATATCCAAGCTTGCCACCACAGTCCAACTATTGATCATGCAATTTGAAAAGTGCGTATTCAACCTTTCATCTCTGCTGCATGCTCTGTCCGACAATGCTTTCTATTTTGCAAACGAGTTGTTCTTAATAAATTATTAAAAATAATTCTACTACTAGTGACGTCATGCAACTTTTATCGAGAGATCTTTTGAAAAGCTACGATAGCTTATTTCTTGCACATATTTGGTCATCAACTCCCTTGTGTAAGCGCGAGTAAAGCTTCTGAGCGATTTTGTTTAAAATTTAATGCACCGCCAGCACCTTTAACGTTAGTTAGAAAAAAAATTAAGACTACTGATTAGTTTATCAATCGCATGCAGCATGTAATGAAAATAGTTTTTGTAGATATGGCTCCTCCTGAATTGTATTTATTTTACTGGTAGTACCAATTGTTTTTATTTTACTGGTACCAGATTCACATTATCCTGAACAAAAGATAAAGACTGCAAAGCTATTTGGCAAAAAAAAAAAGATTAAAACTTTGATTTATTTTTCTTCACATTTGCCAATTAATTGAATCAGAAAACCCAGTGTGTGGCGTCACACTCCAACATAGCCACAAGTGAAAGTGCAATTCAATTGAATATATCGGTTGATAAGTCAAGCTGGAGAGTAGCTCGATTTGTTGTTGAACCAAGCCGGTCGACCGCATTGGGGCGCGTCCTTTGGATGTTACGACAGCAAAGGTAGCTCGTTTGGTAGAGCGATGAGTGTAGACTCACCAAAAGGCTGTAGACTCCTGGAGTCCTGGTTCGATTCCCAAACTGGCGCTGCGTCACTTTGTCCTTGGTTGATTTGCGTCGGTGTGGTTGGTTGACGAACGCAAAGTGTTTGGTTCATGCGCATGATTTACCTTGTCACACAGCTACATCGAAAGCCTGGTTGGGCTGGTGATCGAAAGGATACCGACTCCCGGTTCGATTCTCGAATTGGCAATGCGTCGTTGTGTCTTTGCAAAAGACATTTTACCCATATTTCTTTATTGAAACTAAGCAGACAACAATCCACTCGTTATGGTAGCCCAGCCCCACAAAAAATTTGTAAACAGAATCCCAAAAAGACTTTTATAGCGTTGGAGTGATTAGACAGACTCTGAGTTCATACTCATAATGAACAAAAAGCGCCACAAGTAAAAGTTGTTCAGAGAAGCCGATTTTTTGGGAGAGGGAGAAAGAAGAAAACAACAACAAGTTTATCAATCTTCAAGTGCGGTGTTGGTTTGCAATCGAGAGCAGTTATAAAAAAATTGACCTTACCCCTAAAAAGGTGCCTCAAAAGTTTTCTTGACTGTAAAAGATTCTTTCAAAGTTCTTTCAAAAGTCTATAAAAGGTTTCTTTTGGTTACCTTGCCCAATTTTTAATTAATATTTCATCCCTTTTTTTTCGCCAACTTGGTCTTCTGTCCTGCACTTACAATACTACGTATGAATAAATGAACACACAGACAAAAATTAGCTTAAATTTAATATCTTTTTTCTTGATTTAAGCCGTTAGGTGGTTTCAAAGAAAATGTAGGTTAGGTAAAACAGGGGCAAGTAAGTCAGATACCCCAAGGATGTCATAGTGACGTCGAGCAGCGTATGTAGAAATAGATTCAGAACTGCCCATAGCTCTCAAAACATTTTAAGCGTCCCAAAATTATAAATTTCATTATTATTTTGTGAAGAACATAAACAGATTAAGCCTAATAAAATATGTTTAGTAATTTATTACATCGCAATAACGTTTTATATTTAATAAAATTATTTACAAAGTTCTGGATTTTACCAAAACATTGTGTTTTGGTTTGCGAAACTTTTTTTAAGTTAATGAAAATGATTTTTTGTTTCAATGAGAAGCCAAAATTATACTTTTATTATTATTGACGTCATCATTAAATTCCGACGCCCCTAGTAATTTCATCATGAAAATGACTAAGTTAATAAACTATCATATTAATCTGTATTTTATTGTTCTGCTGGTGTCAAGGCTAATATCAAATATAAAAAAACTTAAAAACAGCCAACGTTTCAACAGTAAACTGACTGCTTTCATCAGGGCTAAAAGGTCTAAAATGAGTTAAAATGCAAATGGAAACAAAGCAATCAACAAATGTCGTAATCACGTGTCACAAGAATGAGCAATAACACTGCGTAAAAAAGCAGGTGAATGAACGAATTAGGACCAAACCGGTATCTGAAATACTATAATAACAATTTCAATAAGAGAGCAAATAAAAACCAACATGAAAACCGGGTTCTAAACTCACAAAGATCAATTTTTACAAACGAAATGATTTATTATTTTTCCAATTCAAAGTACAAAGATGGCAATGAAATAGATTTGCTATCATTCATAGTATTTGGAACGTTATTAATCAAACATGATTAAATAATTTGGCGTTTTCTATAATCAGTTTCAAATTCTAAAATTTGGCTATTGTTCCAGTTAATATCGTGGTGCAAGTTAATAGCGTGTTTGCAAAGTGTTGTGGTGTTACCTTTGATGTTTGGGGGTTTTGACTGAGCGTTTCTGATATCTCTAATATGCTCTTTTTTTCTGGTTTTGAATGATTGTTTAGTTTCTCCTATGTAAACCATATTACAGTCTTTGCATGGAATTTGGTAGATTGCGCCTTGCCGTTTATTGGATTGAATTTTGTCCTTGTGAGAGGATAGGATCTGTCCCAATTTTGTTCCTGGTTTCATGATTGTTTTCACGCCATGTGGAATCAAACTTCGTTTAATTTCTTCTGACAAGCCAGGAAAATAGAGAATTATGACATAATCTTTGTTACTGCGAGGTGAGTCTGTAATTTCAGCTTTGGTCTTCTTTTGGGAACAAAGAATCTGTGAAGGATACGAGTTTTTCTTCAGGGCGGTTTTTATGTATTTCATTTCTTTCCGCTTTTCAAGTTTATGGCTTGGTAACGTGACTGCTCGATGCATGAGTGTGTCAAACACAGCTCGTTTATGTTGCAGAGGGTGGTCGGATCCAAAATTTAGGTAACGATCTGTATGGGTAGGTTTGCGGAAAATGGAAGAACTCAATTCGGTATTCTTAGAATGTTGAATAAGAATATTCAGAAAAGGTAATTGATTATCGTTTTCGGTTTCCATTGTAAATTTTATGGATGGTTCCAAATTATTGATGTGGTCAAAGAAGATGTTTAAGAAATTTTTCTCGATAATTACAAATGTGTCATCAACGTAGCGTAGCCAAAGTCTGGGGGGGTGATCAAAGGTTTCGATCGCTCTGGTCTCCACATTCTCCATGACTAAATTAGCCACAACAACTGAGACTGGAGAGCCCATGGCAGTACTGAAAATTTGCTTAAAATTTTTTTTTTCGAAAAGTAAAGTAAGCTGCCTCTAAACAAATTTGTAAACCATTGCAAATATCATTTACAGACTATTTCGTGAGCTCATTTAGATTCTGAAGTTTATGCAGTCTTTTCTGGGCTACCTTTATAGCAAGATCAAAAAATACCTGTAGATCTTGCTATAAAGGTAGCCCAGGAAAGACTCCTCAGAAAATAGTCTGTAAATGATATTTGCAATGGTTTACAAATTTGTTTAGAGGCAACTTACTTTACTTTTCGAAAAAAAAATTTTAAGCAAATTTTCAGTACTGCCATGGGCTCTCCAGTCTCAATTGTTGTGGCTAATTTAGTCATGGAGAATGTGGAGACCAGAGCGATCGAAACCTTTGCTCATCCCCCCCCAGACTTTGGCTGCGCTGCGTTGATGACACATTTGTAATTATCGACATAGATGGGCAAGTTAACGCAAAACGTTAGCTTCGTTAACCACTAGTCCGTTAACAAATTTCACACCTCCGTTAACGTTAAACCGTCATTTTCAGCTTTAATTAACAGAAGTTAATAAAGTCCGTTAATCCGTTAACATTTTGCGTGTAATTTACATTTCTTTTTATTCACTCGCTTCTAGAACACTTAATGACGCTGTTAAGCTGATTGTAAGGAAAAATTTATTGTTGTGGTGGTCTTTTTGTGTTTTGAAAGTTACATTTTACAGTCTAATCTAATTTCAAGATAAAAGCAAGTTCAAATGCACAACGAAGCTGCATGATATTAACGATAAAAACCTTAACGGAAGTTAACAAAACTTAACGGAAGTTACTTTAGTCCGTTAACAGCACTTAACGGAAGTTAATTTAGTCCGTTAACATGAAAAAACTTTTTAACGGATTAACGAGTTAATGAAAAAGTTAGCTTCGTTATTAACGGATTAACGATTAACGGACTTGTGCCCACTTATGATTATCGAGAAAAATTTCTTAAACATCTTCTTTGACCACATCAATAATTTGGAACCATCCATAAAATTTACAATGGAAACCGAAAACGATAATCAATTACCTTTTCTGAATATTCTTATTCAACATTCTAAGAATACCGAATTGAGTTCTTCCATTTTCCGCAAACCTACCCATACAGATCGTTACCTAAATTTTGGATCCGACCACCCTCTGCAACATAAACGAGCTGTGTTTGACACACTCATGCATCGAGCAGTCACGTTACCAAGCCATAAACTTGAAAAGCGGAAAGAAATGAAATACATAAAAACCGCCCTGAAGAAAAACTCGTATCCTTCACAGATTCTTTGTTCCCAAAAGAAGACCAAAGCTGAAATTACAGACTCACCTCGCAGTAACAAAGATTATGTCATAATTCTCTATTTTCCTGGCTTGTCAGAAGAAATTAAACGAAGTTTGATTCCACATGGCGTGAAAACAATCATGAAACCAGGAACAAAATTGGGACAGATCCTATCCTCTCACAAGGACAAAATTCAATCCAATAAACGGCAAGGCGCAATCTACCAAATTCCATGCAAAGACTGTAATATGGTTTACATAGGAGAAACTAAACAATCATTCGAAACCAGAAAAAAAGAGCATATTAGAGATATCAGAAACGCTCAGTCAAAACCCCCAAACATCAAAGGTAACACCACAACACTTTGCAAACACGCTATTAACTTGCACCACGATATTAACTGGAACAATAGCCAAATTTTAGAATTTGAAACTGATTATAGAAAACGCCAAATTATTTAATCATGTTTGATTAATAACGTTCCAAATACTATGAATGATAGCAAATCTATTTCATTGCCATCTTTGTACTTTGAATTGGAAAAATAATAAATCATTTCGTTTGTAAAAATTGATCTTTGTGAGTTTAGAACCCGGTTTTCATGTTGGTTTTTATTTGCTCTCTTATTGAAATTGTTATTATAGTATTTCAGATACCGGTTTGGTCCTAATTCGTTCATTCACCTGCTTTTTTACGCAGTGTTATTGCTCATTCTTGTGACACGTGATTACGACATTTGTTGATTGCTTTGTTTCCATTTGCATTTTAACTCATTTTAGACCTTTTAGCCCTGATGAAAGCAGTCAGTTTACTGTTGAAACGTTGGCTGTTTTTAAGTTTTTTTATATTTGATATTAGCCTTGACACCAGCAGAACAATGAAATACAGATCCACATCTTACCTGGTGACAAAGAATATGTTTATCACATTAATATCTACCAAATACAAAAATAGACGTTTTAATACTAAACCATATATTTCTTTGAGGTATTAACCCAGCCGAATATGGGAAATGATGTCATCAAAGAAAAAACACCTTTTACATGATCAGATTTTGTAGACTTTTAGTATGTCATTTTGTTGCTCTAATACTATCAAAATCCGTTAGAAAACCTTTTGTAGCATTTTTTATGGTTTACATCATAATTGCAGTGGTCAAGTACGTGTGTTACCTACTAAGAAAAGAATTGTAAAAGCGATCTACATTGAAGTTTTATGGAGCGTTGCTTTATCAACAAGCAACAAAGACCACCTAAAGGGTGTGGGGGAACGCTGAAAGCTCTCCCAACAGCGTTCAGAGCGGAGTCCTGGAAAGTTTTAGGATTTGCAACATTTTGATATTTACTAAAATAATGCACAAATGACATTGAAGCAGCAGGAAGTATCATTTTGTGGGAAGACCAAAGAAGCGTGCTTGCTCACACAATACTGTGTCGTGTTTGTGCCAAAACTAAAACAATTTTGCAAGATTTATAATGCCAATTCGCTGCTGAAGGCCACACAAATTAAACCTATCGAGTCAAAAATTGAGCAATAAACTTGCAATAATGACATGAAACAGAAATACTTTAACCGTAAAACTACGCGGTCAAACTATACTTCAAAAACGACAATCCTGACCACCGATATACAACGCAGCCCTAAAAATACTTGTATCATAAGTAAATGAATTGATTAATTTCATTTAGCTATATCAAAGATGAAGTTATGTAAATTACTGTTTTGCTATGTACAATAAACCTGCGATAATTGTTACGTAAATGTCTATAAAAGTTGTGGGTAAAACACTAAACAATAATAGCGATAAACAGCAAGTCATTCTAATGGTTTATTTACAATTAAAAATACAAACTTTTTCGCCTTTCATCAGGCCTCTTCAAGTGATAGTAAAATTATAGGTTTCGAGTCAGGAGTGCCGGAACGTCAGGGGAGCAAGGGGAGGGGGGCAAGTTTTTCAAAGGGCGCTTTCAATACTGTACGTACAGTTTTTACCTCAATATTTCTCTCTAATACTGTCTAACAACTTAACAAAGCCAGAGTACTGACTATACGTCACTTAAACACTAAAAAATACCAACAAACGAATTATCAATAAAGTCAGAGCAGGTTCAGCCGCCAGAGGCCATTGGGGGTTTTGGGTCAACGCCCTCAACCGCTAGAGGCGAGGGGGTCTGGGGCAGAGCCCCCAACGCTCGGAGACTTTGCAAATTTTTTTTCAAAAAAAACTGTATTTTCGGCCTATTTTAGCAAAAATTAATGATTTTAAAACTTGGCACACTAATTAACAGAACAAAATCATGATTAAACTGGCTGAGTGTATGGGCAATCAGGGTGGTCAAAGGTAAATATTAGCGTTCTTATCGCAAGCTAGTAAATCATAAAATAAAAGAAATTGCAAGTTTTGACCTAATTCGACTGCATTTACAAAAAAAGATAATTTCGGAGATGTTCATCCCCACCCCATCAAGTATTTTACTGTCAAGTCTGGACTACAAATGGATCTTACTCCAGTTATTGCAACGAATTTTATGTTTCTCCGCTTTAAGCAGGGGTCCGGGTCCCTGGAATCCGCCACGGACAACGCCAGCGACGATCTTCGAACTAGGGCTACAAACAAAATTAAAAACTTGAACATCTTGAAACTAATGCTTAGGCTTGCACACATAGGATCCTTGCGTTCTAAATTTGAAATTTTGTAGCATCACCCTATCTTCCTAACGTCAGTTAGAACTGATGGAACTAAATCGGATGTCACAGGGTAATCGAATCAAGAGCCGGGGCGCCGAGAGCCAAACGTGGGCTCGGAGTCAGCTCAAATATTAGGCTTCTCCGGTTTTGTGAACTGCAAAACTGACGGGGAAAATGCCACAGTTTTATGTGATCTCCAAAAAAAAAAAGATCTTTAAGGAAAAATGCCGCAGTTTTCTTCGGATTTCGATGTGATATCCAAAAAATAGTCTTCGGTCTTCCAAATACTGATTTCTCAGTGTCATTTCGTTGGGCCTCTAAAGCCCATGGGCCTTCTGCTGGGCCCCCCAAAGCCAACCTTTCCCTTGATGAGCCCCCTTAAGCCCATGAGCCCCCTGACGGGCCTTCTAAACTCCATAGGCCGCGGGGTCATTGTCCCCCCTGCCCCCCCTCTCGGTGGCCCTGATTGAATGCATTCCACAAAATGGTTTATTTATTTTACTTTATTTAGAAATCATTTACTACACGCAATTTGTTGCGACTATTTCACAGGAATTTTTTTAGTAGAAGGGAATGAAATGAAAATGAGGACTCTTCATTCGCGCTTTTTTTCTTTGCTGTTATAAGGTTTTGGATTAAGGTTTGAGTTAGGGTTTGGGTTAAGGTTAGGTTTGGGATTAGTTTTAGAGTAAGAATTTGTGTTGAGTTAGATTTGGGTTTGAATTAATGAAAAACAAGATATATTGCCTCTTCCAATTTGTTGTAATTGATTTTAATGAGCTTACTATCGACACTTAGTGGAAAGTATTTGCTTATAATGAAAAAATATTTTATTTCAAAAACTGAAAATTGTAATATATTTTAGGATTGACTAAATTTTTTGACGTTTTATTTCTAGAAAGGGCTCTTTTGGTTCATAAAACACTAAAATTCAACCACTAGAATGTTTCTTGTAGCTGCAGTACTTTTTTGTTTGTCGTTAGTTTGGTTGGGCAGTGCTACCCCTCTTGCCCATAGGCGTAGCCCAGGGGACCTGGCCCCTCCCCTTATTTGAAATGTCACAATGATAAAAATGATGACACAAAGCCTATTGTTTTGTTTTGCTTCAGTTTCCTTTAGCATTTTTGACGTGCAACAGTACACGCTTACAACAGCGATGGGTAATAATAATAATATTGAAGACAAGGGAACCGGTTCCCCTCAATTCAAATTTTTGTCAAACAATTTAGATGTATAACCTGGAAGAAATTAAAAGTTTTTATTTCAAAAGTTGCAACCTTAAACCCTTATTTAATTTTGTTATCAACGCAATGCAATAACCAGGGCCAGATTTACTATGGCACCACGCCAGGGGCCCAGCGCTCAGATGGTAAGACTTTTTTTGTTTCTCTCCTATATTTGGTAGGAAGATGTAGCAAAAATCCCCAAAGTGCCAGGGCTCTACGCAATGTACATCTGGCTCGGGCAATGACATGACTAGTAGGCCTAATCATCCATTGTACCATTTTTCAATAGCAATTTACAGTATTTCCACCTCGCCAGTTTTTATGCAAAAACATGAGCCGAAGGCTGGGGGTTTGGGGGCAAAATCCCCAGCCGCCGGAGGCACGGGGGTCTGGGGGCAGAGCCCCCAGCACTCGAAAATTTTGCATTTTTTTTTGCAAAAATAACTTCATTTTAGGGCTATTTTGATTAAAAAATAATGCTTTTAAAATGTGGCTTAGAAATTGGGAGTGCAAACAAGATTAAACTGGTGGCATAAATGGGCTCTTTGGGAGGTGGCTAATGGTAAAATTTTAGTTCTCTTGATTAGATGCTGACAAATTATAAAATCGAATAGTTCAATAAAACTCACACGAAGTAATCTATTTCGGATACAGTTTATAGAGAAAAATAATTGGAGGGGGGGTTAATGAAAAGAGATTTGATAGAAATGATTGGTAATTAACAAATACTGAATAGCCCCCTCTCCCTATTCCTTAGTTTATAGTATATTTGTTCATGCCACCTATGTTCAACATTTTTACACTATCTTGCGATCAAATTTGATTGCTTATTTCTTACCATTTTTCAAAGTTTTCATTTATTTGTTGGTTTTATTTTTGACAAGTTAGCCCCCCCTGAACATATGTTTCAAAAAGTGTTTTAAATCACGATTTAGTCCACTACAGTACGTAAAACAGTCTCAAAAGTGTTAAAAATGTAGTGTTTTCCCCATTCTGCATTTTGGTCGACATGTCAATTGGGGGGAGGGGGGCTATAGGCCTCCGCCCGTCCTGCCTACGCTTCAGGCTAAATACGTGGTATTTTTCTTATTCTGCATTTTGGTCGGAAGTCTATTAGCCCCCCCTGTAAATAAACGTTTCAAACTATGCTTTAAAGCATTTTTTAGTCTAATCTAGTGCAAAAGACAGTCTTAGAAGTGCTAAAAACGGGGTATTTTCCTTATTCTTCATTTTGGTCGGCAGTTCATCAGCCCCCCCCTAAATAAACGTTTCAAAATAGTCTAATTCAGTGCAAACACACAGTCTTAGAAATGCTAAAAACGGGGTATTTTCCTTATTCTGCATTTTGGTCGGCAGTCTGCTCGAGGCCAAGGACAAAGGACACAAATGCAAGTGTTTTCCCAAGAAAAAAGGTCTTAAAAATTTTTTTTCGGTCGATCTCCAAAAAAAAAACTGGTCTAAAAAAACCTTTTTCCGCTGATCTACAAAATTTTAACCATTCAAAAAATGGTGCTGTTCTAGAGCCGAGGACAAGGCAATTTCCGAGAACTTGAGGCTTCGAGGCCAAGGCCAAGGACTTGAAAATGTGTCCTCAAGGCCAAGGACGTCCTCGAGGCCAAGGACGTCCTCGAGGACTCCACCTCTGTTAAAAAGCGCGCTGCAGACGATGGTGTTAAGTACAGAAATATGAAAGTACAAACATGGTACCATCTTCAGCTAAACTGAACTGGAATAAACCAACTGCAATGCGTTTAGCTTTTATAACTAAAGGCACATATCCATGAGCGAAGAAAGAATTATTTTTATTGCTAAAAGAAGCAATTGAACACTAAAATAAAAAAGTAATAAAAATAAACAACAATAAAAATAAATAAACACCAAAGAAAAAAAAAACACCACTCACTCACATTTTGAATTTATGAGTTATTCATGGAAAAAAATTAACTTTTTTAAACACTTTTTATTCTCACGCAGCAAAACAAGCTTTTCAAAATTTTCCTTCGTCATAGACAATCGTTTTGATCTCAAAATATCAAAACCAACTGAAAATATTCTCTCGACCGCGGCCGGATGAAGGATAGCGGTGTTGAATCTTTTGAGTTTTTGCAACCACGCATCTCTCTTGTAGGCAGGAAAGCAATCTTTGATGATTTTGTTGTTTGATTTTCCGACCCATTCATCTAATCTTTTTCTAATTGTAGCGGCCGAGTTTTTGGCTACTAATTACAGTACAAAAAAACAAAAGGTATTTTGTACTTATTAAGTAAGGTAGCTTAAACTGAATACAGGGTTCGTAATTAACGCCTGCTCGCTTGCCCGAGGCAAGCTGAAATCGCCTCGGGCAAGATAGTTTTCGGCTTAACCTGCTCGACAGGCAAGTTAACAAAATATAGCGTATTAAACAACTTCAAACAAGATTATTTACAGACGCAATTTAGGCCCGGTTTTGTTGCAGTAAAGTAAAATATGTACGAAGAGAAACCTGTTCCTTGCTTCATTTTATTAAGCACTATGCACTATCACAATTAATGCATTGTGCAGTTGTACGCACATTATTAATCGCAATACGCTAGTTTTTCGATTCTTAGACGCGTTTAACAACTTACTGTTTGGCACGAAATGGTGCGTTTTTTTAGAAAAGATTTCTGACGCCTGCCATTTTAACAGCTTCTTTAAATACCACAAGTACTACCCTGCGCTGCATGAAGATAACGTCAAGAATTTTGCAATTGTTTTGTTATGATTATTTTGAAGATCTTTTAGCTTCAATTACTTTTGCAAAAAAATTCCGCTTTCTAGTTGGTGTAGCTTCCCGAATATTCGCTAATAAAAATACGTTTGCAACAAACCACAACGGTAATTAATAATTATGAATGCTAAATATTAAATGAAATATTTTTAATCAAAAAATCAATTTTTGCTTATGCATGATTGGAAAAAGTTACTTATTGCATCACATTATCTTAACAATTGCACACAAAGAGTTGATTCTCGAAGCTACGCGTATTTTGCAAATTTGGTACTTTTTTCCAAGTTAACCGCAAAACTTAGAGTACCTTTTTTCGGGCAAGTTGAAATTTTCTCGGGCAAGTAGACGTTTGATAAAACTTGCCCGACCAGCAAGTTGTCAAAAAAGTTAATTTCGACCCCTGAAATAATATTAATACTGAACATTACTCGTTGTCTTTCACTAGTATACAGCATATAGTTTATCTAAAGCTGAAGTACTATACCACTAGGGAATGGCATTTCAAAATAGTAGGCTATTCCAGAATTATTCCGAATAGCTAAAACCGAATCCAGAATACCGAATCCCATTCTGGCTTAATAATTTGCTGAAAAAGTAAACAACCAGTCAACCACCACCGATATCCAAAAAATTTATTCAACGATTTGGTTAATTAAAGCAGCGCTTTATTGCAGTGCATGACATTGAGTGCTTCTAAATGTTCACCACTTAGTTGTATTCTTAATTCGCTCACAGTCAAGCCTGCACTGGAGAGGCATCTTTCGGAAGAAGCTGATGGTGCAGGAATGCAAAGGTTGTTTCAAATAGGAAAGTTGAAAGTTTGGGACCACCATTTCATGTATCCATTTCAAAAGGTTAAAAAGTTTAAATTTTGGAGAGTTCCGTTTGGGAAAAATTTTTTCATATTTGCCTCCCCTGAAAATTTCATGTATCTAGCGCGAGTGGTTAAAAAGTGTGAAATTATGCAGCCCTGTTTGGGGGGACCCCCATTTTGGCAACCCCAAATTTTGTAAAATTTTATCTTTTTTTATATTTACTTGCCTTAAAAATTTCATGTGTCTAGCTAAACAGGTTAAAAAGTTATAATTTTGGAGGCCCGTTTAGGGAAAATCCCCATTGTGGCACCCCCAATTTTCGTTACGTTTAGTTTATTTTGGATATCTACCCATTCCAAAAATTTGATCCATCTAGCACTAACGGTTGAAAAGTTCAAAATTTTGAAGAACCCGATTGAGGGGGATCTCCCAACCTGGCACCCTTGATTTCTGTCTCACACTAGCCTCCTTGGTATCTTCAATCGCTCAAACTTTAAATACAGCGCGTTTAGCGGTTTAAAAGTAGATAGCACAGAAGAAAACAACACAAGAAAAAAAATCTTTCGATTAGGAATCAGCATGCATCAACAATCACGTGATCATGCTTTAAATCTGTAAAATCAAAAATTATTTATTTTTTGACAGCAACATGCAGATCAGCATTTAAAGATTATTTTGTGATTGCGCATTTCAGGAAAAAATTGCAATTAAAGCGCAACAAATATTAGATTTACCGATTCGCAAACGCAACTTGCACAAGCGCTGAAAAAAAAAAGGCATAGAGCGCAACACAAATTGCGCAAGAGCTGAAAAAAAGGGAATAGTGCGCAACTTGTGCAATTTGTGCAACTTGCGAAACTTGCGAACTATTTTGCGAAACGCCCACCCCTGACTACTGAACAGCCAGTAAAATGGAACTGTCTGGAGTAAGACTATATCAAACAATAACAGCAACAAAACTCTTTGCACTTCTCAGACGTACATCGTGAATCAGGTCAACTGCTGTCGCATTGTTACTTGAGACCATTGTTACTATTTTTCTCACGCTTTCGTTCGTACTTGCGAGACAGATAAATCCTTTAGTAAAGGACCGGTCATTTTTGACCGGTTTGGCTTCTAGGTAGGTATACAAAATACTCCATCTACAAAAAGGAGAAACAAAAAATTCTTGCAGCTGCTAAAAGTTCATCCAAATTTAGGAAAAGTCAAGGAGTATGAGTGTGCAAATCGCAACAGCGCAAAAAATATTGAACGTCAAACTTTAAAACCGGTCAAAAATGATCGGTCCGAGCTTTTAGTGTTAAATTAAAGACCTCCTTTTAATTATCTAATAAGCTACGATCTAATACCCTGAGGGAATTGTTTTGATTGAGTAATTTTTACCAATAGCGTGTAGTGTTTGTTCAACAGATAACGTTGTTGTTAATAAAGCCGCTTTACCCTTTTGTTGCTTTTCGTTTTAAAAAGACATTTTGCTACACAAAGACAGCATGGGCAACAACATTTTGAAACCCAAACGTTCTGGTCTCAGCGATGAACATTTTGAGATGCTTACTTTCTCGAAAGACAATTAAATAAAGTGCATCAATGTGATACGTTGCGTATTTTTGTTATAACAACAGCCACAATAGCCGTAAGCAGCGTGTGCAGAGGCATCATATAAAAATTAGAAGATGATGAGGGAAAGAAATCTGTTAATATCGGTTCCAAAGTACAAAATCAACAGTTTTGATGCTTAATTCATACCGGTAACAAGAATCTGACATTGCAAGCAATATCCGGGGACTTCGCGAAAGTATCTAACTTTACTGAACTAAAGAACTTGACAATTGCTTAAAGCGTGTTTATGGTTTTTGATACTCAGATCTGAAATACTCTGCTCTCGAATTTTATAATGTTCCATTAACTTGATCAGGTTTGTGGTTAACGACTTTCAAAATTTTGCGTTAAATTCCCTTAATTACTTTCTATAATTAAAAACACGATTAATTGGTAAAGTACTAAAATCTATAGGATACCAGTAAATCAACACAAAGGTACTGCCGGCCTCTAACAAGCTATTCTTGCCGTCAACTAATACATCTTTTTCGATCGAACTTCGATTGGTTATGTGTCTTTGTTCAGATAAAAGCTACAAATTATTGTCTATTTACAATCGTGTTGACAGATAAGAGCATCAAAATGACGGCATAGACAATAAGCTTCCGGCATAAAGCGATCGATTTAGTAAATTCTCAGACAAGAATGACAATTGGGAAATCATAATGCCTACATAAGTTATACACTGAAAAATTGGATTGCGATTAGCTTACAGAGCCCATTTGGCATGGTCTCTGCAACGTAGTCCACCAAATTTTGTTACCTTTGATCTTGGATTCATATTAACCTATATCAGTGGTCGAGTGGATAGAGTGTCTGCTACTGAAACGGTAGACTCGGGTTCGATTCCCGGTCGGGTCATACCAAAGACTATAAAAACTGGTATTCACAGCTTTCCTGCTTGACGTTCAGCAATTAAAGGGACAGTATGAAGCCTCCGCCATGTGTGGGAGACAGGTGGGTAGGTGGCAGCTTGACTCAAAGATCGAAAGGTCCTTTCGCTGTCTTCTGGCCAAGGCAACTTGGTTAATAAAATGTAATCACAATAAATACAATATTCAATAGATTTAATTCTTTTAGCTTTTGTAGTTAATGGGGGCAAGTGTCAACATAATTGGAGGACCTCTATAATATGGCATCCCAAAAAGTTTTCATGCTATCGTATACCTATGTTGAAAATTTTATTTTTATTTAAGCTTGAGTGGTTAAAAATTTTGAAAGACATATTTGAGGAGGACTACCCAATTTGTGGCAATTGAAATTAGTCATAACTTTCTCTTTTCCTTTTTGTTCATGTTTTTTAAGCCTAGCTTAAATGGTTGAAAAGTTTAAATTTTTCAGGACCTATTTGAGGGACCCCCATTTTGTTTATCCCAAATTTTGTCATATTATAACTTTTTGTTATATCTACCTATCCTGAAAATTACATGCGTCTAGCTTAAGTGGATAAAAACTATTAGCTTTGGCAGTGCTGTTTGAGGAGGACCTCTCCAATGCAGTACCTCAAAGTTTTGTCAAATTTTATCTTTTCTACACATTTGTCTATCCTGAAAATTTCATGTGTCTAGCTTAAGCAATTAAAAAGTTTAAATTTTGGCATCCTCGTTTAAGGAGGACCCCCCATCATGGTACCTCCAAATTTTGGCATATGATACATCTTTTACATATATTTACCTATTCTGAAAATTTTATCAGTCTAATTTGAGTAGTTTAAAAGTTTGAATTTTGGCAGCCCTGTTTGAAAAGGACACCCTCATTTTAGTATTGTCAAATTTTGTCAAAATTTTGTTTTTCTTTATGCTTGCCTACCCTGAAAATTTCATGTGTCTAGCTTGAAAGGTTAAAAAAATTACATCTTGGCGGCCTTGTTTGAAAGGGACCTTCTCCTTCTAGTGCCCCCAAATTTTGTCAAAGTTCATATTTCTTTATATTTACTTACCTCAAAAATTTCATTGGTTTATAGCTTTAAACATAAAAAAGTTTAAATTTTGGAGGGCCCATTTGGGGGGAACTCTCCATTGTGGCACCCCCGATTTCAGGTGGGTACCAGTACTTTTGGATATCTATAATAGCTCATAGTATGATTCATGTGCGGTTTGTGGTTTGAAAGGAGATAGATATAGAAGAAAAAAAAAAGAAAAAAATACAAAAAAAACAAGGAAAAATTTTTATGACCATATGAAAAGGCCGTAAGTAGTATGTTCAAAAAACATAAACTTTTTTTCGTTAGTGTTGGTGGTAACCAAGATATACCGATTTAAAAGTTGTGCACTTTTTGCTGATTTTTGGCCTCTGAAATCGCGATCACTTGACTGAGCGCCTCCAAACTTGGTGCACATACAATCTCTATCTGCACCCAAGTTGTGCTCAAATTTCAACGTTCAGCAAATTTATAGCTATAAACGAATTAATAAATTTTCGAGACAAAAACGGCAGTTTTTTCTCAAAATTTAGAGTTTCTAAATCACAATCACGTGACCTAGGTTCCTCAAAATTGGCATACATGATACTTTTAGTTATTGTCATATTATATCCAAAATTCAACTTTCTATGATGAATCTTTTTTAGTAATAAGCAAATCAATAAATTTCTCTGCTTATCTATCAAAATGGCCGAGTAAAAACAAAGATCCTACGCGCGCGCGAAGTCCCAATTAAATTTATTAAAAGTAACTATAACTGTAACTATAAATAAAGCTAGTTACTTTTTTAAAATGGTAACTGTAACTTAGCTACGTTTTTCGTCAAGTAACTGTAAAAGTAACTCAGTTACTTTTCCAAAGTAACTTGCCCACCACTGTCAGTAAGTGAGCTAATATTGGCCAAAGGCGTCTTACTCCACTTGGCTTTTTACCCCACTCTACTATATTCAAGATTTCAAAAACATAAGTGAAAAAATACATTTTTTGAGTGCTCGTGAACTTCTCTGTATCTGCCATTTACAATACCTTCAAAACGGGGACATATTTTCAGCTAAAATCGTGCACTCCTCTCTTGCTCTTCGCAAATGTCGTTTACAAATTTATGTGTTCGTGTGATTCGAATTTGACTTATACTGGTGAGTCAACTCGACATTTGAATACCAGAGTGGGAGAACACTTAAATGTGGCCAGCCAGCATGAAAATAGTGCGATTAAACAGCAGATACTTTCGTGTGCGGTTTGCTCTAATGTGCGACATGACTTAAATTCTTTCGAGATTTTGAAACAATGTAAATCAGATTTTACGGCAAATATTCATGAAGCTTTATTAATAAAGAATTATCGACCTAGTTTAAACAAACAATTACATGTTCATGGGTCGTCTTTTCTGTTAAATGTCTACAAATGATAGTTACTCCAGTTGATTAATGTGCTGTTTTTCCCCCACGAATTTCTATATTTTCAATTAGAAGACGAACTGTTGACCTAAAAAGAGAAGACGAAATTGGGGTGAAACATTGGCTATTTTGAAAGAACAGTTATTTAGAAATTCAAAAATATAATTAAAGAAATACAATTTTTGGGTGCTTGTGAATGCTGACGACTAGACTATACGACTCGTAATACGTTTGAGTATATTCACTTACGATCAGATAAATCATTGTCAACACTTAAAAATCGTAGCAAAAACTTGTTAAAAGACCAAATCGGATAACCGTTGGAGAGAAACATTTGCTGTATTTTATCACATTATTCTTAAATAAGGATTAAGGTGAAAAAATACCTTTCGCATGATTTAATAAGCAATATTAAGCCAGATTTTCATTTCAAGGAGCATAAAGCAACAAAATTTAGCAAAAGACCAGTACGAGAAGTTTTGCGTCTCGTCCATGTGTCGCACCCATTCTCCTTAACCTTAATTTGTACGTCCAAACAAACCATCAGTTTTGAACTATATTCGGCAGTAAATTTTATGTTCTTGTGTTGAGAATATAAGTTATCTTAAAACTTCAAACAAACACAAAACAAAAACAATTGGATAAAAATCAACATCGGAAAAGGGGGGATACACGACGCTTCGTGAAATGTAAAACAATTGAAATTCTAAGATAAATTTTAAATTGATTTAAAACTATTTGACCTACTAACTGTTTTATAAGATTTAGCATGAAAAACTGCTAGCGGATGTGCGGATGTACAAAAGTTCACAACTGGTCTCGTTGCAGCCCTGCTTTCTCACGCATGAGCAAAATAAATGCTAAACATTGGACAACAGGACTGTTGAGAAGCCTATGTAGGAGCTCACAATTAGCACCCTGGTTATGAACTGCTGATTTAGCCGAATTCAATTCAAACACTTTACAGAATAGAAAATTGCCTTGATATTATCAAGCGCTCCTCAATGTTCCGGCAAGTGCACTACAGCACGTGGACGTAGACTTTCCAGTCTTAGATGCCAAACTTAGCACTTGAAAATAATTTAACACCAGAGATCACAGTCAGCGAATTTATTCTATATCAAAAAAATAATAATAACATCGCGTTCTGAGCGACCGTCATCAAGAGGTGCAAATCTTTGTTGAGCATTGGGGGGATAATTTGCAATTTTACCCCAATTCTGCCCTATTTTCAACATTGGAGGGGATGAACCTCGATCACCATTTTTTTCAGGTAAGCAAATTAAGTGAAGAGCAAAAAAAAGGTCTTCACCAAAAATAGAACACTTTTATCCCCGAATACAGGTAAAGACCAAAAAAAGGTCTTCACCAAAAATGGAACCAGGTGCGTAGCCAGAAATTCGCAATGGGGGGGGCTAATTTTTGGGTCTGGGGGCGGAGCCTCCAGCCGCCAAAGGCCAATGGGGGCTGGGGGGTGGGGGCGAGGCCCCCAGCCGCCAGATTCCCCGGAGCCTGGGGGCGGAGCCCCCAGCGCTCGAATATTTTGCATTTTTTTGCAAAAATAACTTAATTTTAAGCCGCATTTACACGGGCGACTTTTAGCTGCGAGAATCGACATTTTGCCTTTTTTCTTTCTCAAATCGCGTAGGTCACTTACACGGCGCAAGATTCACGTGTGATTTTGTCTGCGCGATATCGCCAGACACGCCCCCCGAAAAATCAAATCGCAGCAGTCACTCACACAGGAGAGATTTTAACGCGGCGCTCGCATTCGATTGCAAGTCGCTGAAGTCACTTACACGTTAAAACTGCCTGCCAGTGATTCTCGCAAAATCGTGTCGGCGGAAGAGTCGCTATCGCACTGGTTTACTTACACGGTGCGAGATAGTTTCAAAGCGCAGCTTGCTGGTTTTGAATTTGCAAAAGCGAACTGCTGCAAAAGCACTTCAAATGCGCCGCTTGTCAGCTTTTGCGTTTGAAGCAATCACGCTTTGGAATTTTGAAAAGAAAATGAATGAAGCCAACGCAAGCGTAAAACGAAATACGAAAAATACTATTAAGCAGCTAATGTCAAAACTTGCAACAAAAATGCAAGGTCAAAGATGAAGCAGCAACGGCGGCGTGCTGATCGAGCCGAATGTGTGATACGTAAATGCTATTTTGAGTTGGCTTGGATGGAGCAAAGTCAAGCGGGCATTAATGCTCATAATTTATTATAAAATTCTGTCATTTACCCAGTAGGTATTGGTTTTTCTCTACCGCAACCCATCTCTGACTGTGTGTCTTGTTTGGTTATGCATAATGTTGGGTAAAATAATAAAATTTATCAATATTTTTGTGCAGTTAATTCTAAAAACACTTTTGAAATTACTTTTTCTCCAAGCATGTGAGTAGTATTATATGCTCCAAAAGCATAGGATTGGGGTTGGAAAATTGGGGTTGGGCAATTGGGGTTGCAAAATTGGGGTTGCTGAGGTTGTGAATATTCGCAAGATCGTAAGCTCTAACCGTATGTTGGTAACTCTAAGAATCGAACTAGGTAGAGTCTAACCCTAGGTTGGTAACCCTAAGAATCGAACCTAGAACTTGGTCAAGAGTAGAAGAGTGTTTTACCTAAGGTTGGAACCAAGAGCTAACCAACGCTTTAGTATAAAATTTGTGAGATTTCTTAAAGTTGTGAGATCTACCTGGGAACCGACCCATGTTCCTGAATGGTAAGACTCTAACACACTCAACTAAGGTAAATCAAAGACCTTTTGTTTATGTGTAATGTCTCTGGAACGAAGTAAAACTGGAAGATTTATACACAAGCGGTGGTAATTCACCAGGGAAAGTCCCTACGAGAGCTCAGCAAACATTGCATTGTCGGGCCAATGTTGGAAAGATGCAGTTGCCAACATTTGTTAACCTCGGCCCCACCGCTGCAGCCAATGTTGGGGCGATGCGGTTTTGCACCAAAGTCCAGTGTTCAGCCAACATTGGCATTCTGCAGCGGGCCGACATCGGAACCTGCGTCAGCCAACAATGGTGGAATAATGTTTCCAACGTCGGCCCGGAGTTGGCAAAACTGCAGCTAACCAACATCGGAACTGCAGCTAGCCAATATCGGACTGCAAACTGCAGCGAACAACATCGGATCCTGCGTCGCGCCAACAATGGCGGAATAATGTTGCCAACGTTGGCAAAGTCGTCAAACTGCAGGCGGAATACTGTTGCCAACGTTGGCAAAGTCGTCAAACTGCAGCTAGCCTACATTGGAACCTGCGTCGCGCCAACTGTTGCGGAATAATGTTGCCAATGATGGCCCAGAGTCGTGAAACTGCAGCTAGCCAACATCGGAAGCTGCGTGGCCCTATATGTTGTGGAACTGCATCCCACTAGCTGGTAATGCTTGCAAGAATCCAGTACTGGCACATATTGTTACAATGGCATTGGTGCGATTGTCTAACTTCATCCATCTTGCGTCGTATAAATAAAGTTTTATTGCAAGGCAAAAAAACTGAAGATGGTAAATAACGCAAGAAAAAGCAAAAGACGTAAAATTTCGCAAACTGAAAATAAAAAACACAGGTTCCTTTGGAAATGTTGGTCGTGACTGCCGTTCAAGATTCAGACCGTGGGTTTGTTGAAGATAGGACGGATTAGGAAGTTATAGAAACTGCAACAACAAAAAATAATTCAGTTAAAGCGAATGATATAACTTACGTAACTGTGAATAAATGTTGTCTAGTCTTTCTATAATGAGCATGTAATTCATGAAAATGGTGTATATAAACAGTCTCTGGAAAAACTGGTGAAATGCCTCTCCAAGAGTGTTTTTGGTTTCCGACATCCCGCGTGAAAAATTTAACTCTTTATACATTTGACAGTTTACTTACAAGCTTGTAGTTAACGCCATATAGAGTAAAACGACAAAGCGTAAGTGAATTTGAATAAGAGCAATGAGACTATATAACAGGGGTAGGCAACCTTTTCGTCCCATGGACCACATCCAGACCCAGCAAGGTTTCAGCGGACCAAAACAAAAGTCTTCGCCTGGACATTAGGCATTTTACAGCCGATTTAATGGCGATGACCAAAGAAAAAAAAAGATCTTCGACTGAAAATTAGGCATTTTGCACCCGATTCAATGGCAGTGACCAAAGAAAACAGCACTTCGGCGGGGTTGCAGATGAATTTCAATCATAAGAAAAAGATCGCGGGCCGAATGAAATTGCTTGGCGGGCTGGTCTGGCCCGCGGGCCGTAGGTTGCCAACCCTTGCTTTATAAGACAACATGAAGCGTTACTCAATCGGTGTTCGATTCCCACACTGGCAATGCATCGTTGTGTCCTTGGGAAAGACACTTCACAGTGGCCCAGTCTAACAAAAGACTAGAAAAAAGAAACCCAAAAAAAGGCTCTGCAATAGTTCAGTTTTGGTTAGACAGACGCAGAATGTCTGGTTAATATGAAGGAACTAAACCGATAAGATAGCAATGAGCAAGAAAAATAACTTTGCGCGTAAGTTTTGTGTTTTTGACGTCCGGAAGTCGCTAGTGTTTGCCTTTTAATAAACCTATGCAGACTTCACTTAATCAAAGCTAGATATCTTGGATCAATGCATACAACTATGGACTAATTTCAAGCGAAATTAAGATCGGGCGACACAGTAACTACATTGTGCCGACACTGGATTATTGAGAAAAGATGAAACTACCTGTAGACTGAGCAGAGGGTTCATTCTATCAGGTCACGATCGCTGATTACTGAATTCTTTGCCCTGACAGGTCGTCTTTGTAATGAAGTCGAACCTAAATATAATCAAATTCACACTAGGTTCGAAAATGTAACCAAATAGTTCAAAAAGCTTCGTTTAAGAATTTCTTAACTGATTCCACTAAAAGGTATTGTCTAAAGAGCGTAAATTTTAAACAAGCTTTAGTCCCGGTCTACACTGTCCGTAAAATCAGGAGTGTATGAGCTTTTTGCTACTTTATTTTAACCAACTGGCACCTTGAACGTTGATAAGATGATACGACGGACGTAAAGAGTTCTGTTTAATATAAATACGCTTGTTTGCTCACGATTTTACGCAGTGTAGACCGTGCTTGAGGCATTTGCTTCCGATTTTTGTACACAGAATAAATCACATTGATGGAAAAATTATCAATTCGGAGCACAATTACACTGAAGCTGTGTTTATCACAGAAAACTGACTTAACCCTCCAAATCCCATGTCTTCGTTTTTCGAGCAAATTTACTCTCACTTATATTTTTTACCTTTGAGACAGTACTGAACACATGGTTGAAAAAATTTTATTAAAGTTTTAATCGGTTTCAAAAATAAAAGGCCGGCACCTATAGGTGCCTCTGGGCACACAGAGTATGAAAACGTCATTCTCGGTCGAAATAAAAGTCTTGCGGTTAGGGATTGTTCATGGAATGTCAGTATCTTCAGACTAATAGTTCATTTGCGGTTACGCATATTTGTTGATATGACGTAACACACTGCATTCTTTCACTTATTGTGAAATGCATACCAACACTTTACGTGAAGAGGAACTTGACACTTTTTGCATTGTATCCTCGTCCTCTTTTGGCAGTGGGCACAATGGGCATGACTGCATTGTTCTTTGACATGCTCGTTGACACAATTATCGGTTCGGACGAAGTCATGTACACGTGAACTTGAAGCTGATCCACAAGCCGTTGACCTCTTAGGGGGCGTCTTATACTTTCCAAGATAAGCTTGAACAATGCTGCGGCGAAATCCACAGTAAGAAGTTGTTTCTTGATTTATAGCTTGATATAATTTCCATGCATTTTGACAAGCAGCATCAACACCAAATGCAAACAGTGGATACCACCATTTTTTCCCCCTGAATGCGATTCTTTCACTCTCAACATTTTGGTCAAATCTATCCACTCCTCCCATAAACGTGTTGTACTTTGTAACAACATTTGGACTTTCTACAGATATCTTCATGCGCTTTTTATTCACAGAAGCCACGCGAATAACTGACGTCTGTGGATCAATTCCATACGCATTCGACGCTAATGTCACAATGCTATTGTCGTTCCATCTCACAATTGCGATATCCGATGTCACTCTCATGCACATTGCTCCACGCCCCATTTTTTTCATTGCCTTTTGTTCATCCAGTGGGCATTTTTCTGTACGGTTCTCCCGTACTGTGCCTGTCCCAAAGTGACCTAATTCCGTAAGTCTATCCAGTAGCGGTAAGCCTGTAAAGAAATTATCAAAAAACAAGTTGTAGGGTTTTTCTTGGGGGAAAGTTGATAGAAGTTGCAAAACAACAGCAGCACCGAGTCCGTAGTTTGGTTGATCAGGAAGTTGAGCAGCTTTGCTCCCTTAGTATGGAATAAATTGTACCAAATATCCAGCACGAGTGCAAGCTGACCACAGTTTATAGCCGAACCTGATAGGCTTTCCATGAATATGCTGTTTACAACTGTGTCTTCCGTAATACGGCACCATCGTTTCGTCAATTGCTATTTCTGTAGAAAAAACTTTTTCGAAATTTTTAAGAAAAGATTTATTTAGTCGACTGAAATATGATTCAAGTTTGGCAAATTTGTCATTTGGTAAAAGATGTAAATTATCGCAAGTGTGCAAATATTGGTGAATTTCCAAAAAACGATTTCGTCTCATAGCATCAGCAACCGCTTGATTATGAACATCTTGCTTTATTTCCCAGTACATCCTTATGTTTTTCGGGGTCATATATCCAGTCAGCAATAAGATTGCCACATATACCTTCATTTCCTCTAGGGTAACATTCAGATGGTGATTTCTTTGCAAAGCGTAATTGTTAGACATTTCCACTAACAAGGTAAAGATGTCATTCGAAAATACAGATTCCCAAGTTTCGACTGCAGACCAACTGCGCTCGACGATAATTTCCTTTTCAACTGGTTCTGGGACATCTTTAGAAAATTTTTTGGATGATTGCCACTGTCTCAGTTTTCTTTTTTTATTACCGGTAGTAACTAGAGTAATTTTATTTGGACGTACAGACGCAGTTGCTTCATTAGCTCTATCTGTGTGAACCACTTCTACATCAGCAATAAGTTGCGCTGGAGTAAGATGGTTGAGATTTGCCTCATCATTATCGTCAGAATCCTCGTCTGTTATATCCCCATCTTTAGGTGGGAAAAGAATAATGGATGAAATGTCAGCTGCTCTGGGGATATCGCCATCTTCATCAGAAAAATTGTCTTCATCATCCACTGTTTCTAATATTTCCAAAACTTTCTCCAGCGGTACACTAAAATAGAAAACTCTCATGTAAATAGGTATAAGAAAATATACTGTAAATACCTGATACAATATCAGCGCTTTTGGATGTAAAATCTAAAATCATTGAATACGCTTGCAATGCAAAAGTGGTTAACATTATCTTTCTTCAATAGCGTTGCTTGAAAAAAAAAAGAGAATAAAAGCTTGAATTAACTAAAATGCACCTTTAATTCATTCTAAAAAACGGTACCTTCCTGAGAATCGAACCCCAACAGCCAAAATTAAAATTTGTAAAAGATACGCTGAGCTATTTTACTTCTCGACAACATTCGGCAAATTTAGGTATCTAAATGATAGAAGAAAAAGGCATATTTACCTCGTGCTGTAGTTATTTTCTAATTTACCATTTGGCGCGGATTTTGCTAGTTCGAGTGTTCTAGTGCCCAGAGGCACCTACAGGTGCAATTTTAAGTTGGAAGCTTATTTCTGCTAATTACATTACATATTCATGAAAACTTGAATTAGGATGTCTAAATATAACTATTCAATAGTCTCATAAAGTATATTTGTTGCAGTTACTTACCTTGTACTTTGTAGTCTATCCATTTAGAAAATACCACTATGCTTCTTTAGCTCAAACTGAAAAATCGCT
Organism: Trididemnum nubilum; assembly: GCA_963965965.1. Lineage (NCBI taxonomy): Eukaryota > Metazoa > Chordata > Ascidiacea > Aplousobranchia > Didemnidae > Trididemnum > Trididemnum nubilum. The sequence continues at coordinate 241,859 of OZ014476.1, forward strand.
GACTTCACGAGCTCTATTAAGCTCTAACAATAAGCAATTCAAATTGATCTAACCTAGTTGTATCTAAAATATAAACCTTATAGAGTGGTTATGTTGTAAAAAATTTGAAAACTTTTTCTCAATTTTTTTAACAGCTGTTTTATTTGCTGGCACCTAGAGGTGCCTCTGAGCGCTCAAGGGTTAAAACTACCTTTTGGCTTTGGAAATCGATAGCATAAACGGAGCTAGTTGCAGGCATGGCTTTTGACATAGGATTTAATTTTCAAGAAGTTGGAAAAAGTTATTTTAAACTTATTATGAAATGTGGCAGTGGATAGTCCCAGGTCTAAAAATTGCTTGAATTAATAAGTGAACCCAATTGATTTAAAGCTTGAAAAAGACTATGGTTCTTCCAAAACTGTTTTGTCAAATCGCTTGTAATTGTGCCCATAACCAACATGCAATACATATTAACTTAGCCTTAGTTAGTTTAAGTCAAATTAAATGGAGAACAATAAGACTAACTGAAATAAATTTTTTAAATTAGTGTTATTTCATTTAGTTGTGACACCATCTTTTTTGTCCCAGTCTGTTCCAGAAATAGTGTACTTCTAGAACCAAAAAAAATTTAGGATCTACAAAAACTTAAGCACTATTAAAGGCAGCATTTGTCGTAGTAAATAACAACGCTACTAAACACCAGTTTTTATTGTTTACCAAGTTCTAACTTTTTCGGTCTGAATTGTAATAGAAGCCGAAATGCCGAGACAAAGTAATTGGCGTCAGCTGTGTAGCAGCTGAATTATTTCAGAAATTTTTTTTTAAAGTTTTGAACTTTGAAAATATCTGAGAAAGATAGGATAAGTTAACCCTAATAGAATTTTAAACTAACGATGCCAAGATACTTCGTTTGCTTATTACCTTTATTGAGTTTGCAAAGCCATCCGTTTCATATCTGCACGATGCTTACGACCACCATGGCGGTCCTTCCAGTTTCTTTAGACAATTTGCAAAGTGCTGTGTTTGTAATCTTTTCTCACTCATCTGAAATAAAAGTTACCTGGTAATTTTTTATCATTTGGGTAAAAAGAATTATAGCGTATGACTTTTGTAAAATTAATCAAAATAAGGTACAGTGTTAAAAAAAAATCCTCAGCTGCCAGGGCAAAAATTGATTGATTACTGTTTTACATCTACCACATAACCGCAGTTTCTCCCAGCTTGGGGCATCCAAGTCAAGTTTTTCATTGTTGACCAAAATGTTGGAAAAAGCCTAAAATATACATTAGGGTGTTGCAGGTGCCCCGACCATCTCAGATTTTGCTCACCTTTTTTTTCAAACTGCGTTTAGTCCAGTAGAACATGAATATGAAGTTTTGAAAAATTTCATCGACATTTACCCTACCCGCCGGGGCACTTTCGGACCCACTTTTTGAAAAAAATCAACTTTTTCGTCACTGGAGGGCGCCATGTAACATATACATAACTGGAAGTGGTTTTAAAAGATGACCCTTCTTGTTCCACACATAATAAAAAAAAAAAACGGAGTGAATTGGACTATTAGGTCTAAAGATATGGGTCATTTTACGGTCATATTTTACTCATTACTGCCTCTAGTGGTAGAAAGTTAAGTTGCATTAACTCAAAAACTGCTCAACCAATTGACACAGAATTTGGTGTACCCCCCCCCATTTTCAGGGGTGAAAATTGCATTTATGTCCTTGGTTTGAGTTGGAACTGCCACTGGAGGGCAGTAATCTATCTTTTTTTCATCGCTGGTTGCTTTTACATTGCTTCATGTTTATGTAATGCAATTGTGTTATTGTTGAATAGCAGTACATAGAACTCTGAATAATACATAACGATAGTGTTCCAAACAAGCAACTTATTTGAGACTAAAATTGTTGAGAAATCCAAAAACAGCAACATCAAAGATTTTATTGAATAACAGTACAAAGAACATTGAACAATACATAACATGTTTCCCATAAGCAACATATTCAAGGCTAAAATTGTTGAGAAATCCCAAAAGAAAAGTAGCATCAAAGATTTTGCCAAGTGAGAAAATATTGGACAGTTTTTGCGTTTCTCGACAATTTTAGCAACCAAAATGTTGCACTATACAGCAGTACTGTACACTTATATAAACACTGTACAACAGCACAGTACATAGTAAAGTTTTGCTGGAAGTAAAGGGGCGTTTTCGAAGATTAGGAATTTCCCTTCTGTCCTCTTTGACCGCCTGCATGTAATTTTGGAGGTTTTTTTCAACTCTAGCTAAATGCAAGAAGTCCACCACAAGCTTCACTTCCTTTTCGGCAGAGTCGCTACATACTTTCAGTCCATTTATGATCTCATTGCCAAGAGCATAGTCCTCATCATCTTTCACTGCATCGCAGGCTTTGCTAGAAAAGCAGAAGGGATCGAAAAAATCCGGAAAAACATAGTGCTACCAGCAGTAGCAAATTGGCTCAAAGAAAGGTGTTGCCCAGCTGTGACGTCTGGCAATTCTGGCTTGCCAAATCCATTGCCATATTTTTTTGTGAACTCCATACTGGCACTGCTAGTGCTACACGGAGATGCATTTATACTGTCTGCCAAAAGACTTTTTTCTTCGTAAGGGACATCTTCATCCCACAAGGCTAAGGGAATTAATTCGCCTGAGAGATACCAAGTGTGCCTTCAAAAGGCTTTTAGTGCAGCAGCACTTACAACAGGGTCAACATTAGCAAAGCTCTTGATGTTGTTGTCAAGTTCCAGGTCCTGGTGTGGTGCTGATGCTGCAAGGGGACAGTTGAACCACCACGAATTAAAAACAAAAGTGCAGAAGTCCACAAATCTAGAAATCTTTTGTAACTGAGACTTGGAAGCGATTCCTTGAGGGATATATTCTTGCAGCATTGCCATTTTGTAACAATAGAGCTGTTTCCCCATCCATCGGGCTTTGTGAACAGCACGACATCCCAAGAACTGGAATTGTCCTTCACTAAGTCCAATGTATGCTTCCATTAAGTCCAACAATTTTTTATAATCACCTCTTGAATATGCTTCCACGCCACGAATGCTGTCAATTAGCACTGACAATAGTGATACACTTGCTCGTTAACTGAACTGAACCTTTTATTGTCAAATCACATACCTTAAGTTTATCATGCAAGTTACCTTTTATTCTCAAATCACATACTTATCATGCAAGTTACCTTTTTTCCTAAATTTCTCAAAAATTTGACAGCTGATTACATCATCCGTTATACATAAGAAGATGCAAAGTTTTACTCACAAAGAAAGCTGATGAAATCACTTTAAACCACTTCACACATTTTGATAACATGATTCAGTCTAAATTAGTTTGAGAAATTTAGAAAAAAGGTAGTGCATGATGAGTTTAAGCACGTGATGTGGGACTAAGATGTTCTCAAGCCAATGCACATTACGCAACAAGTGTAATACAGACGAAATCGATTAACTGCATACTGCTTAAACGCATATATCGTTTTATTGCATACAAATCCGAAATCCCAAACCAAATCCTATCTAACATTAAGTAAAAACACCTGTTGATCGCATATCGTTTAAAGGAATAAATTGGATTATTGCATAAGTTTTATTGCCCTAATTGCTACCTTTGTTCGGTTAAACGCAGTTTTCTTCAGGAAATCATCGATAACAAAGTGGTTTGTTATCGAAAACATTGTGTTGGTTTGCTAAAGGGCAGTGTTTTGCAGAGGCAAAATTTTGTAAAGGAAATGCGTCCACTTTTTTGAAGGCAGGCCAAAAAGATGTAAACAACCACATTGCATGAAGTACTGTAAAACGATAAAAATAAGGTTTTGTGTGAAACATCAAGCGGCCTTTTTCAATCACTTTCTTTCGTTATTACACTGCACTTAAACAAAAAAGCCGTTGCGCTTCGATCAAAGTAATTGTGATGCAATAAAGACTTCTGTTGAGATCAGTGTAATATTTTATCGCTGTTGTTTGTAGCGTAAGTGTATTACAGTAACTTGAATTTGCGCTATTTATGCGACTGCTGGCGATACACAGTGTTTTGTAATGAATTGCTGTAGTGTTATTTCAGACAAGTATAAAGGTCTTCATGCCCCACTTGACTGATATGCAATCCCTAGTACAACGTCCGTTTACGATAAATACTTTTTCTAGAGCATATTGCTTAAACCCATATATCGGATAATCGCATAAAAATGTCTGGCAAACTAGGTATGCAATTAACCAGTTTCGTCTGTAATACCATTCTCAGTAAGCTCTAATAGTGGTGGAATTACACAGAAGGAAGATCACTGACATTCAAGGCATCCACTTTAGGCCGAACTACACTTTAAAACTGCTTACTGTATTGTCATGTATAGTTTGTTTAACAAAAATAAAATTGCATCACATAAACATGAAGCAATGTAAAAGCAACCAGCGATGAAAAAAAGATAGATTACTGCCCTCCAGTGGCAGTTCCAACTCAAACCAAGGACATAAATGCAATTTTCACCCCTGAAAATGGGGGGGGGTACACCAAATTCTGTGTCAATTGGTTGAGCAGTTTTTGAGTTAATGCAACTTAACTTTCTACCACTAGAGGCAGTAATGAGTAAAATATGACCGTAAAATGACCCATATCTTTAGACCTAATAGTCCAATTCACTCCGTTTTTTTTTTTTATTATGTGTGGAACAAGAAGGGTCATCTTTTAAAACCACTTCCAGTTATGTATATGTTACATGGCGCCCTCCAGTGACGAAAAAGTTGATTTTTTTCAAAAAGTGGGTCCGGAAAGTGCCCCGGCGGGTAGGGTAAATGTCGATGAAATTTTTCAAAACTTCATATTCATGTTCTACTGGACTAAACGCAGTTTGAAAAAAAAGGTGAGCGAGTTTGGATTAGAATTTAAATTTCATGAGGCGCCTGCAACACCCTAATATACATTCATAGCAAAATTGAACTTTTAACATCTTGCCATTTTCAACATATTGCAGTTTAAAGTCAACAGTTTTCTTCTTTTTTTAGTGCTGCCGTTTTGCCATTATTGTGGCAGAAGATTAACTTTTGAAAAGTTGGCCTACATTTATTTGAAAAATTTCTAAAGGGAAAAAGCCTTTTCAGTGAAAATCTAAATTATCATATCTTGGAATCGGAAGGTAGTAGTAACTTAAATTTGGTGAAGTTGGTTTTCAGATCTGTTAAAGTTTTTTGAGAGAAAACCAAGAAATTTTTTTTCAATCTAAATGACCTTTTACTGCATATCAGTTTGATTTCTTAACATATGGCCAGCATTTCTTGCTAATTTTTACTTTTATGATACGCAAGAAAAACAATGACAAAAGTATAAAGCACAATTTTCTGAGTCATTTCAAAGGCCAGATGCATATTTCTATAATTTGATTACCTGATTTCTGATGTCGGTTTGCCACAAATAAAAAAGTACCCTATTGCTGATACTCTTAAAATCGGTCAACGAATTTTAAGTGCAGGGTGTTTAGACGCAGGACGATTATGCGGCGGGACTATTAGGTTCCAGGACTTCAAATCTTATTTAAAAACATCAGAAAAAAATTTTTTTTTTTTTATTTTGAATTCGAAAAAATGTTTTTGGTCTTGCACGTAAAATTTCTGGGGCCTAATAGTCCTTGCGACGCATAATCGTCACGATCCGAAATAAAATATGCTTTTTCTAAGATCTTTCCATAGCCATGCATTTCAACTTGTTAGCTGCTACAGTTTTACTTTTAATCAAATGTTTACATGTGTTTTAAATTAAGCAATTAATTGATCAGATTTAAATAAAAACTTCATCAAAAATAAACACGGTCAACTATACTTTAGAACTTGAACACTGAACAGAGAGCTTCGTCAACAACAAAATTTATCTTCAAGTTTATTACATCCAGTTTCTTCATTGTTCAGATCAGATGAAGTAGGAGCATATTATCACTAATGGTGACTGACCATCAATAGATTGCAACAGCTACTTAAAGACTATATCATTAATGTACATTACGTTAAGACAGTAACTAAAAAAAGGTAAATATCTGGAGATTTTTATTTCTTCAGTTAGAGGTCTTCATTTCTAGAAAATCCGTAAGCAAATTAGAAAGTTTCCCACCATCCGTGCTCTAATTTAAAAGGGCAATGAAATCGAAAATTTTTTTGCTTGGTTTTCTCCCAGCAAATTTTGACAAATCTGAAGACTAACTTTATTCAATTTAAGATTTTTACAACCTTCTATTCCTGAGATATAACAAATTTAATTCCCCCTTAAAAAGGCTTTTTCCCTTTGAAATTTTGCCATAGTTGATGATTAGAAAAAAAAATTCAAAAGTTACCGCATGTTCCTGATTCTCAATAAATGTTTTGCGCCATAGTTGAAAAATGAGCTGCTTTTCAATAACTGTAAGCCAGTTTTCCAAAAGTTAATTTTCTCTCACAATACTGACAAAATGGCAACACTGAACTAAGGGAAAAATTGCTAATTTTGAACCGCATTATTTTGAAAACAAGAAGGCATAATAGAAAGTTCAAATTTGGTGAGAATGCGTTAGAGGCTTATCCAACATTTTGGCCCAAAGTGATTCCCTTTTTAAGTTGTAGAGGAGGTTTTGTGCTGTGCCAAAAATATTTTTGCATTGTCTATGCCAAATTGGTGAAAAATTTCAATTTTGTGCATTAGACTTCTCTGGCGCAACCCACATGGCATATGGCAAGCACAGTAAATGTATTTAACAGCAATAACATAGAAAAAAACTACAGCCAGGTAGCCACTTTGCAGTTTGCAGACATGTATTTTATTCTTTTGAAGACAAAAATTTAACCTTTACACACAGCCAAATTATTTTTGTTTATAAATCGCCATTTTTTACGATGATTAGCTGCCTTTAACCATATCGATTTTTCATCAAAAGATTCTGGAAAATTTCTTCTTTCTGGCAAAGGACTGTTTTTTTAGCTTATACTGTATATACACTATACAGGTAAAGTCACTTTTGAAAATAAAGTGCATTCAGATTTGGTTTTATAAGTCTTTTCTACAGCGCTATACTGACAGAACATCGTGTCACCATTGGCTGCATTACTTTTTTATTAGCTTGTTGTAAAAAAGATGGTACAGTTGGGTAGCCACTTTGCAAACATGCCAAAAATTAATCATTTTACGACAGGTTGGAAAGTTTAATTACAAAGCGCAAATTTTCGTGCCATCCTTAATTCCATATAATTTTTGCACTGTGCCAATTTACACAAATACAATTTGCCAGAATAATTTCTGCATTCTCTTTGCTCTGCAACTTGACGCGGAGAAGGCCTTGCCAACTTGTTACACGCTTTAGCGTAACACACTGAGTATAATGAAAGATTTGATTTTTATTTGCTTAAACATCTGTCATAAAACCCTTTATTGGTAAAGTTTTAAAACTTTGATTTTCGGTTGATGTTTTGGACTAGACTGAGATCCAGAACAGATGGCATAGAGTCCCAGTTCAAAAAACAGTGCCAGGTCATAAGGCCTAATTTTTTAAAACACTTTTTCCTGAAGCAAAGTTTTTGCAAAAAATGCTTTACTTTGGTACACACTAGATTTTCTGCTTAAAAGGTCTATTGCAGGCCACTGGTATGAAGATAAGGTTACTAATACTTAACTTTGGTACTTACAGAAGTGTTTCCAAAAAAAGAAAAAAATTTGATAAATAGTAACTGGCAAAATACATTCAAAACATAGGGGCCAGCTATAGTGATTCATTTCTATGCCGTCACTTCATATTATCGGATCAAGGTGGCTGTGAACTACATACAAAAACACTGCAGCAAACTCTAAAGATTGCACAGTTTAATAGTGGAAACAGTTTTTAAGAAATAAGAAAACTAGGTACTGGAAACAAAAAACAATGGCAATTTATGATTATTTCACAGGCTTTAAAGCTTCAAGGCGACTTTAACAGAACAGTAAAAATTTGTAATCATTCATTTGGTAATGAAAAAGTTAGTTGTGCTTATAAAAAAAAGCAATACAGTTATTATAATTATTTAGCAATAAAAATGCGTTTTGGCAAATAATTGCAAAAAAGCTGCATTAAGCAGACTTTCAGAATAGGCAACAAAATTTTGAGAAGCCATAAGAAGCACAATCTCCAACTAACTACTGGTTTCATAGCTAAAATACTTACTATATAGAAGCTAAATAATTTCCCTGACATCTCTGAAAGGTGACTTTATGAGTACCAAAATTTTTTCTTTTAGTTGAACACTTGACCCCTCAATAAAAAATTTACCATACTTTAACCCCAAAAAAATGTTTTTCAAGTTTATTCAGATAACAACTTAGTTGATACACATACATATTGTTTACAAGTTACTTTGGCACTTTTACTGCAGCTCATTTTTGGAACACTGAGGCTTAGCAGGCAACTTTCTTAAATGTGCCTTTTTACCCCCTATAAAAATTGTTTATTTATTTACGGTATGTAAAGAAATGCCCAAGTCCCTTGAGTACATGAAGAATATTGTACATACCTACCATCTAATATGCAACTTTAGCCAACATATATTAGTGATCAAAATACTTTTCTGATTTTTTATCAAAGTTACCCCCATTCCAAGGATGTAGGACTTTACGGTACACATATGGATGTAGAAAACTGGTAATTTTTGTGTATAATAAATTAATTGTGGTGTTTTGAGCTGTTTGTAATTTTTGATTGATACATTCAAATCTAATATTGTTGGCAGAGGCTTTTAGTGTTATGCTACGCAAAATACTGAATAAGAAAATTGCTATTTTAGCCCTAATCCCAACCCTAATGTTAATCCTAACCTACACTCAAAATCTAACCCAAATCCTCCATAACTTTAAATAAGGATGAATGAGCGCTCACTCTGTGCTCTTTCATTCTCTTTATGGGACTTACATAACAACCATAACATAACACTAACCACTTCCAATATTGCTCAATGACAATACTAGGCTAATCCTATGACGTAACAACAGGACTGTGGGTTAGACCTTTTTGGGATAAAAAATTTTGTGAAAAAATTACAGTCTTTATATTTTAAAAAGCCAAACCAGTGGGCTAACCGAAAAAGCACATTATCTTCCATTATACTCCAAACAAATAATATTCATATTTGTAGATGAAGTATCTTATCTCAATTTTTTTCTTTGGTGGATTAAGACTGCATTAGCTCTAAGCATTTCATTTTCAGAATGTCTGCTAAGTGGCTACCGGTACCCGACTGAACAGCATCTGAAAGAATTTTTCAATTATTGACAATTTGTACTCATAGTTCAAAAAACTCAGCCTGCAATTGGTTAAGTTGATCAGCAATGTACCAGCGAGCTAAATCAAGTTTAAGACAATTTCAATTGAATTAAACTTGAAGTATTATACTCCAAATCCCAAATCTTTGCTGTATGTAACTACTGTAAAAGCTTATTCTTCACGTTAACTCAAATTTAGTGTTTTTGAAATTATTTGGAAACTAGAATATTATTGAAGCCCATGGGAAGCATTTGTTGCTTTTTTTTTTAAGAAAAACAAAGATTTTTGAGGATAATTTGACTTTAGAGCAGATACAGACCTTTTTTTATTTTATTCATCATTTTACTTTTAAAACTTGTAGAGATAGAGTTTTTCTGCATCCGATTATTACGAGTTTTTGCAAAAAAAACAACTTTTGTAAAGTTTTGAGGGATTCCAGCTTCGGGATTTTTATCTAGTTGATCTGGAAACAATAAAGTACCGGTAACTGTAATTACATTTTTAGTTACCAAGTTGCTTTAGCTAAGAGAAAGCAAAGGGACATTTTGATCTTCGAGTCAAGCTGCCACTCGCCCATCTGTCTACACAAAGTACAGGCTTCACACTGATCTTTTTTTAACTGAACTTCAAACAAGAACACTGTAAATACTGAATTTTTATAGTCTTTGTTTTGTTCTGACGAAGAATTAAACCCAAGTCTACAGTTTCAGTAGCAAATGCTCTATCCACTCAACTAATGATCAGCGCAGTAGTTGTAAACTACAATACGTTAAGATAATTTTGAGTGATAAAACATTGTCTATAGAAACATAAAAATCATTTCTAATTGTTATCTTGGGATTCTGACTATAAATTTAGCGTGTCGTATGAAATGCATGCATCTGATATTTCAAAATCCAAACCACTCAATTTTTTACTTTAAGTTTGCAAAAAAATGCGATACCTATAACTGGGTTGCAGGAATTTAAAAGTTGTCCAAAATCGTTTTGTGTAGTGCAGTATTGAACAAAGAAGGATTTTAAACAAAAACACATGGTTTAAGCTATACACTTTTTGTTTTTTATAAAAACCAGTAAATTAAACAAACTTTAATCATGATTGCTGTTAAACAAATCAAAAATGGCAATACCAAAAAGGCCCAGCAAACTCTGCTGATTAAGTCCAAATGCGTTGTACTAGCACGTGTTATTAACATTATTTTTTTCATGCTGAAGCTGGCATTATTCTCAAATTATTCTTAAACCTAAAGCAAAAATATAAATCTTGTGTTCCTTTGCAATTCTTTTTACTAAAAAGCATTTTACTGTGTGTTATTGACATGCCAAGTGTTTAACCCTTTGTTGAAAAATTAAAAAATGTTCTCACTTTTTTTCTTAACTTTAACAGCTAGGGAAATTTTTGACTTATTCAATTGAGCTCATATTTTGTGCAAACTGTTTTGAGATAAATGGTAGCTTTTTGTTACCTTTACATTGATGGAAGTGGCTGGTGTTATGTAACATAATGCCCATGAAGAAAATACGAGAGCAAAAAGTGAGCGCTCATTTACTCTTTTTTGTTTTTTAAATTATCGATATGGTTTGGGTTAGATTTTGAGTTTAGATTAAGACCAATGTTCAGGTTAGGTTTGGGTTAGGTTTAGAGCTAAAATAGCTATTTTTTTTTCTTATTTCTTACATAACGTAATAGCAGCCTCTACCTATATTTACTAACTGGAAGACCGCAAGGTTACTTCACAGTCTCCTGGTCAATGGCAACTTGGCTAATAAACCTGTATTATAATTACAATATTACTAAAGCGAAAAAAAATTACCATTAGCGATCTGGCTTATACTGCACAACCAATGCGATGCTTTTCGAAGAATGATGAGTTTTGAAATATAATGTGCGATAATTTCCAAAATTGAACTTTGAACACGTGATAAACGAAACTAATTATTTCCAGAAAATTACCAACTACAGATCATTGCTGGGAAAAATCTATTTATTTACTGTAGGAAGGTCCCTTCTTAATTTTGACTGGTTTTTTGAAGTTCAATGAAATAAAAATATTTACATAACTTGAAAACTTTTCATTTAATTGTTCAAAAAAAAATACTGAAAATTCAAAAAATATTTTAGTAGTACACTGTAGAACTGTATGATGCCGCATATACAAATACAGTACGTTAACAAAATCAAAATAAGCAGCCCTTTTTTTACCAAGGATACTATTCCGCAGGTCTAGTTACCGGTATGTAACGTAAGCCTACTCTGAGATGTTCCTTGATGTCTTTAGACCTAATCTTTTTGCCAATTTTGCATGATGATTGAAATTCAGTCATGCCTAAACAATTTGCACAAATCCAGTTCTTTTGTTTTTGCTTGCGGCAGAAATTTTTGTTTCTTTTGAGGTACCAGTACGCTAAGCCATAATTTTCTTTGACTTGGCCACCTATCATGATACCAAATCATACATTCATGGCAAAAGACTATGATTAACATTGGCGTTATTTCGACATTTGGAGACAAAATAGTCCTATAGCTATTTTGCCTCCAGCTCCTACGTAGCTCAGTAGCCCTAACCCTGAGCTGTAACCCTAACCTCACTGCTTCAGATCTTAACCTAGCCCTAACGCTAACCCCAACTCTTAATCCTAACCAAAAGAAAGGAAAATACTATCGGTATTTTGCCTCTTGAGACAAAATAGCTACCGCCACTGAAATTTGATATAAGTACAAGTTACCGTACAAGTTTAAATCTTTTCTATGGTAGTGTCTGCTGCACTGGTCCAGTTCTTGATACAAAAATGCTGCTGCACCAGCAGTCAGTTATATAGCTTTTTTCTCATTAATTCAACTTAAATACAGCACTTTGACGCATCAACTCTGATCTGTGTACTGGTAGCCCCGGTGGTGTAGTAGTGGTAAGGCACTCGCTGGTTAAACTCAACGTTTGAGTTCCATTTGTGCTGAACGCGCTCAGCTCGTCTCGCGATTGAACACAATCATGCTGTGTTATTTTTATTTCTTTTTCTTCAAAATTTTGCGTTAGACTTAGAGTTACAGGTAGGGTTCCCGGTTTAGGCAGCAATGCCAGCTTGAGAGATAGTAACTTGAAGTGCAAACACAAACGATCGGTGCAGCAGCAATTTCATGTTGAAAACTGGACTGGTGCTCTAGACACAGCCTTTTTCTACGATGCGTGACATATGTAGGCCTATTTCATAATACAGTTGCACAAACTTCTAGGGCACAATTTACCCCAAGATAGGTCTGGGAAAAAGTTCCTTCTAGTTTAAATATGCCTAATAAAATAGGGCTAATTATCGAAACAATAATCAACAATTAAATAAGTGGGCTGTAGCCTACCAGTAATAACTGCAATTTTGCTTTGTTTCATGTCCGAAATTACCCTTATCAGCTTATTGGTTGGGATCGATTTGGGGATACAGTAGTTTTAGATAAGGCATTAGTGTTTGGATTAGATTTGAGTCAGAAATAATAAAAAAGTAGGCTAGATAAAAATTTCCGGAGAAATAAAACCTTCCAAATATAGTACCGGTAATAAATAGCGGATAGCCTACTGTAACTTAGTCCACTAGTCTAGAAGCCATTTTTACAAGACAATGCTACATCACTGAATCATGGCATGGTAAAACTAAACCCAGCACTGCAACACAAACTGTTAGAACCATTACCTCCAATCCTAAACTTAAACCACCGGTAACTCTTAACAATTGCTTAAACCTGTAAATTTTTGCCTGAAACTATCCACACAAGCATTAATGCTATATATGTACCGTAAATACTTGAAAAACTAGATTTTGTAATGCTGTTCCGCTTCAGTCATTTTGTTTTTTCGTTTTTGAAATTTGTGAGGGGTTTAGCTCAAACATCTTTTGTTTTACAAAGAAATTAGACTAAAATATATAAAAATTACTGATTGGTGTTGCAGATTACTTTGCAAAAAAGTAAGACATAAGTTTTAAGTAAGGTTTGGCCTCACCATAACAAAGTTTTTTCAAGTGCTTGCTCCTGAAAAATCACAAAAATAAACATGGATTTTCGACATAAAAACGTCTAGGCCTTGATTATAATTCAGCTAATTCTGATCCCTGTTCAGCACTTTTGGAATGAACAACCTAAATCAATTACAAAAAATTGTCGGTAGTTAAGAAAAATTTTATCCACCAATGTTGGCCTGGGGCTGGCATCCAACGTTGGCCCTGTATTGGCTGAAATGCATAATGCCGATGTTGGCAACCAATGTTGAGCCAATATTCTACCAACGTTGGCTGAATCGTAATAAAAAAAAAGTATTTTTGGCAAATTGGAAAGCTATAAGTAAAAGAAAATGGCCCAGAATCATTACACAATCGTGAAAAAATTCGAGGAAACTTACTACTACAATAATTACGGCGTTTGCAAAGATGTTGGCAAAACATTGGCAACATTGGCAAAGCGTTGGCAAATTTGCCAACGATTTGCCAACCCTGCCAACTGATGGCCAACATTGGCCCAATCTTGCATGTTTGCTGGGAGCGTATTTGTTTTAGAATGTTCAACGCGATGGAATTATTTTCTTGTTACGGGTATACAGCGTAGCGACGATGTCGTCATAAACGTGAGCGCGATAATAATAGCAATGACGTAATGGTGGTGTGATATAATAGAACTGTTCTATGGAGACAGTGGCGCAACAGTATGGTATTATTATATCTCGATCGCGCAACCTTGACACGTCTGAACCTGTCTAAAACACAATGGCGCAACTACATCAGCACTGACCTACGGTGTAGGTTCATCGGCTATAAAAAAAAAGGACCAGGAGTCACGTTTTCATTCTACCAGAACAAAAGAAACATGGCGGACGCTTGTGATTCAGCTGCAGTTACTGGTGGCGATGTAGCACCACCAACTTCGATCTTCCCTGTTTCAATGCAAGCATGCGATCAACCCACACATGCGTAGAATTATCGACCGCCATCAGTCGTTTACCGAGCATTGGCCCAGTCACCGAATTGAAGCTGATACAGCATTACTAGCGGACGCTGGGTTTTACTATCTTGGCGAAGGTGATAAGGTGAAATGTTGGTACTGCAACGGTGGTTTAAAGAACTGGGATCGTTTTGACGACCAGTGGATAGAACATGTGAAATGGTTCCCTCTCTGTGAATATTTGCTCAAAAATAAAGGCGTGGACTTTGTCAAAGACATCGTGAAAGGGTTTACTGGTTTGAAACGTCCAGTCGTACCCAATCCACTGCCAGAAAACAAACTTCAAGGTCTGCAAAAACTAGTTAAAAACAAAACACCGGCAAAACAGCAACCGCTGTTCCCGCCCTTAATCGATCCTAGAGGAGGTGAGGATGTGAAAGAAAAAGTCGACAGAGAAATGTGGTTGGGGAGAAACGTAGAAATGGCAAAACTTCTAGGATTTCAAGATCAAAAAATAACCCGAGTTCTAACGAAAAGATTTACAGAACATGGCAAAAACTTTAACACCTTTTACGATTTTATGCTGAAACTTATGGAGGAGCCTGATGTTATTTTTAAACCAAAATTGACTATGAAACGAGCAAAAGAAATATTGGACGAGGTAAAGTGTATGAAATGTAAGAAGGAGGAAAGGTGTATGGTATACCTTCCATGCGCTCACATCACCGAATGTTTCTGCTGTTCTAGAAAATCGCAGCTGTGTACGATATGTGGCGAATTCATCAAAGAAAAAATTCGCTCGTATCGAGTATAAGTCCAAACGATTACGTCATGAGCCTAAAATCAACTCACCCTCTAATTACACCCGACTATGGCGCAACAGCACCAAGAACAGCAGTAGATTTTTTCCCATGCTGTGGCGCAATCGCTTTTTTCTCTTTGTTACCTATAAAAAGGGCAGCAAGTGAAAGACTCGAAATCATGCAGTCTTTCACCAACAAAGCAGACGAACTATATCTGGAGGCAGAAAACGTGAGACTCCCAGACTATATCCCACCGTTTACAAGCTGCTACGAAACTTTGTTCCAGCAGGAAGAATTAATCGAACGCGCCAGAATGATGGAACATTTAGCGAGACAAATCAGACAACAGTTTCAAGCTATCGCAGACTCCGGATTCCCGATCCCTACTTCAACTCTGCTGAGAAAGGCTGTGGTCTCGGTCAGAAAAGGGAAGTTTATGTTTTCCACAGAACAACTTTCACGCGTAGTGCAAATGGTTATGGAAACTAAACCCTACTTATTATTCCGACCAAATAGCGATACAAAGGACTACGTTATTTTCGTTTTCTGGGCAACAAACTACGATGATACTCGTTGTAAAATTCAGGAAAACGCAGAAGCGATTAAAAAAGAAGTTCTCGCTGACAGGTTTCAACTACGATTTAAAGTGGAAAACATCCCATCGCCAAGACGATTCATTTTCTACATGCTGAACAACTACCTCACCTTGGCAGTTCAAAACGACGACAACTGTCACCTCCCCACAATCGACCATAAGCAGCTGGAGTCTTTTCTGAATCTTTTGGAGGAGCACGACGTCACTACACCGAAGAAGCGAAGATTGACCGAAACTGACTCTTCTACAAACGCTGAACTTACACAAACAGCAGCTCAAAATTTGGATGACTATATGTAATGAAACGTGTACGTTTTTTTGGGTTTGTAATCGTTCGCGTACTGTCTGAATCTGCTGCCTGTCGCGAAGCTCGACGGAGCAATTGGGCGCTTGTTGCCCGAAATCGCCAACGTTTTCGCCGACAAGTTGCTTTATGTGCTAAATTGATTGAGTACTGTCTTGATCCTGTACATAGAATAAAAATCAAGTGTTTGTTCTCTTTGTGAATGTATTGTAATAAAACACAAGCGAAAAAAAATCGTTTTACATGTGCTTAATTTAAATAAGCAAAGAAAATGTAACACAAGCGAGAAAGTATTTACATCAGTGAGAGTGCACGAATAAACAAGTCGACTTTACGATCGTTTTCAGTCAGGTTAGATGAGAAACGAGAAACGATATGACGCATACTGTAACGATACAAAATAAAATATACACAATAGTGACCACACGTGGTAGAAAACAAACTTTGCACTGTTTTATCATTGTAGATCCACGTTTTGGAGTTGTGTTCCATGAAAGTTGTAAAACTGTTCACACTAGGTGGTAGACCGTAACTATCGAAATACTCCCCCTTCCCATGTTTATCGAAATAAACAGCAATCCAATGCTCCCCTGGTTTAGAGCTAGGGTGTGAGTTAATAACGTAAGCAGAGGGATAATCGACACGTTGCAATTGGTTCTTGGCACAAACTTTTTTGAAAATAGATTTAGCAAACGGGTCTTTATTCAATAAACGTTGAATTTGAACCGTGTTCATGCTGTGTAATCAAAAGCCACGTGGCGATCTTTATCGATCTGTAAAAGATTATCATGCTTAGCCAGTACAACAGCGGTCAACGTGCGAGGTGTCGCATCGGCGAAATGAACCTCCAATCTAATATTACCACTCTTTATTAACTCGAAAGTTGGATCTCTCGAATTTAGCTGAGGAGTTAAATCAAAAGCGAACAGCGTGTATCCACCACCGAAATCAGACCTAGACAAAGCGAGACCCGTGTCGGCGAAATATTGGGAGGTCTGCGAAAATAGTCTCTAATAGCTACGAATATATTTGTTGTTCTCAAAATCCGGTTGGAGGGGTGAGGAAGGAATTTGAGTTCTATCACGATAAATACACACAAAATTAATATCGTAGTTCATGAAATTGAAAGGCGATTTTGCAACGTTTCCATTGTATGCATCGTTGTCGACAAATCCGACCACGAGACGGGTGGGTAGTTGACCCAAAAACAGACTTTCCTTTGAAAAAGATCGATTTCCTTGTGGGATAGTAAACGTTTTTACTTCTACACGCCTCAGAGGATATTTTGTGGTACCGTGTTGTAGAGCTTTGGCGTGCGCTAATTGAATTGATGGATTTGGTTTCACTTTTCGACAGAATAAAGAGACCTCTTTCAACGAGACTTTGTTTTCAGCTTGGTTGGCGTTTCCATGCAAACAAAAACTATCCTTCGATCTTATCAACTTGTATTTAATTTCTATTCCGTTGAGGAGGTATCTAGACTGGAAACTCATGTCTAGATGTAAACGACCCAACATATCGATCTCATGACTTTGCGCAGCTAAGGCTTTTCTTGTAGTATAACCGGCGTTATTTGCACCGCGTGTGTTGAAAACGCCAGCGGTGTTTTGATACCATAAAACAGACGACAGTTGAGAGTCTTTCGTGTCTTTCCCAAAAGAAAGCAGTGTCTCTAAATAAGAGCGATAAGGGTAATTGTTTCCTGACTGAGTCACCAACGTATCGTTCAAATACAAATCGCACTGAGACCACAACGTGTGCAAAAAATTGCACTCTGGAGCGATTTCGAAATTTTCCTCAAGCGCAGCATCGTTCGCTTGTGTCACTGACGCTCTAACGTACAGAAAAGTGTTAGCTAGATCGATGTAGTGCGAACTCTCAGCAGCAATACAAAACTCCACTGGTCCCTGTGAAGTTAACACGGACAAGGGTCTGTACTCCGTAAAAAAACCATCCTCCAAACTAGTTTGAGTTGGGGGCACTGAAAACAGATCCAATTGACTGGAAACTGACTCGGAAGAATTGGGATGTATCAAGGACGACATCCTAACTAAATATGTCACTGGAACGTTTGCGTCGCTTCTTTTGAACTCGTGATGTAGGTTTATGTTTACGCTTTGCAGCCTGTCGTAAAAGTGTCGACCCAGCAGACCGAGCGCAATCGACAGCAGCTTGTTTCGCATCTTTCCCTGCTAGAACGTCCAAGGCAAAACCAAGACCACCCTTCAACGCTTGCTTCCCGATCGCTTTCGCCCCTGACTTGATCAACGGCATAATCGACTTCGCTATACTTCCAAAAATACTTCCTAAACCATAACCCCTTTGAAACGGTGCCCCGCTGAAATACGAACCGTCGTTTCTGACTTGCGTCAAGTAGTAGCGTTCGTTTGCCTTGGAATCGCAACAGTATGTCGCAAGCATATTGTTTTGTGTGAATGAGCACAGCGACGGTACGGTATTGAATTTAAAGAGGTAGTTTCGCTCTTCTCAAATGTAGAGTCACGATAACTTTACCTTTTTCAAACCGAATAGGATCGCCTTGATCGTCGCGTAAAGAAATGTTGATATCGGAAAAATGTTTTCTCAAAATAGGTTTGTAATGCGGTTTATCAAATCTTCTGCAGACCAAGTCTCCAGGTTCGCCTTGGACAGCAACGACATCTAGAAGAGGTGCAAGTGTATCACCAACGATTTGCAATTGAATTACGTCGAGGTAAACGAATATAGCATTGGTGTTGTTGAAATCCGCAACTCTTGAAGCTACATGGAACCCCGGTCGTCTGTAAACCGTCGTGTCGAAGCCTAACATGCGTGCTAATGGGGAAGATAATGCAACTCTCATATTTTGGAGCTGAGGTTTTTGAATTTCCAACGACGCTACTTGAGAATAAGGATTGAAGTGTAAATATGTCCTCAATCTCGGGAGTGTCGTCAACCCCGATGTAGGATCTCTCATTTTCGCGTCTGCTGCAGCTGTGAAATGTTTTTCCATGTCACGATTTAGCTGATCGATTACATCGCGAGGATTTTGGTAGTATCCTAGCGATAAGAATACTATTATATCTATGTTATCCTGCTTGCATTGCACCCAATGCTCCAAAGATCGCGACATTGTGTACCAGGATCTCGGGTACTGTATCTCAGCTAAACCACATTCCCAAGAACCTTCCAGAGTCACAGACTTCGGTAAGTGTACTTTAAAGTCCAAAGTCTTATTCTCAGGAAAGACAGACATCGAGGCGTTGCTAGGAAGAATTAGAAACATGTTTTTTTGTCAATATGGGAGCTGGTAAAAGATAACCCACACCGCTTGATAGTAAGCTCACCCAGAGCTCCTTATTTTCCACACCTTGTGTCAAGTTGTATAGACTAAAAGCGATCACTACGTAGACAGCAGTAATCTGGCAAATAAACAGAGCTAAATCGCTTACAGCCGGCGACAGATTAGGCATAACACACAAGATCTCGCTCACGTACCCAGCAATTAAACGAGTCTGGGTATCCCAACCATTTCACAAAATACTCGTGACCTTTATTACGTTTTCGTTTTTTAAGAATGGACTCAACTTTGTAAATGTTATCGCTTTTAACCACTTTCTGAAGTTCGGGTTCGTAAAAACTTCCCTTCACATCCTCACCCCTCAAATCTCTTATTTTGTAGTAGGGCGGATCGCCGGTAAATGCCTCAGCAATCTCAAACTCCTCCTGAGTCCAACCTTGAGTATGAGCTTTGGTAAATTGCCCGCGAATCACAGACAACCTTACTCTTGTCCCAACACTGAATTTAGGGTTTTTAGGCTGCTGATCGCCGTATAACGTGAGCCATATCGACTCTTGATTAGAAGGGTTGACCTCTGCTGGCGAGCATTGAATTGAGCAATGGAAGGAGTGGTTGTAGGCGTGCACTAATTTTTGAATTACGTTGACGTATTTCCGCTAACTAGAATACGTAAAATACCTAAATAGTTTTTCTTTGATAGTACGAATAAAGCGTTCCACTATACTAGCTTTAATTTCACGGTTGTAGGTGTGAAAAAAATGAATATTGCGATCTTGAGCCAGCTTTGAAACGCTTTATTCGTAAACTCTGTCCCTAAATCAGTTTGCAAGGAAGAAAAATAACCACTTCGCTTCAATATTTTAGAAAACGCTGTTATCACACTCTGAGAAGTTTTATTTTTCATACATTCCACATAAACGTATAATGAAAATACATCAATCACGACAAGAATAAATTTAAAACCGTCGTTGTATTTCTGCAAATAACTAAAATCGATCAAGTCTGCTTGAAATTGTTGTTTCGGACCAGCTACAACAATTTTTCTTCTTGGAAAACGTCTTCGAACTGATTTGTGAAGAGTGTAAGTGTCTTGAGTTGAAAGCCAATTTTTAACCTTAGGATTCTGCGCGGTTCTCCGAAACGCTGTTGCGCCAGAAAACGCTCCGTTTTTTTTTTCATCGTAATAACTCAAAAACTTGTCCATGAGAGCGTTTTATCAAACGTCGGCCAACCTGGTATGGTGGGTAGGTTCTTTTTTGACCACAGCAGAGCGTAACAGTTCTGTGATATCGCTGGAAGGAATCGCTCGATCGTCAAGAACTGAGTTTCCGGCGTCGTTCCAGATAATATTTTTCTGATTTTCAATCCCGCTCAAAATCTGTTTCACCTTTTTGCTCTTGGACTTTTTGAAATGTTTTAATATCTCTTTTTTCGGTAATTTCTCCTTTTTCTGCACACGTCTAGTGCGCCGCTTTTTTTCATATACGCCGGATTTCAGCAAGATATCGTTATATAGCATTATTTTTTCGTGAGGCGATTTTTGAGAATTCAAAACATCTTGCATCTGTTGATTGAAGTCTGATAATATTTGATCTTCCACAGCTTGCGATGTAACGTCTACAGTCTTTTTTTCAAACTGCTCCGATTTTCGCAACGCGGCGTCGTAAAGTCGTAATTTCTCATGCGCCGGTCGCTGTGAATTTAATATCACCTGCATTTCTTGGTCAAGGTTGTTTAAAATAGGTGTCTCCACTCGCCCGACACCTTCCTTCAACTTTTCATAAACTTGCGGTTCCAACGCCACTAATTTCCTCATTTTGCTAGACCAAATAAACTACTCAATAGCGGTATCGCAGCACCGATCAACGCAGACAAAAAACCGCCGCTTTGAATAATCTTTCTTTTCTTCTTTAGAGGTAGCTTGCGATCGATCAGTTTACGTAATGACGACTTGTGTTTAGCGAGTCGCTTTTTATGCTGTCGTGAAATCGGTGCAGTTTCTTTCAGGATGTTAAACGAGACGTCGCAAAGGCAATGGATTAAATCATCTTTGGACTTCTCCACAACAGCTTTGTGCAAAGAAGGATTCGCGCCATACAAAAGCTTGATAGTGGAAGCGTTTCTTTTCAAGCGATCCATGGGTAGAGAACTACTGATAGATGTAGTTCACTTCGTTTGGGAATACGTTTGTTCTTATTCGCTGGGAGTCGTCAGTGTCTGGTCTGAAGTCTAGCATCAAATAGCCTCTTGGCGTGGCGACGGCGTTTTTATAAGCGTCTTACACAACTTTATTTTTATGTGGGAAAGCTTGTCTTAGAAAGTGTTAAATTTGGGTCGCATCGCGACAGTTTTTAAATAAAACCACAAAATGTGAATTCAACGATATTTTGCGGATGTTTTTTTAAAAAGATTCTGTGCTGTGAATATTACTGAAAAATTGAAATGGTGAGCGTACACAGTAAAGATTTTAGTAATCAAATCTTGGGGGTAATGCATTAAATCATCGAGAACTAGTAAACATCGATCAGCGAGTTTCAATATTTCGAGAGTCGGGATTCCTTGAATAAATTCAATATCGTTCAAGTAGTCGTCGAATTTTTTTTGATAGGTGTCTTAAAAATATAAAACTTTTTCGATTTTTTCTGTAAATATCTCATTACGGTTTTCAATAAAGTGAAACACCCAGTGCGTTTTTCCACAACAACTTTGGCCACAAACTAAAAACGAGGCGGGGGAAGTCAATTTCAGCGCCATAGTACTTTTACAACTGAAGAAATCGACCTTTGCATCTACTTAAAAAGGTAGCTTTGCAGCGTTTAAGTAGCGATTTCTGGCGCGGCGCTTCAATTTATGAACAACAGAGCGCTCTTCGCTTTTAGAAAGCTGCGTCTGCTTCCAACTCGTGGCACGACTTAAAGATGGCGGTTCGTAAAACCAAGAGCGAACGTGACTAAAACTTTACTAATGTGAGATTTAGATTGGAAGAATAGTTTACGAAGTCTACTTCCTCAAACTAGAATGAAAGTTAGCAAAGAGTTCAGCAAAGCGTTTAAAATAAGTTTACTAAACCTTTTCGCGACTACAATAACGGTAACGGAATAGTGAAAAGTTTGAAGTAAGTCTGTGAAATTACTTTTGCGACTAGAATAGCGATTAGAGAACGTTGGAGGTTAAAACACGTATCCAAAAAAAAAAAAAATGTAACTAAGATATCTATTTGTGTGAATTAGTGAATATTTGAAACATGTTGCAGAGTTTTTTTTTTCTGTAACTGAAATAATCGTTAACATAGAAAAGAATTTTAAATAAATATACCAAAATCACGTTTTTGTGGTTAATGCAAGATATTGGATTACCTACTATTCAAGAGAAGATCTGAAACATCTTTACTGGATGGTTAGTTTGAGCTACAGCGTTAGAGTACAAGTTACTGAAGTGTGAATCGATTTCATTGGGGAGGTAAGTGAATATTCTTGTTTGAAGTTTTTTGTTGTGTTAAAACTGCTGATGTTTTTTTTTTGACTGGTGCAAAGACCACATAACTACTCGCTTGCTGACGATTTGTCACACTTGAACGGCTACACGCTCTGGTGATAAGATAATTTCGATCTCGTGATTACTCACTTGACTACATTCACATATATCCAATGACGTCATATACGCATCGGCCTCGATAGAAAAGACGATTAGCACTTATGGTTAGAGTTCGATTCCGCTTTGATTTATTTTCTTTCATTTAACACTTGTAAATACAGCAATTGTATTTAAAAACAAAAAAAAACAAAAAAAACACACGAAACGGTAAAATTAAAATCCAGATCATACAAAATAAATTCGTAAAAAATATATTGCCGGTTCCGGGCAAATGGGACAACGACCAATCCCATTAACACGTAAAGCTTGAACGCATTCTGCACACGCTAAAACGTGGCAACAAAAAAGCGCAATAAATGTCGCTTCCGCGTCAAGACAAACCACGCACGGGTTGCGTAGTCCTCCCTCCGGAGCTTCCTGCTCTTTTTCAGGTGGTTCCATTTGTTGCAGTGCTTGTCTTCGAGGTCGTTCAGCGGGAGGATCCGCAGGGATATCCTCCACAATCACAAGGTAAGCGCCAGCCGGCGCGTCTCGGAACATATCGACGATGCTGCAAAAAAATAAGTAAAAGAATTTAATCGTTATTACAAAAAAATAAGCTTACTATCTAGACCAGCGGTTAGATATGTTTGATTCAGCTGCGATATATCGAGAATTAACACTCCGAACCTGCAATCGTTCATCTAACTCATTGGTTAAAAGATTTTGTTTAAATCGTTTCCCTTGAACAAACTATGCGAAACTGAATGAAACAGAAGTTATTTCGATATTAATGGAAAACGCTTCACTATTGTAAAATAAACTACTATCGCGAAGAGTGAAACGTTCTATGACCTGCTGCAAAATACTTCTGGAACTTACCTGTAGACCATAGTCCACAGGTTGAAAACTAATCGTCTAGAATACATACGTTAACTCAAAACCTCATGTGAGTGATTAGTTCTCACCACCCGATCGGTAGATGTCGCTACTGTATTTTATGCAGTGTATCTTCACTTGTGAGAGTTAATTTTTTAGACGTTACAAACAATGTTTGGGTACAATACCTACCAGATAGATCAATAATAGTCGCAAGATACGTCTGATGTATTGCTCACAGTTTGTTTTTTGTTTGAAATTTATATTTTAACTTTATTTCCTCCTTCATAAGAACGCATTGTAAACGTATCCTACCTCTATCAAAGGTAACAAACTATAGCGATTACAAATTTACTTTTGAAAATTCATTCTTTTTTATCTATAGGATCTTCCTGTTTCTTGCGACTTCGAGAGGATCTTCGAGATAGTTTGGATGTGGAAATGAAAACACGGGTGATTTAATACCGGCTGGTTCTTTTTTCTCTGAATCGGTAAGTTGCGTTTATCTATTGTAGAGTTTGGCACGGTACCGAAATAAACAACTTCTATTTCACGTTTAGTGACGATTAAAGCTTTTGGAGTTTTTTTTTTTTTTCTTTATTTTTATTTATTTATGTGAAGTGTCTGCAACTCAATGCAAGCTGATTAGCAGTAACAAATGGTGCCCCCATATTTGTTTTGAAAGATAAAGAGGTTTCAAATTGTTGTTGAATCTCATGATTTTTAAGATCACTATGTTTTGGTTAAAAGAAGATGTCAATATTCTTCTAAGTTAATTTTGTCAACCTCTAATTTTTGAGAATCCTTTTTTGTTTGTGTAAAGTGAATATAATCCAGCTGTGGATGAGCAAGCAGTTACAAGTCTCTCAGTAAACAAAACGTCATCAAACCGAGATTAGCGCTTAAAACTTATCGATCACTCTTTTCCGCGAGTGAAGCGCTTTGCAGTTAGTGAAAAGTTATACTTCTAACAACTGGTTCTTTCTTGCTGACGTCAGTAGTAAACAGACATGGTAAGGTTGATATTGTAGCTTTGTTCCATTTTATTAACGTAAATACAAAACAAAGTTTACACACAAAACATCAATAACACGTTGCACATATCGATATACTGAAACATACACTTTTGAATTTAGATTTAAAGCGAAAGAAAGTATCGATTACAGATCTAGAGGTTCGGTATCGATTCCACAATTGAGCACTCGTCGCTTGCAATAAAACAAAGATAGACCACGCTTGTTTTGCTTGCAGGAGTATACCCTATAATCCTTGATTCGAAAACCTCTATTTGTGATTGCGAGCGGTTCGTCTGAAGTCAACACTCGAAAATAGTCATCGAAGGTGAGTCGGTTTTGTTTGTTATTAACACCTTTGCAAGCTAATTTATCACCTTCTGGTCCACTGCAGACGTAACTCTTTGGCGCCAAAAGTGTCATCGAATTTGAACTAAACTCTAACTTATAAATTCCGGGCATTCGCTTCATATATGTCTCTCTAGCAAGACAACAAGGTTGAGGGATCCACTCTCTTCCAGCGACTTTAGTTTCTATGTAATTTTGCTTGTGTTTTTCGCAGGCTGCAACAACTAAGTAGTTAGGTTTTTGGGTAAAATATTCCAACCTTTTTTCTGCTTTCACACAATCGTCAAGTTCACGTTCAGCTAGAGCACAATAATAGGAATCGGTATCTGTTTCCAATAAACTTATCTTTTCTTTTTGACAAAATTTGAAAAGGAAATCGTACAAAAAACAAAGCATGGTTAATTTAGCGTTTAAATATACAAACAGACCAATTTGAATCGGTAAGTTGTTAATAATTTTCTTTTTTAAACTCCTCACTTCATAAATTCTGGGTGAGATAACTTCCAAATTGACAAATTGCGGATCGTTCACTTTCTCATTGACACCAGTGTCATCAGAGTACTCTATCAAACGGTGTTTCTCTTTATTGATTAAGGAAGCTGAATACAGGGAGTTTCCTGAAAGTTTGGCAGTCAAAGCAAGAATTTGGTGGGCTGGGTCTCTGTCTCCCTGGCGTCGGGCTTCACAAATCCTATTACCTAAGTCTTCAAAGCATTTTTCGGGGTGGAATTCCACAAACTCGTAAATTCTGGTAATTTTTAATCCTTTTTCTAAGTAGAACTTTGCCATTTCTGTGGTGATCGATTAAAACCTCTTTTCCGAAATGACTACAGATTAAGGTTCGTTTTGGTTTTTTGAGAAACCCATGCTTTTCAGCTACTTTTTGCATGTACTCCCCAATATCCTCACGCGAAACCATGACGTTTTTAATGGTGAGGGGGTGATCTGAAAAGATTGGTTGTAGTTCTGTTGGTGTATGGATATCGACAATAAGGAGACCAAAAAGACTATCATTTTGAATACCATGGAGTATTTTGTTAAAACTTAACTGTCTTCTGGGTTGTACTGATTTTAGAGTTTTTACAAATTCAGCAACTTCCGGCCTTTTTTTCAGAACATTCCATTCACACTCCCAAATTGAAATAACCTCATACCCTGCGTCTTCAATTTTCTTTGTGATTTCCAGAGTATCCTTTCTGAGTTCTTCGACTTTGTCTCCATAGAAGTTGAGCACCTTGAGAGTGCCATTGCGATTTCTATTCGCTTGGCAGAGATCACAGCCATGCCAGACGCAGCCTTGAAACTGGAAGGCCTGTTTCCCAGCTGCGCCATCTAGTGGAAAAGACCAATCGGTAACCCTTACCTCACCGCCGTTAAACTTGTGTTGAATTCGTATGTTTCGCAATGTTCCTGCCATGAAAGCCATTGGTAGCATGCTAAACCGTAACGACATGCTGGTTGAGGACGATAGGCCTCCTTTTCTTGATATCTACAGAAATAACCTGTCGGATTCTTTTGCATGATAGAGTGTAAATATAATGAATTGGCATCATAACCTCGCACGATGGCGCAAGTGTGCGGGTTTTCGACTTGATGGGGGCGAATTTTCGTTTCACCAGAAATTGCTAGACGGGAGAAAATTATTGACAAACCGCCTGTGAAGTGAGATCTTAATTTCTGATACAAGTCGCTGTGTCTTTTAGGAAATAAGCAAAAGAATGCTCCACGATTAATTTCTTTTTGCATTTGGAGTTTGGCAGCACCGCTCACTGAAAAACTGTTTTTAAATAAATCTATACCATCTTGAAAATACGGTTGCAAAAGATTCGATATTGCTTGAACGAATGGATTCACATCTAATAAGTTATAATGAATAAGATGATCTCTGAGACTTGTCCAACTCTCTTTCTGCCAAGTATCTACTACAAGAGCGTATTCCTCATCAGTAATGTTGCTTTGGTGCAGCGTACTATAAAAGGCATCGTGAGGAGGCAGTTTGGGAAAATTCAGCTTTTCAATGGAGTCAATGAACTCATAAGGGAAATAAAATTTACTATCTCCACAACCTTATGCGATAAGAAATTTTCTATAAGAAAACCCTGGTGCTAAAAAGTTTCGAATATCCAGAAACCTCAGCTTTGTAGTTTTCAAACAAAGAAAAGAGTTCGCTTTTTTGAGTACAAACACGATTTTACCCATCAAGCAGCGGAGTTGAGCGGGTTTGATGAGTGCTAAATCGTAATTAGCCAAATTAAAACCTAAAACAGGTAGCTCTTGCAGATAGGCACAGAATTCTTTGGTTAATTTTTCACTTCTGCAGTTTGGGTGGTTTTCAAGAGCTTCGAAAACATAATCAAATTTCTCTTTTAGAATCGCGTATGAAATGTCTGCCAAATGCTGCCGTGATTTGTAAATATCGAACTTCAGGCATTTATGCCTTTTTCAAATTTCTGAGAAAATCAACTTTTAAACTTCCTTTGTTTCGATACTATTACGTAATAAATTCCATTGTTGGTCCTGGGCCAACTTTCTAGCATTTATTGCATCATAAAAAGTACCTAAAAGTTCGTTTTTTTCCGATCATATTTGATTAAAATCAACGTAAATTATTTTTGTAAAATCGTACATTAAGTTTATTCTACAGTTAGGAACATAATTGAAACATATAATGTTGAATCACTACAACTTATTTCCAGGTTTATTTGCGCAATATGTCTTGTAATGTAAATTTAATGTAGAAATGTTGGAAGAATAATTAATTAATAAGTCAATCAAATCTTTCATTGTACAAGCAGTATTACGCCAAAGCTTGAAACGAGTTTGTGAGACCCATCTCCGAGTCTTTGCACCCGAGCAACACCGAATATTAAACCTAAAAGTGCAGTGAAAAAAATCGTGGGATAAGAAGATTGTAGTTTATTTTTCCATCAAAATACTCGACTGCGTAAAAGTCTAGAGTTCCAAAACTAAAAACTTCCTTAATAACGTAGAGTAATTTTTGCTGCGTTGTTTTGTCTTAAAATTTCATAGCTTTTCATGCAAATTTTTTGTTCGAAGAAAAGTTGTTTTTTTTTGCGCAGCGAAGAGCAATGCCATTCTTTGACTAAAAAGTCCATCATAACTCAGCGGGCCCGTGCGTTTACCTTGAATTCCAAGGTGTACGGGGTATATAATCTAGTTCTGCCATGGAGGGTAAACTCGGCCTGTACCAGCTTCTTTGGCAGGGCAGGCTCAGTAGGCTCTAAACAGTTAGGCTTTGCTATGATTCTCACTTGATGCCAATTTTGGTTGGTTTCCATCATAGAAATGAAAAAACGAAACGAAAATTTTGCGAAAATTTTTTGGGGTGTACACCTCAAATTGACGGAAAAATGCAATGCAGTTTTAGCGAAGACGCAGAAATGTGGTGAAAAATTTACAGAATAACGCAAAGCAGTTTTTGTTTTTTATTTTGTTGGTTTTCTCCTAAATTTGACAGAAAAATGCAACGAAAATTTTGGAAAAGACCGTTTTACTTTGGACCTTACAAAACCAATTTTTGTCGTTACTCTTGGTTAGACATATACCAAAAACTTATTTGCTTAAAACGGCAACACTGCTGTAATGCTAGCGATTGGGTAGGTTTACTGTAATTTTTTGTATTTTCTTACCTATTAATGTCAATTTTCAACGCAACGCATCTGCTTGAAATAAACAACATTTTGGCCCATTTTTGTTTAAAAATTACTCGAAAATGTTTGAATTTATAGCACTACCAACCGCCACTAAGGCATTTAGAAAAATAAGCTGAAGTTTCTTAAAAAATTAACAAGTACGTAAAATCAAAAATAGGATAGCAGACCAGCATAGTGGCTTTTACGTTTCGAATCTTTTTAATAATTGTTTAGTTTGTTTATGCTGGAGGGGTTCCACAAATTTTTGCTGTTTTAAAAACTATTTTGTGGCATTTAAATGAATGGCTTACTTAACGAACCCAACGCAATAATGGTTCGATGAGTAGATTTAAAAGCACTAGTTTGTATCATAATCTTTTGCTTAAATAATTATTTATAGCCTCATCAAACATTGCAGATAAATTATGAGGTAATGCTATAAGAATAGGTATTAACTAGAAGGTTATGAAACGGCGGTGTGGGTATTTTAGATACCCCGAAAATTATGAAACACCTCATTACCCCCATTTTTTTTCTTAATTATTATATTTGATCAATATTTTTTTAAATTGAATACCTTTAAACAAGAAATTTTTCATGGTGTACTGGTATTTTAGCTTAGTAGGTAAACGTCGAGACATAGTACCGGTAATCAAAAGGTTACTGGCTCCACGTTTGATTATTGAACGGGTGATTTGTCGTTGTATTTATGGAAAAAATACATAGCTTATTTCCATGGGACCAAATGTTATATATGTCGTGCAGCCTCACTGTACAAATTAATCCAAAAAAATTTTGTTGGTTGTGTGTACAGAGGTAGACATCGAGCGCTTGTTTCACAGCATAATTTCAATCCCCATTGACCACTTGTTTTTAATCAGTTTAATCATATGAATTTTAATGAATTGATTACCCAACAGATTTTAATGAATTGGATTGGGATAGTGGCTGTGCTATTTGACCGCTTCCCGATTAATGGAAACGCAGAGAAACTCAGCGGAAACCCAACAGTTGGGCCACACCCCCAACCAATGTCTGAACCAAAAGTTGAAGATACAGTAGACCTAACAACAGATTTAGCGCAGGCTCAGAGACAGAACAGTAAGAAAGAGTTGAATGACATACCGTAGAGGGTGTACACAGGCGATCAGGAAAAGTTCTCTTTATGACTAGAGATATTGTAATTTGTAATAACGATAATTCATAGATATGATGATAGTATAATAATTTATAGACTGTGCCGTAACAGCAAAGGCGGGAGAGCTCACAGAGTATGGGGTTTGATAGGACCAATTCTTCTGAAGAAATTAAATGAAATTGACAGACAAGATGTGACGCCTCCGTTGGAGATACTTGGTGTATTGAAATTTGGAAATTGCAGTGGATAAAGAGCCAGAAACCAACGCGTTGGGCAACAGCTATGGCCAGGAAATCAGCATGCGCAATTTCACTAGCGTGACTAGGGAGAGACCCATTAAAAGTTTAAAGTGACGTTGCTGGAGAGTGAAGATGAGGTGTGGGACTAAACATTCAGGACACCATACGTCCTCTTTTTGGAGGAGATGTCCTCCTTTTCAACAAAAAGTAATTATTCTTCCATTTTTTGGTCTGCATCCAAATTTAACGAAAAAAAGCAAAGAAATCTTGGCAAAAACTTTTTTTTGTTCTACACCTAAATTTAAAGGCTTACGCCAGATCGGCAGGTTGATTATAATACTTGGAAAACTGTGTACTTTTTAGTGATGAAAATAAGGTCACCCTACCAAAGGTGGGCACAAATAACAATATATCGAAAGCGCATCGCAACAAAGTGCAACGATCTTTTCAACCAGTAAAAGCGCACCGTAAAATGCGCAATTTAATTTTTTTAATTTCTGAAGCGCAGCGCAGCTTCTGCAATGAACTTTTTGATTCAGTTAAATAGCAATGGAATTCCGCAATTGCGGAACGGCAATTTCGTACCAAGTTAAAGTGAAACCTAACTTCTGCAATTGAAATTTCACAACGCAATTTAACACTGCATTTTTTTGCAATTTTAGACAGAAAAAGAGTAAGTAATTTGCAAAAGAAGGCCAATATTTATCAATATTAAACTATCGAAATGGAACTAAATTAAGTTTAATGTATAGAATTGCGCTTGAAACCGAAAAAAAAATTGAAAGCTCAGCGCAATTAAAGCGCAACAAATTTTAAAGACTTTAGTCCGTCACGCAACTTCCACAATGTTTCAAAATAAAAAATTAAAGCTCAACGCAACTTTTGCTATTGCGGAGGTTGCGGAAGTTACGCTTTGAGCTTCTAATTGCGCTTTGCCCACCCCTGCGGCCTGCACCCTACCATAACCATCAAATCCTCCAAGGGGACTTTTTCAGGAGATTATGAGGGGGCCGATAAAAGTAAAAAAAGAAGGAGTGGAAGACCGTGAGAAAGAGAACTGACTTGTAGTGACAGAATATGATTTGGTTGTTACACCAGACGTGTTTCAGTCTAGACTAGAGGTGGATTTCTGCTGTGAAACTGGAAGCAATTGGTTCTATGGTCCAGCTGTCAAGGTAAGAGAGTCATAGATATTGCATATGGAGTATAATTATGGCGTACACTCCAGCACCATCCGGTCTAAACATGGAAGAGACAATCCGCCAGTCTTATGCATGAACCTCTAAAGGAGGAAGAAAGGACAAACGCATACCGGGAGATGCAACGCGTATTCTCTGGTGCCAGTGCAGTTAGGTATGGAAGATGATATTATGAACTTGATTGGCGTTTAGGATGGAAGCGGTTCCGCTGGTATGCAAAATGTTTTTGGGATGATTTCATATTTAACCGGCTTGTCACTAATTCTGAGGCAAACGTTTTGAGAATAAAATGATGATTCTTGAAGAAGACGCAAAGTACGTTTAAAGCATGTTAGTGCTTGGTTATTTTCAAAAGGAAGATGACTTTCAAAAAGAAGCAATGAAGTGGGGTGGAGGAGAGGCATCCAGCAATGACCCTGTGCAGTTCAGAGGAGAATTTCTAATTGGTTAATCAGCTTGTTGCCTTGGAAGGGGAAACAGCATCTGGGAGAAGCATACTGTTTATAGCACAGATATTACAAAAGCTTGTAGAGGAGGAAGGGGATATTTTGGAGGAACCCCGAAAAGCGATAGCAATAGACCGGAAGGGTTTATGTCTTGGGCAAAACTTGGAGTACAGGGATTGGTCATGATACCCAGAAAAAAAGTTTGGTTAAAGATGCTGAAGTATTGCCGTAGGTCGCTCGTTTAGCGTAAATTGGATTTAAAAAAAGTAACGTACATAGATTTTGCACACATTTTATAAATATCAAACTTGGCTATCAAGCGCAAAACAGCGTTCTCGGTCTAGACCAAGGGTTGGAAACTTTACGTAGTAGCAAGCCAAAAACCAAATCAGTAAGATCTTGGTGGGCCGTAACATATTTTTACTAACAATTTGATCCTTCAAAATATGATTTTAGATAATATTAAGACAATTTGACGTATTTTAACTGAGTGCAGATTCAGCAGAAACTTTGTTGCTTTTAATAAATAACTAGTTTGCACAAAATGATGAAAATATGTTTGTTTCAAGCGCAACCAGGACTTTGCTGAGGGGAAGGGGCTTGAGCGAAAAATTAAAATTTTTTGTCACAAACAATGTCTTTTTTGAGCAGGGTGCAGAGCAAACTTGTGCAACTTAAGGGTTTCACAGACGAAAGTCTGAGGACAAAGCTCGCAGTCACCGGAAACCATCGAGGTATCGGGAGTCAAACCTCCAACCGCAGGGCGATTTTTGTAATTTTTTCAAAAAAATTGCCAATTTGGCGTCATTCAAATCAAATTTTGCTCATTTTTAGAGCCATGTAAAAGAACTATACGTTGCATGGCTTTCTAAGCCAGTTGAAGAATTAAACTGCTCAGCCCTTTCAACCTCCCGTTTACTTACAGGTCAGGTCCAAAGCACATTTTAAACGTTTGCCTTTTTGGGTTAAATTTTTTAAATATCTTAGTTAAGAAACTGAAACTCCTTTAACTCCCCCCACCTGGTTGCGCTGCTAGTTGGTTTATTTTCGTTTCGAAAGTATTTAAAGTTGCTTGAAAATTAATAAAGCATCAGGATTTGCTTTAATTCTGGTCTCTCAATGCATATCATTTGGCTACGAAATCTATTTTTCTATACCACATGAAAGCTGGGGCAAACTTTCCGTACACAATTTTAGAATTTTTTGGAAAACTAATTAATTTTTAACCCTATTGTATATACTCGTATAAAATCATTTTTCCAAAATATGGCCATGATGTCATTGCGGTGAGGTCATCAGCTCAAAATTGGATTTTTCTAAATAATTGGTGAACAACAACCTTCATGCCGAAATTGGTGTTCACGCGATTTCCGGTTTAGCAATTAGGTAGAGGGCATTTTTGCCCCCCTCTCCACCACGTAAAATGAGTTGGTCCAATGGCCTGTGCAAACTAGCGTTAATAATTATTTATTTTTCGTGATTAAGATCTCATTGGTGGAGCTCTTTTGCGAGTTTCATTACCCTTTATTAAGAGAAATTTGATGTTGTCAAGCCCTCAATAATGTCAAAACATAAAATAAAATATTTGATGTTATTTTGGGCTTAAAAGTTTTAGACCCGGCGCCACGGGGGGGCATTCTGGAATCGTACCCCCCAAATGACTGCTTGTGCCCCCCAAACAAAAATTGTGCCCCCCAAGCGAGGACTGTGCCCCGAAAAAATTAACAGGCTTGGGGCTACTAAGACTCCCAAATTAGTGTTTACCGCACATATTTTCGAAATTTTTGTGGACTCACACAGGATTTCATAAAACTTTTGGGACGCAGACCTTTTTTTTTTTTTTTTGGTCTTCACCTTTTTCATTCGGTCCACACTGGAATAAATTTCTCGTGCCTTCGTGCTCATCTCGAATTCACACATAAATAAACTTCTCGTGCCCCCCAAAATTTATTTTTCCCCCCAGTCATGCTATCCCGGCGCCGGGCCTGAAAAGTTTACTTACGGTAAGTCCAGTGGTAATTTGGAAGCAGTAAAAGCATAGCATCTTGCAAAATACTAATAATTTAATTTAATGTTTTGACGTTTGCGGGGCCAGAGTTTCAATGTTTAATCGCTTACGTGCTATCTGGCCTGCAGGCTACCAGCCCGAAATCCTTTATGCCGGATTGCACGTAAACGATTAAAAATCTTGCAAATTTCTATAGGTTGGTGACTTCCATTGATTAAAATTTTGCACGCTAAATAAATACTGCAAAACATTGACACCGTGGCATGCTTGTTTTCATTCAATATATTTTTATATGCTATATCAAGCCCTAATATTTCGCTTTTATGCGTGCTCCACCGGCAAACACAGCTCAATATTGCGACAAACTGCCGCGATCGCAGAGATCGCAAGCCGGATGATTTTTTTTTGGCCGGCCGGATTAGGCCAGTGGGCCATAGGTTGCCGACCACGTGATCTGATGTCCACCTAGGTATTGACTCTGTCGTCCTGTTTTATTTCAAGCCTACTTATTTCATGGGTAAGCTTGTAGGCTAGTTGATTTAACTAGCTCAGTTTTCCTCTGCTCAACACAACGTCATTTTAGGTCAAAATTTTACAACTATTTTTCGAAACATTTCGCTAAATTTTTTGAAAAAATAAAGTGTTCGTTTTTTGTTCTGTCACTTAATCTGCCAATATGTTGCAACGATATGACTTGAAGTTTCAGTTACAATTTGTCATCTTGTCGCTTGAACATTGAAAAAATTGATTTTTCGATTGTAATAAAATTTTTCTGTGACGTAATAAATGTTGAAGTTCGATATTTTCAGATTACTGTCAAGTTCGATATTTTCAGATTTTTTCTATCTCCGAAACTACAGCACTTAGAAACTTCGTTCTTTCAGCAAAAGATAGAGAAAAACATAAGAAAAAAAATGATGAAAAAAAATTTTTTTGACCAAAAATCTCGAAGTTCGATATTTTCAAATCACAGCAGAATGCTCCAGGTAATCAATTAATTTTTTGATGAGCTCGTTCTCGTCGCTGGAACTAACATGACAAACGCCATTTGTATACCCCGGAATGTTGGACAAAACTGCAAAGCTCAATGGAATGTGTCTAGCTTCATATGTAAGTTGTTGTGCATTTTGAGGAAGATTTTGTTTTTCAAAGAAAGCCTCAAAATCGAAACAACCGTAGAAAGGAAAGTTACGATCATTCGGTGGAACGCGAATATTAATCATTGCTAATTTTTCAAAAATCGTTTCTTCTGCTTTAAATATACCTCCAAGATATTTTTGTCGAGTGATAACTTTACATGTTTTACAATGACGTAAGAAACCCTTTCTACCGTAATATAACTTTTTGCACGACATACAGCAGTTCACAGCACAATAATTATCAAAGTCGTGAATTAAACTAAGATGGTTTTGGTATTTATTCAAGTTCATTGTTTGATCGTATAAACCTCTGCTCCTGTAACTCAGTTGAGCCGATTTTTCTTTGAGCGTATAAATAGTGACGTTGATCTTAAAAAAATCCTTGATTACAATCAAATCATCAACAGTAACACAGTTAAATGTACCTACATCAAAATTTGTAACATATTGTGAAAATAGTTCTTTAGCCTTAGTCTCGCAATTGTAATTGTCGAAACCTTTAAACACTGCTAAACATCTAAAAAAACATAAATTATCATCGCCTGAAACATTTACCAGACCACGATTATACTTGATAAACTTTGGAAGTGATAACGGAGCTCCCAAAGGTGCGTGTTTCAGATGGTTTACAAAAAACAACAAATTAGTAATTTGATGCAGTCGCCATTTTGTGTCGGGTCTCGAAATGAAATCTGGAAAACTCTCGTCAGTAATATTCGCTAATAATTCATTCAACTCGGTTTCGTTAGAAATCAGTACTGCAGTATCTAGCATTAATGTATTATTTGAAGCGTGGTAGTATCTAAATTCACTGGTTTCAATATTTCTGAGCACAAACCCAAAAGAATAATTAATTTTAAATCGAGTTTTTTGATTTTTCATGATAGTTTTTGCAATATCAACAATTAAATTATGCATATCGTCATTATAATAAAAATTAAAAAGATTTTGAACAGGTCCTCTACGAGAAAATGTACGAATCGAGTCCCAGTTTAAACGGATGAAGGATTTCAAATCTGGATCTTGCTCATCAATCGTTTCAGTGTCGTTGATTTCCCGTCGTTTCTTTCTAATTTCAGCTTTTTCTTTTTTCAGAATTTTTCGTGGCGGTTCTGGAGAGGTTGCAAAGAATCCAGGTGCTAATTTTAATGGCGGAGGCGGAGGTAAATTTGAAACAGCATTCGGTCTTTTGATCTTCAGACTTTTACGTCTTCGAGGAGCTGGTGTTAGTGGCGGTGGGGAGGTCAATACTGTTGCTGGAGTGCCGCTGGGGATGGTTGGGAGTTGAGGTGGTGGAGATGGGTGAGGCGATTGCTCTGTTTCATTCCTGAGAGAGTTAAGTACTGTTTTTTCTACCACAATTGGTTGATGTTGTGCGGGTGATGGTTCTGTGCGTAATTCAACACCTGGACACTGAACTGGCTCCGCGCACTCGTTTTCTGCAATTCGTTTTTTTTTAAGTGGTTTGCATGCATGGTTCTTTTTTTCTTGGAGCGAATCAAATTGTGTGTTAAATGTCTGGCAACGACAGCAAGTTTTTTCATGACGGTTAAGGTAACATTTTCTTTTAAATTTTTTTCACATTTCCCACACTGGTTCCTGAGGGAATTAAATAGTGTTTTTTCTACCACGGTTGGTTGAGGTTGTGCGGGTGATGGATCTGTTCGTAACTCAACGCCTGGACACTGAACTGGTTCTGCACGCTTGTTCTCTACAATTCGAACTTTTCTAGGCGGTTTGCATGCGTGGTTCTTTTTTTCTTGGAGTGAATCAAATTGTGTGTTACATCTTTGGCAACGACAGCAAGTTTGTTCATGACGCTCAAGGTGATATTTTCTTTTAAATTTTTTTTAACATTTCCCACACTAGAACTGTGACTCCCGTTCGTGTACTTCTCGCTTGTGTCGCTGTAAAATCCAATTTTCATCGAAGGTTTTTGCACAATATTCGCATTTAACCATTTCAAAAAAGTTTTAGAATGAAAGGATCGTGCACCTCTTCGTTATTTATAGCAGCAAGCGAAGTTTTCACAAACCTTGCGCCACCGCGTTTTAGACAGGTTCAGACGTGTCAAGGTTGCGCGATCGAGATATAATAATACCATACTGTTGCGCCACTGTCTCCATAGAACAGTTCTATTATATCACACCACCATTACGTCATTGCTATTATTATCGCGCTCACGTTTATAACGACATCGTCGCTACGCTGTATACCCGTAACAAGAAAATAATTCCATCGCGTTGAACATTCTAAAACTAATACGCTCTCGTAGGGACTTTCCCTGGTGAATTACCACCGCTTGCGTATAAATCTTCCAGTTTTACTTCGTTCCAGAGACATTACACATAAACAAAAGGTCTTTGATTTACCTTAGTTGAGTGTGTTGAGTCTTACCATTCAGGAACATGGGTCGGTTCCCAGGTAGATCTCACAACTTTAAGAAATCTTACAAATTTTATACTAAAGCGTTGGTTAGCTCTTGGTTCCAACCTTAGGTAAAACACTCTTCTACTCTTGACCAAGTTCTAGGTTCGATTCTTAGGGTTACCAACCTAGGGTTAGACTCTACCTAGTTCGATTCTTAGAGTTACCAACATATGGTTAGAGCTTACAATCTTGCGAATATTCACAACCTCAGCAACCCCAATTTTGCAACCCCAATTGCCCAACCCCAATTTTCCAACCCCAATCCTATGCTTTTGGAGCATATAATACTACTCATGTGTAACTGACAAATTCATATTGTTTATTTACTTAATAGTGCACAAGTATTTTAGTATTTTATAGGAGATCTGTGCTGTCATATACTATATGAAATGCTAATGGTTAAATTTTATTTTTGTTTTTAGAAGTTTACTTTTTGAATTCTTCTGCAGTGATACCAGGCGCCTTTTGTCACTACAGAAGTACTGGCTCTTTTTCAATTAAACCAACATTCAAAAAATCTACATAGCATTCATATAATATGTGTTTTCATGTAATTTTTTTATGGAGCTACTAAACCACAGCTGTTACAAAGCACCAATATCCACAATAATAAAACAAGCAGCGCATGCATTTGCTAAACGCTAGGCAATTACAGTAAGTATAGTGCGGAGGATGAATTATTATGAACTGAGCAAAAATTTGCCAGTGACTTCATGTCAAAACTCATTCCTGGCATTATTCAAATGAAAAAGCCCCATAAAACCACTCGAAATTGAGATCATGATTTCATTATAAACATCATTTTCATGAAATTAATGTTTAATCACAATATGCGGGGCAGTAGGTGTTGTGCTTCTTCACTTAACTGTGGTTATTTTAACCGCAAGAATTGCCGGTAGGCTCTAGCAATCTTGGGTCAGAAAAGAAAGCAAACGCTAACACGTTTTTAGCCGACAATAACCAGTGGATGGTACTTGTATACAAAGTGCTGGACCCAACGAGTGAGCATAGATGTGAGCCTATCAGCCTACTCTGCCAGCACTGTCACAGCACCGATTGACCTTTTTTGTGTTGCCCCGCTCTAGTTTTGATCCGGCCGCTTTTTCCTTTTAGTTTGCTCAGTTTGTGCGCCTCACTTTAGTTCCTGCAGCCAACGCTTTAAAAATTACGCGCTTTCTGGTAATTCCTGCACGCCTTTGTGTTTGGCCGAGTTACCTCTGTTCTGGCATTCCTTTTCATTCAAGCAACTGGCAAACAGACGTATTTCATTTTCAAGACCGCTCGTATGGCACTCTTTAAGTTCATTATTTTCAGGCTAAATTTCAGATATCTTTTGCCATGTCTTACTGTTCCAAATTATGCATTTTGTCTGAACAATGCTGTTCAAGTTGAAGAATTTCAATTGTGGTTTGCCCAGACGGACACGGTGAAGGCTCCATATTGTAACGGAGGGCTTCTGTAACAAGCACCTCCATTTCCAAAATATATTGTCCAAATGCTATTACTGTGAATTCATTGTCTTAGCTATTCTAAGGTTAAGAACAACCGAAAAAGAAAAAATGCCAAATCAAAAAAGAAACTATATTCTGTACTGATTCAAAACAAAAGAGCTTGAATAACTTCGAGAGTATAGAGTGTTATTGCGCATTGGGCAGGTAACAAAAAAACTTTTTGGCTCTCGTTCAAACGAAAATTAGAGCTTGCTTTTTTGCTTTCCGCAATTTTACTATGCTGCAAAAGCAGCTAAAAAGGCGTTTACAAGCAGACAGACCATGAGGTATTAACAAACATTGTCGCTATAATTGACATCAATGATCTCAAAATTTAAGAACCAATTAAGAGCAACTGATGCTCAACATTGGCATTATTTTTTAAAAATTAAGAACAGTCAGCTTCAACTCAAAATTTACTGGTTCTGATGCAAACAGTGTACTTACGGTATTATAAAAACAAAATACAATTAAGGTACTGTTTCCTGTGGTTAATTTATCATACATTTTATTAAGGGTTAAAGCCCTGCTTGATTGGCTTCACAGTTATCAGCAATCGGCTCATGACTGCCGTATCTGCAGTAGACCAGTGCCAGCATCAACAAGAAAATTATTTCTTCTTCGTTTCAAACTAATATGAAGTAAATTTAATATCACAATCACAATTAATTACGGTAAAAACACTACAGACTATTTTGTACCATGAACACAATATTTTATGAAGTAAAGTTAGATAATTGCTGCCAGCGACTCGCAAAGCATTTGTGCTTTGCGCTATGCCTGGGCGACTCGTAAATTGCATACGATTTGCTGTTTACACGAGCACGACTTTGTCTTGTGACTCTCGAGACGCTGAAATCGACCTCGTGTAAGTGATTATGGGCGAGAACGATTGTTGCACCGAGTCGCGCGAAAATATAATCGGCATCGCAAATCGCAGGTGTTACTTACACGGCAGCGATTCTTGCCAAACGCGATCGCGGCTAGCGAGTCTTGCCTCGTGTGAGTAACCGCTTTGCGAGAGAGATTTTCACGCATAAAAAATCGTCGAATCGCGTTGCAAAAAAGTCGCCCGTGTAAATGCGGCTTTAGAGCTATTTTAATAAAAAATAATGTTTTTAAAACGTGGCATA
Organism: Trididemnum nubilum; assembly: GCA_963965965.1. Classification (NCBI taxonomy): domain Eukaryota; kingdom Metazoa; phylum Chordata; class Ascidiacea; order Aplousobranchia; family Didemnidae; genus Trididemnum; species Trididemnum nubilum. Next base: position 281,685 of record OZ014476.1, read on the forward strand.
GAAATTAGCAGCGTAACATAATTCAACTGGTTACATTAATGGGCTATGTGGGAGGTGGCTAATGATACCATGGTAGTTTTCTTGTTTACATGCTGGTAAATCACAAAATTCTGTTATTCAATAAAACTCGCTCGGAGTAAGGTATTTTGTTTATATTTTATAAAGAAAATAATTGGGGGGGTAACGAAAAGATATTTGAGAGAAGTGATGGGTAATTAACTAATACTGAGTTGCCCCCCCTTACCCCTTATTTCTGAGTTTATAATATATTTGTTAATGAAAGTTATGTTTGGCATTTTTACATTTGCGATCAAATTTGATTGCTTATTTTTTGGCATTTTTCGAAGTTTTTATTGATTTGTGACTATTATTTTTGACAAATTAGCCCCCCCTGAATATATGTTTCAAAAGATGCTTTAAATCGCGTTTTAGTCCATTCCAGCACAAACAACAGTCTCAGAAAAGATAAAAACGTGGTATTTTCCTTATTCTGCATTTTGGTTGACAGGCCAATGGGGGAAGGGCTATAGCCCCCCCCCCCGCCTACGCTACTGAACGGAAGTAGTTATGTATATGGTGTGTTCGGTGCACAGAGGTCACGTGACTGCACTGTAACCGTCCTTGTGTCTCAAATTAAGAGAGGTCACGTGACTGCACTGTAGTCGGCCCATTCTCAATAAAAATCATTCAGTGCAAAGCAGGTCACCTGACTCTTAAAAAATGCACTGGAAACAAAATGACTTAAAATGCACTGAAACCGTCCTTGCGTTTCAAATTTTTTTTTAAATCGTGGTTCTCAGTCCCCCCTCCCGATGTTAGTAGGAGATATTAAACTCGCAATTGAGCGCTTGTCACATGTAACCAAATTGTGCTCATAATTACGCTTCAGTCGCGTTTAATTCTTTTCAATAATTAGTTTGATTTTGTCATTTTCTATAGGTTTCACTTTAATTGTAAAGCCATTGCTATCAAATATTTTCACTTTAGGTTTACCGTACGCCTTTTGTATTCTTTCAATGTCTTCTTTTGATAGAACATCACTTGATACTTTTGACCACTCGTGTTTATAAGTAGGATACATGATAGAATCTGTACTTTGTGAATGGGTTAAACCTAAACAATGACCTATTTCATGAACAGCTACTACAAATAAGTTGTGTTTGGGAGGTGTTTCTTGGTCTGTCCAATCTTCATCAGCATCGAAATGTAAATCACCCCCAATTCCTGAACCTGGATAAAATCCATGAGCTAAAACACCGCCTTTACCTTTAAAAGGGAATCCATCGCCATGTTCCTTGGCACAAAAACTAATTTTTATGTCACAGGGCTCATTTGGCTGTACTTTCTTAAATTTAAGTGCTGTAGGTTTATCTTATATTAAGGTTATAGTTTAACCATTTATTCCAAGGTACTCTTATGTTTCCTTTTATTTTTTCGTTTCTCCACAATCCATAGAAATATTCTACAGCTTGTCCAAATTCCATATGAAATTTAAAAAAATATTTGTTACCAGTCTTTTCGGACTTGACACAATTCTCCAAATATTTCTTGATATCTTCGAAATTTGGTTCTTCAACACATAATCTTGGTAAATCAAAAACTTCAGAAATTGTAAGACTTTTTTTAAAATAATCATGAAGTTCTATACCTTCAAGTTTGTGATTTCTGGAGCGCATTGTGGGAGGTAACTTGCTCGAAGGTTTTTTGGGTTCTATTTCTGAAAACTCACCTTCTTTTAAGCTTTTATTATATTGGACCATTTGTTCATGATATTTCAAATGATCATTTATAATTTTCAAATCAGTCTCATCCCAGCAGTAACCTTCTTTACAATCCATCTTTAATGACTAACAATGTTGCTTGGATCATGTGACAGTCAATGGTAAGGTTTATAAGCGTTATTTTTCGTGCGAGTGGTGAATAGTTTCAATAGCTCAGTTGGTAAAGACGCTGCTTTTTTTTTAGACATTCATAATCAAGAGTCTTATGTTCAAACCTCAGTTGAGTCACAAAACGAAGCTTCTAGAATATCGCGGTCGAAGCGGGCCGCCAAGAAGAATACGTCACAATCAATCAAATAAGCTCAATAGAAAGCATAAGAATATACGTCACAAAACGAAGCTTCTAGAATATCGCCGTCGAAGCGGGCCGCCAAGAAGAATACGTCACAATCAATCAAATAAGCTCAATAGAAAGCATAAAAATACGTCACAAAACGAAGCTTCTAGAATATCGCGGTCGAAGCGGGCCGCCAAGAAGAATACGTCACAATCAATCAAATAAGCTCAATAGAAAGCATAAGAATATACGTCACAAAACGAAGCTTCTAGAATATCGTGGTCGAAGCGGGCCGCCAAGAAGAATACGTCACAATCAATCAAATAAGCTCAATAGAAAGCATAAAAATACGTCACAAAACGAAGCTTCTAGAATATCGCGGTCGAAGCCGGCCGCCGAGAAGAATACGTCACAATCAATCAAATAAGCTCAATAGTCTTAAGTTCGAGCCTCAGTAAAGGCATGGTCGATTAAAGCATAATCAATAGTCTTAAGTTCAAACCTCAGTTAAGGTCACAATCAATCAAATAAGCTCAATAGTCTTAAGTTCAAACCTCAGTAAAGGCTTATTAAACATAACATTCTTTACCATTTGGAGACACTTTTATGATAATTTCATTTGAATTTCAAAGTTTTAAATTGTTTAATCGATGATCATCAGCTTTTTTGTTTAAGTGAATGACTTCTTCTCCTGCGTAGTTTCAAATTATATGATCTGTTATCAGAGCGAATCTTGTTGATACGCTCCATTCTAATTAAACATAGCTACTTTTTACATTTGAACTTCGAAGTGTTAAATTCATTATTCTGTTGTCTTCACATTTTTTATTAATATGTTTAATCTTTTGTCCATCTTTAAGTAGTCCATGAAAACACTCCCATATAAAATTATGAACATACATACGACCCCAGTAATCTTGGACAGTCATTTCAAAATATCCTTTCTCGGTTATTCTACCAAATGTTGGTTCTCTAGTAATAACATGAACAACGCATCCATCAATGCTCCCAGCATATGCTTGATGTGTTGGATGAAAATAAAACTCACGATTTTCAATCACTAATTTAGTACTCATTTTTATTTAACCACAGACAAAATTTTCTTAAGTATAAAAAGTATTTAAAGATAATTTCTCTTATATAATAAAATGAACCAATCAAATATTTTAGATCAGGCGGTTCCAGATATTGGAGTTTCTACTTTAAAACCGTCACCCTTTAGAAAGTTTCCCCCAACCTTAAAGAAAATAGCCCTTAATGCAGCTGGTAAAGTTCAAAAGCGTATAAATGATTTTGCCGATTGGCTGATGGCTTACATACCACCAACTATTAAAGCAAGTGCTTCAGCAGCATTTCAAAAAATTTTAAATCTTTTTCCTAAACGAGTAATTAAAGTGCAGTTACTCAAAACTGCTCTGAAAAACTATACTAAATCTTATGATGTAGATATTGTTGATTTTAACCCATTGAAACAATTGAATGAAACACAAAAAGTCGTACAAGATAAATTACGGTTAGACCTGGTTAAAATGAAAGGATTGAAAGCAACAATCACTCTTAAAATTACCTTTGAAAAACAAACAGAAGACAAAGCAGTAACCAAGACGGCTTTTTTTAACAGCAGAGCAATTGTCATCTTAAATAAAGATGATGTAAGTGAAACATTACAAAATGCATCTAATCAAATAATAAATAAAATTGGAAATTGGCTTAGTGAAGGTTCTGGATGGTCTATATTTTCTGTCGATGGGCACTTCGTTAACATAGCTCAATATACCCCTCTTCATGGATCAAATTATATTACATTACCGGAAGAACTTAGAAATGCTAAGAAAGGACTAATTAACATCAAAAACAAAGACAACGAATGCTTTAGGTGGTGTCATTTAGCTAAAGTATACAGTGAGAAAGTAAAAAGCAATCGTGAAATAATAAGTCATTACAAAAAATATGTAGACACACTAAATTATGACGATATAGAGTTTCCAGTTTCTATCAAGCAAATACCAAAAATTGAAGAACAAAATAACATCAGCATTAATGTTATTGGTTATGAAAACAAGCAACGCTTTCCTTTATTTGTGTCTAAAAAGGTTTTTGAAACAACTCTCGATTTATTATTGATAATGAAAGACGAAAAGCAACATTATGTTTGGATAAAAGACTTTAATAGATTTATGTATAATCAAAGCAAGCACCAACACAGAAAACATTTCTGCAGATATTGTCTTCAATGTTTTAGCAGCGAGGAAATTCTACACAAACACACACCAAACTGCGTAATAATAAATGGAAAGCAAGCAATACAAATGCCCAAAAAAGGTAGCTCGGTGAAGTTTAATAACTTTCATAAACAACTACCAGTTCCCTTTGTTATATATGCTGATTTTGAAGCAATAACTCAAAAGATTAACAGCTGTCAGCCAAATGATGAAAAGTCCTACACAGAAAGATACCAAAAACACATCGATTGCGGCTATTCCTACAAGCTAGTTTGTTGCTATGACGATAAATTCAGTAGACCAATTCAACTGTATAGAGGTAAAAACGCTGTTTATAAATTTTTGGAAGCTATGTTGGAAGAAGTTGACTATTGTGAAAAAACGAAAAATGAACATTTCAATCAACCTATGGATTTAACGAACAAAGATGAAGAAAACTTTCAAGCAGCTACAAAATGTCACATTTGTAAAAAAGGCTTTTCTGAGGAAGACAAAAGGGTTAGAGATCATTGTCACGTTACAGGAAAATACAGAGGGGCGGCACATAATGAATGTAATAGAAACTTCAGACTTACTCATAAGATACCAGTAATCTTTCATAATTTAAGGGGTTATGATTCACATTTTATTATGCAAGAAATAGGAAAGTTTGAGAAGGATATTAAAGTAATTCCAAACAATCTAGAAAAATACATGGCTTTTTTCTTAGGCAAATATTTAAAATTTATCGATAGCTTCCAATTCATGAGTAGCTCATTAGAAACTCTGGTTAAGAACGTTCCACTTTCTGACCTAAAACACACATCACAAGAATTTCAGGATGAAAAACTAGAACTAATGAAAAGAAAAGGAGTTTATCCTTACGATTATATGAACAGCTTTGATAAGTTTGACGACAGAAACCTCCCATCAAAAAAGGAATTCTATAGTCTTTTAACCAATGAAGATGTAAGCGATGAGGATTACAAGCATGCGCAGAATGTGTGGACTACTTTCAAGTTGGAATCCATGGGACAATACCACGACTTGTACCTTAAGTCAGATGTTTTGCTGTTAGCAGATGTATTTGAGAAATTTCGAAAAACTTGTCTTCAATATTACGAATTAGACCCTTGCCATTATTTTACTTCTCCCGGTTTATCATGGGATGCAATGCTTAAAATGACTGAAATAAAACTGGAATTAATGACAGATATTGACAAATTTCTTTTCATCGAAAAAGGTGTGAGAGGGGGAGTTTCATACATTTCTAAAAGATATGCTAAAGCTAACAACAAATACATGAATAATTACGATTCAAAGCAGCCATCAAATTATATTACATATCTTGATGCAAACAATTTATACGGATGGGCAATGAGCCAAAATTTACCAACGGGTGGTTTTAAATGGCTATCAGAAAAAGATATTGATTTAGCAAATTTACCTAAAGGAAAAGGACTAATACTAGAAGTTGACCTGGACTATCCTGAACACCTTCATGATAGTCATAATGACTATCCACTAGCTCCAGAAAAAATGGAAATTAAACATCACCTCCTTTCAGACTACTGTAAACAATTACAAACTCAGTTTAATATAAAAGTTGAAGGAGTTAAAAAGTTAATACCTAATTTAAAACCAAAAAAGAGTTATGTTCTTTATTACAAAAACTTAAAGCAGTATATCGAATTAGGCTTAAAAGTTACAAAAGTACATCGGGTATTAGAATTTAACGAATCACCTTGGTTAAAAAAGTATATTGATTTCAATACAGAAAAGCGAAAAACCGCCAAGTCTGACTTTGAGAAAGATTTTTTTAAACTTATGAACAACTCAGTGTTTGGAAAAACAATTGAAAATCTTCGTAAACGTGTCAATGTTACTCTGATCAACGAACCAGAAAAACTATTAAAGCATTGTGCAAAACCAACCTACGTTAGCAGCAAAATATTTAATAAAAATCTTGTTGCAGTTCATAAAATCAAAGAATCTTTGACCCTAAACCGCCCCGCGTATGTAGGAATGTGTATTCTCGATATTTCAAAAACGTTGATGTATGATTTTCATTACAACTACATTAGAGAGAAATATGGCAAGAATGCAAAACTTTTATTTACAGATACAGATTCAGTAACATATAATATAAAAACAGAAGACGTATACAAAGATTTTTGGGCTGACAAAGACAAATTCGACTTCAGTGGTTACAAAGAAACCTCAGACTTTTATGACCTAAAAAATAAGAAAGTAATTGGAAAGATGAAAGATAAAACCGCAGGTGTGCCAATAGTAGAATTTGTTGGACTTAGATCTAAAATGTACAGCTACGTCACAAAAGATGAAAAAGGTTGCAAAACTGCAAAAGGAATTAAAAAAAATGTAGTGAGGAATCTGTTAAAGCACGAAGATTACAAAAACACACTCTTCAATAATCGTCAAATGTTTCATAAAATGAAATCAATTAGAAGTGAAAACCACAAAATTTATTCCGTTGAAATCAACAAGAAGTCTCTTTCGTGTTTTGATGATAAACGATATATTCTTTCTAATGGAATTGATAGTTTTGCTTATGGTCATTATTAATTTAAAAAAATATATACTATTATAAAAAAAGATGGATGAAAATTGTTGTGAAAATCCTGACATAAAAATTATTAATGGAAATAGAACTTGTATTAACTGTGGTGTAGTTCATCACCCATATTTTGTAAACGACTGGATTGATTATAACCCACGTAATGTTGTTTTACGTAAATCAGTTTACTGCAGAACTGCTTATGTTAAAAATAAATTACAATGCCTTGAATTGTCTGCTGATGAAATACAAGCATTTATGAACATTTGGACAACCGTGGAAAACCAACTACAAAGCTTCACTAGTAAAAGGTTTCCTAAGATAGATTTTTTTATAAATAAAATCTTAGAATATTTGGACATTTCCAAACAACCTTCATACAAAATTAGTGATGCATTACGTAAAAAATATGAGATTATGTGGGAGGAAATCGTTTAGCATGTAATTTTTCATAGCTTTCAGAAATTGGTGGACATATATCAGCAACTTGGTCATCAACCATAGCAAGTTCTCTTTCGAAAAACTCGTCAATATCACCAGATCTTAAAAACAATTTTAACTTGTTGAGTAATTTCTGATACGATTGATAAGCATATCTACAAGACTCAGTTTTTTTGGAAAAATTTTTCTGCGTCGTTATTGTCTGTAAAAGAACGCCTGTACCACTAACAGACGCCAAGAAAATCGGATTTAATGTAACAGAACCAACCACGGCCCCAGTTGTAGTAAAAACAACAGATGACAGCTTTAGAGCTAAGTCCATTCTTTTAAATTTTTTAAACATTTTCTTATAACACCAATACTGTTTGTGATAAGTGTGATACAGTTTTGTCAATTCATTCACTTGTTCTTGAGTCAATTTTCTACTAATGTGGTTAAAGTCCATTGTTTATTTTACGATATACAATTATGCTTCTGGTTGATCACCCACTTCAAGCTGTTTAACTTTAATTACGACGCTGCTCATATTCATTGATACCGAAGAATTTGAAGAAACATAGTTGTATTGTATGCGAAACACATCTCGAGAAGGATTAGGAAAAACAATGCAGTTTAAATTAAAGCAATCAAATGGGGGTGTTACTGTTGTTTTACATATTTTATTTGTTTCTCCTTGACTAACACGAATTATATCAATATGTAATTTGTCTTCATCGTCATAACTGGTAACTTTCACAAGTCCGCTTACGCTTATTTCGATGTAACTGCTGGTTACCTCATCTCTCAAATGAATACTATCAGATTGCAAAGACAGAAAATCGTTCCCAGCAACAAGAGGTGCACTCACAAAATGCAAATTGTGATCTGTATTAGTACGAACTGAATGAATAGCACTTGATGGATTTGGCCTCGAACCAGGAGTCGAAGAAGCACCCAAAAATATTTGAAATTTTGGGCGATATATATTTCGTTTAAAATAACGTTTATTTATTGCACTGGTAGGTTCGGAAGGTCTACCTACGTTGAAAATGGTATGATTTTTCATATCTAAGTTTTGTGAAATGGTTACATTATCGTCTTCGGTTTGAATGTGTTGCGTTATTTGGTCAACATAATTTTTGTTTGCTGCTTCACCTGGTGCTGTGGGATCTCGTAAATTTATGATAGTGTGTAATCCTTGTAAGTTAATATTATCTCTCACATTTGTAACTAAATTTTCAACAAATTGTTTAGTTACCGCATCAGAAGGTAGAATGGGTTCAACAAGTCCTTTTAGAATCAATGATTCACCTAATTCAATTGATGCGTTGTTAGGTGGAATATTTTCTATACGAAAGACCCTGTTTGGTAAACGACCAAGTACTTCCACACCATATATTTGAGACCTCTGAATTTGAATTTGAGAGGGCGATACAACATATTGATCATCGTTGTTTATACCTAAAGTAGCCAACCTCGAACCAAACTCAGAGCTTTCGGCAAAGTGGACAATGTTGCTAATTGCATTATCCAAGAATCCTTTATTTACACTATCTGATTCTGTTACAGGATTGGCTAAGTTTGTAATTTTGTGGTTGTTTAAGTTTAAATCACCATACATTATATCTCCTGACTTGGAAACTTTGTGTTCAATACCTACAACCTTAACAGTACTTGAAGATTGACTTCCACTTGTTCCAAATTTTGAAATATTTATTTTGTCCTTCTTTATTATAAATGAATATAATAAACTTTGATAAATATTTAAGTGGGGACAACAAGCAAATCAAACATCATTATCTTCTACCAGATTGCCATTACATGATAGTAGGATCGACAGGATCAGGAAAAACAAATTTGCTTTTAAACATGGTTCTCAAGTGGATGAATTACGACCTTTGTTGTGTTTATACTGTTAATCCTGAGCAAGATAAGTATCGATTTTTAAAAGAGCAAGGTATTGAAGTGCTAAGCCCTGAAGACTTGCCTCCAGTAGAAGAGCTTGACCCTCAACAAAAAGTAATAGTTTTTGACGACATTAAGCTAGACAATATGAAAAAACTGATGGAATACTTTTCTTTATCTAGAAACAGAAATTGCAACTGTATTTACCTCACCCAGTCATACTTCAACACTCCAAAGTACATAAGAAGAAACACTAACTGTTTTGTTTTTTTCGGGAACTTAGACAACAAAGATATCAGACACATTACTGACGATCATGCTAAAGGTATAACAAAAGAAGAAATGGAGTCGATTTACCGTGAAGCAACCAAAGATCCTTACAATTTTATGGTGCTGGACAAAACAGCCAAACACCTACCCCTTCGTTACAGAAAATGCTTTGACCATTTTTGGGCTTAAGCTTTATATGCTATATAGTAAACATGCCATTTGTAAATGAAGAAGAGTTGAAAAACAGAAATAAACTTGTAAAGGATTATATTAATAACCGAAAGCTTTTGAAACAAAAACTGCAAAAAGAAATTGTAACCAAACAACAACTGCAAAAGTCTGCCTCTGAAATATTTCGTCCCATTACTAAAATGTTTGAAGAAACTCAGAAAAAAACTGATAAAAGGCAAGACCAACTAATTTAACACATACAGCAACAGCTTGCCATTGAAGATAAACCTCGATCAATTTATACTGTGCACTTTGAGAGTGCTTTCGATAACGAAGAAAAAGAATTGCTAACACAAAACAATTTTGAGACTGATATTGTTGAGCTTGTAAAACGCGGGCCAGATTACATAAACGCATTGAAAGACAGAGCTAGATTAATCAATCAAAGATTAGGTGGTTTACGAAGAAGACGTGATGCTGATACAGAAGTGATTGATGAGCAAATAAAAACTTTTAAAAAGTACAGAGAAAAATTAAATAAATTATTAGGAGGAATGGAACTTACCTTTGGAAAAGGGCTTAAAGATCCCAACAAACTTTGTGAAAGACTTAATTTACTAGTAGCAGCCAAACAAGCCGGCAATAATAACAAGCGTTTGGATCAAGAAATTGCAAACATTTTGAAAAAACTAAAATTGAGCAAATGCATTTCACACTGCGACCACCAAAAATTATTTGACAATATATTAAAATGACATCAATACCACTTTTCTTTGACTCTAGGAAAGGACAAGGAAAATCAGAAGATTTTATAACTAGCTTTAATCCACCGTTGCAACTAGACATTAAAAAAAGTTACGAGATGTCCTTAATCAATGCTCAAATATGGTACTCTTGGCATAACATAACGAGCAGCAATAATAAATTTTTTTATTCACCAGATGGAGTAGCTGCACGACTATTATCGATTCCTCCAGGGAGCTATAATATTGAAGACCTCAATAATGAAATAAAGTACTTGATGGAACAGAGACGTGATGACAAAAATAATATAACTATAACACCAAATTTTAATACATTAAAATCAAGAATTGAACTTAAAAATGATTACATAGTTGATTTTCGAATTCCAAATTCAATAGGTGACGTTTTAGGATTTGGTTCGGCATTTTTGGGTGTAAATGGAATTCATAATAGTCAAAATCCTGTAAATATTACAAATATCAACAGCCTTCAGATTCATTGCAGCTTAATTGATGGAAGTTACATAAACGGAGCGTCTAGTGACTTACTTTATACTCTTAGTCCAAACGTACCACCGGGATATTTGATTCAAGTTGAACCTAAGCAAAACATTTACGTTCCAATCAAAAATTTAAGTCAAATTGATAGTATCCGATTCTCTATAAAAGATCAAGATAACAATTTTGTAAATATGAATAATGAACGAGTGACTTACTATGTTCACCTGAGAGAGATTATGTAGTTTAACTATAAATGTTATCACAAAGAGAAACTAGATTTCATAAAAAGAAAATCATAGGTGGAAGTTTGCTTAAAAATGTTTACGACAAGGTAAGAAACGTAATCAGCACTGGTTCTAAGATTCTTAACAGAATTCCTACTGGAGTGAAGACTGAGATTAAAAAACTAGCTGCACCTTTGCTGAATAAAGCCTTAGAACCCACAAAAAAGACATTAAAACCAGTCTTAGAAAATATACCAATAAACAAGCGTATTATCAATGACAGAGAATTAGAAAATCTCAACGACAGATCGAGAGCTATCCTAAGTAATTTAATTGCTGGATCAGGATTTAAAAATTATATGTCTTAATTACAAAATGACAGAACTAACGAATCCATATTTGCAAATTAAAGAAACAAACTTAGTGGACAATTCGATTACTGAGTTTGAATATGTCGAATACCTTCCGAGAGACTCCAATAACATGAACAAAGATGGTCAGCACATTATTGAAACAAAAGATGAAGATGTTTTTCTTCTACCGCATAAAGCATACCTAGAAATCAGAGGAAAACTTCAAACTAATGCGAATGCTAATTACAATAACAATGACGTAATTTCATTGGTAAATAACCGTTGGTCTTTATTTCAAACTGCGCAATATCAATTAAATAACCAAACTATAGAAAACATAAACCTTTATCTACCTCAAGCATCAACAATACTCAATTTAGTTAGCTTTAGTGATGATTATTCAAGATCAACCGCCTCTAACATGCTGTGGTTTAAAGACACTGGAATTGGTTCCCCATCTCTTAAACAAAATTTTGGTGGTGTAGCTGATGATGCAAATGCAAATGCTGTACGTGATGGTATTAGAGCAATTGTAGAAATATACAACAACAATCTACAAGCAAATATTGGTTTCACAGCAAGACAGAACATTACTACGGGAAATAAGCAAATTACTTTAATGCTTCCTCTTTCCCAAATATTTGGATTTTGTCGTGATATCGATAAGGTTTTTAGGGGTGTTAAACACAGTATAGTCGTGGATAGAGAAACATCTAATAACTATATTTTACGTGCAAATGGTGTAGCTGCTGGTAAGTTTAACATAAGTCATATCTCTTTGTGGATGCCTAAAGTGAAACCAAGTTTAAGAGTTGAATCGGAAATAGATGCTATGTTAGTAAAAGGACATATAAAACAGCTTTACTTTGAACAAATGAGAGTGTATCGAACAATGTTTCAGTCAACAGAAACAAGCATGACTTGGAGAATAACAACCCAGCCGGGAACAGAGCTTCCCAGGCATGTGTTTGTTGCGTTTCAATCGAGTGAACGAGATAACAACCAGCAGCTAAATAATATGATTTTTGACAATGCAAACTTAAGACGTATTAGTTGCAGAATAAACAGCATTCAATATCCTGAACGAGAATTTGAATGTAATTTTACTCCACAAAATAGAAATTATTCGCGTTTATACATGAGTTTTCTAGAGGCTGTAAACAAATACCAAGACGCCGACACGGGCTGTCAATTATCAGCTGAAGACTGGGCTAGTTTGTATCCAATTCATCATTTTGATGTTAGTAAACACAATGAACGACTTAAAAACAACTCGGCAGATATTGAAATAAGGTTTAGTCTTGGTGGTAACTTTAGAAATATTGCAAATAACGCTGACCAAGCTTTCTATGTTTATGCAGTCGTACTTTCTGATAGATACCTTCAGTTAGAAGGACTTTCAGGTCGAATGAATATAATTATCTGAGTATAAATAAAAATGTATGTTAAAATCGGATTAAATTTATCACAATTTCAAAAAGAAAAAATAAAACAAGCTTTTCAAAACAAAACTAGGCTTACACTCACATTTAATAACCACCAGTTACAAGGATCAGACTTTCTTGGTTTAACAAAGACGCAAGTTAACAAAATAAATGATGCTAAAGCAAAAGGTTCAGGTGTTACTTTGAAGCTATCAAAACTACAAATTTCAAAACAGGGTGGTTTTATTGGAACTCTTTTAGCAGGTTTAGCAGGTAGCTTGCTGCCCAGTTTGTTAGGAGGAAAAGGACTTGTGTTACCTGGATCAAAGGGTAAAGGGCTTATGTTGCCTGGAACAAAAAGACAAGGTAGGTCTTATCGCTTCGACGAACCTCAGATTCTCGGAAAAGGTTTAATACTAGGAAAAAATTCTCCTTTCAAAAATGTTCCGATCTTGGGTTTGATTTTATAAAGTCTAATATAAAATGTACCACGATTACTCATTGAACTTGACACAAAATCAAAAGAAAAAAATTGCAAATGCATATAAAAGCAAAACTAGTGTAAGTGTTAGACTAACAAATGCAAGTTTACAGACTAAAGGCAACGTTAGTTTGCAACCGACGAGTCGACAGATAAATAGAATTAACAAATCAAAAGCGTCTGGACACGGTATACAAATAAACTTTAGTAAAACACAATTGCAAAAACAAGGTGGTTTCTTAAGCAGCTTACTTAATTTAGGAAAACTAGTGTTACCGTTTTTAGCTAAAAAGGTTTTGCCAACTTTGGGATTAGCAGCTGCTTCCGGGGCCATCCAAGGAGCAACTAATAAAGCAGTAAATAAATGAAACCATTAACAAACTCAGACATTGATAAAATCATGATTAAGTGTGACAATTATCGAGGAACATTTAGCAAAGATATGTTACCAAAAGCAATGAATAAAAATGAGTCAGCTGTCGTAAACTTGCAAGATTATTTTGCAGGTAGTGGAACTCATTGGGTTTGTGTTTACAACGAAGAAAAATCAGATAAAGTAGAATACTTCGACAGCTTTGGACTTGTACCCCCAAATGAAGTTGTTAAATATATGAAGACTACAAGCAAAAACGTTATTTACAATGATGCACAAATTCAAAATATTAACTCAATTCTTTGTGGTTACTACTGTGTGTATTATATAACAGAGCGAAATAAGGGGAGAACAGCAAACGAACTATTGTTAGATTTTCATGAAAAACCTACACCTTTTAATGAAATGTTTATGAAGTTTTATGTATCATATATTAAAGATGGAAACTTATTGTGTTAGAGAAAAGAAAAAAACTAAATGTGTTCCAGGTTCTGATGAAATTATAAAAGCAAAAGGAAATGGTCGCCTGATGTTACGTTGCATTTGTGCTAGTTGTGGTATTACAAAGCATAGTTTCATTAAAACCAACAAAAAAGGAGGTTTGTTAGACCTTCATGCTGCGATAGCAAAATTACCAAAACCAAAAGGTGGGTTCACTCTTCCAAGTCACAAGTACACTGGGCCATATAATCCTTTGGATAAACAACTTGATTCGAACGACCAACCTTTACCAGGCCAAGAACCTTACAATCAAATAGATGCTATTGCAATGAAACATGATATTTGTTACCGTGATAATGACAATAAAAAAGGTAAACTAAAATGTGATAAAGATATGTTAGACAGTTTATCGCAAACAAAAACGAAAGGTATCCGGGAATCGTTTGATAAAAAGTTAGTACAAGCAGCAATTGGAACTAAATATAAGTTGGGGTTAGGTGCAAAAAACGGGAAAAGGCGTCGTGGCAAACAGAACTAGCTGATGAACTACACAAACCAGTAAAGAAAAAGTTTCTGCGACGCCGAGTTATAAGCAAATCAATTGATGAAATATGGGCGGCTGATTTAGTAGAAATGCAAAAGTTTAGCAAATGGAATAAAGGTTACCGATATTTACTTATGGTAATTGACATATTTTCCAAATTCGGATGGATAGTCCCTTTGAAAGACAAAACGGGTAAAACTGTTGCTAATGCTTTCAAGAAAATCTTCAACGAAAAAAGAATCCCAGAATTCTTATGGACTGATAAGGGAAAAGAATTTTACAACAAAAATACAAAAAGCCTGTTGGACCAACACAACATTAAATTATATTCAACTGAAAATGAAGAAAAAAGTTCTGTTGTTGAACGCTGGAATCGCACTATCAAAAATAAAATGT
Organism: Trididemnum nubilum; assembly: GCA_963965965.1. NCBI lineage: Eukaryota > Metazoa > Chordata > Ascidiacea > Aplousobranchia > Didemnidae > Trididemnum > Trididemnum nubilum. The sequence goes on from OZ014476.1 coordinate 296,768, forward strand.
GGAAGCAATTTACAAAACAAAGTTCAACTCAGTACTTAGACATGCTACCTGAGATAGTTGATGAGTACAACAACAGCTATCATTCATCCGTGAAAATGACGCCTGTTCAAGCAAGCGAAAAAGAAAATCAAGGAATTGTTTACTATAATTTGTACGCTAAAATTAAACCAATAAAAACAAAAGCAAAATTTAAAGTTGGTGACACAGTTAGACTTTCAAAATACAAACGAAAACTTTTTGACAAGGGTTTTACTCCAAACTGGACAGAGGAACTGTTTTTAATTTCTAAAGTTTTAAATACCAATCCACACACTTACGAAATCACTGATCTTCGTGGTGATTTAATTTCTGGAACTTTCTATGAACAAGAACTTTTGAAAACGAATCAAACTAAATTCAGAATAGAAAAAGTTGTTCGCAAAGATAATAAAAAGAAATCGGCATTAGTTAAGTGGTCTGGATACAGCAATGATTTTAATAGCTGGATTCCGATTGAAGAATTAGAGCAACTTAAATCTACATATAAATAAAAGATGTTTTGTGGATTTCAACCTTCAAATTTATCAGTTCCAGAAAATATAGAAGATATAAAACAAAAGTGGAATAAACGTGTTTTAACGTATTGTATCACGAACTTAACACCAAAACTTACAGAAGAATCGATACACAAACAAATTGATTCTGCTTTCAAAGTTTGGGATAAACCTACAGCACTTAAATTTAAGAAAGTACAGCCAAATGAGCCCTGTGACATAAAAATTAGTTTTTGTGCCAAGGAACATGGCGATGGATTCCCTTTTAAAGGTAAAGGCGGTGTTTTAGCTCATGGATTTTATCCAGGTTCAGGAATTGGGGGTGATTTACATTTCGATGCTGATGAAGATTGGACAGACCAAGAAACACCTCCCAAACACAACTTATTTGTAGTAGCTGTTCATGAAATAGGTCATTGTTTAGGTTTAACCCATTCACAAAGTACAGATTCTATCATGTATCCTACTTATAAACACGAGTGGTCAAAAGTATCAAGTGATGTTCTATCAAAAGAAGACATTGAAAGAATACAAAAGGCGTACGGTAAACCTAAAGTGAAAATATTTGATAGCAATGGCTTTACAATTAAAGTGAAACCTATAGAAAATGACAAAATCAAACCAATTATTGAAAAGAATTAAACGCGACTGAAGCGTAATTATGAGCACAATTTGGTTACATGTGACAAGCGCTCAATTGCGAGTTTAATATCTCCTACTAACATCGGGAGGGGGGACTGAGAACCACGATTTAAAAAAAAATTTGAAACGCAAGGACGGTTTCAGTGCATTTTAAGTCATTTTGTTTCCAGTGCATTTTTTAAGAGTCAGGTGACCTGCTTTGCACTGAATGATTTTTATTGAGAATGGGCCGACTACAGTGCAGTCACGTGACCTCTCTTAATTTGAGACACAAGGACGGTTACAGTGCAGTCACGTGACCTCTGTGCACCGAACACGCCATATACATAACTTTTAACGGAACATTTTTTTTCCCGAATTCAGGTGGAGACCTGCGCTCAGATGCACACCAGAGTCAAGTTATTGGAGGGGATGCAGATGTAGACCATACTCAAATTATTGGGGGGATATATTTCTCCCATCCCCCCAGGGTTTTGGTACCCCTGCCGTCATCAGTTCTTATTCAATTTAATGATAAAAATATATTTCATTTTTATGCTTTTCTATTTTTTAGCAAAGTATGATGTTCGTTTTTGGAAAATAAAATGAAACGCTTACTCTGATTCATAGGTTTTGAAATATTTGCTAAGTTCCTAGAAGTTTGCATTTTAACTTTTGGCAATTAAGAATAAACTTACTCTGGTTTAAAAGTTTGAATCAAAAAAATTTTTGATGCGAAGATTTTATTTACAGAAGACTATGGAAAAATGTAATGCAATTGTCATAGGTGGACACAAATCGCTAATCCGTTATTCCGCTAATTAGCAAAGCTAACATTTTCCTTAGCAGATTAGCGGTTCCGCTAACGTTCAACAATGTTAACGAACTGGTTATCAAAGCTGATTTTTTTAGCCTATCCGGACTAGAAAAAAAAATAGTTGCAACCGTGGTTTCAACAAAGCATAGTCTAAAATTTACATTTAGCCATTTTTGCCTGGCAGAGAAATACGTACTTCAAGTATGCGATGTAAGGCGTCTTTAGATCAGAATTATTGCTGCAAACATCGTGCTTCGATATGGTAATGCTTTTCTCGCGTATGTAATCACTCCAGTCTAAAGCCGCATTTACACGGACGACTTTTAGCTGCGAGAATCGACATTTTGCCTTTTTTCTTTCTCAAATCGCGTAGGTCACTTACACGGCGCAAGATTCACGTGAGATTTTGTCTGCACGATATCGCCTGACACGCCCCCCAAAAAATCAAATCGCAGCAGTCACTCACACGGGAGAGATTTTAACGCGATGCTCGCATACGATTGCAACTCGCAGAAGTCACTTAAACGTTGAGACTGCGTGCCACTGATTCTTACAAAATCGAGTCGGCGGAAGAGTCGCTATCGCACTGGTTCACTTACACGGTGTGAGATAGTTTCAAAGCGCTGCTTGCTGGTTTTGAATTTGCAAAAGCCAACTGCCACAAAAGCACTTCAAATGCGCCGCTTGCCAGCTTTTGCGTTTGAAACAATCACGCTTTGGAATTTTGAAAAGAAATTGTATGAAGCCAACGCAAGCGTAAAACGAAATACAGGGAATACAATTAAGCAGCTAATTTCGTTAAAACTTTCAATAAAAATGCAAGGTGAAAAATGAAGCACTAAACGCTTGAAATTACTCAAAAAGCTTATTTTCTCTGAATCATTCTGAGTTAGCTTGGATGGAGCAAAGTCAAGCGGACATTAATGCTCATAATGTATTATAAAATTCTGTCATTTACCCTTTAGGTCTAGGTTTTTCTCCACTGCAACCTGCAACCCATCACTGATTGTGTTTCTTGTTTGGTTATATATAACACTTTGGTAAAATAAAACAATGAAATTTATCAGCATTTTTGTGCAGTTAGTTCTAAAAACACTTTTAAACTTACCTTTTCTCCAAGCATGTGGGACTGACAAATTCATATTGTTTATTTCCTTAGTAGAGCACAAGTATTTGGTATTATATAGTAGATCTGTGCTGTTACATTGTACGAAACTCTAATTGTTAAATTTTATTTTTAAGTTTACTTTTTGAGTTCTTCTGCAGTGATACTAGGCGCCTTCTGTCGCTACCGAAGCACTGGCTCTTTTTTAATTAAACCAACATTCAAAAAATCCATCTAGCATTTGTATAATATGTATTTTCATGTAAATTTGTAATGGAGCTACTAAACCACAGCTGTTACAAAGCATCAATATCCACAATAATAAAATAAGCTGCTCATGCATTTGTTAAACGCTAGCTGGCAATTACAGTAAGTATAGTGCGGAGGATGAATTATTATGAAGAGTGCAAAAATACGTTAGTGACTTCAGGTCAAAGCTCATTCCTGGTGTCAAAACTCATTCCTGGTGTAATTCAAATGAAAAAGCGCCATAAAACTACTCGAAATTGAGAACATGATTTGCTTAGAAATAGCATTTTCATGAAATTAATCTTTAATTACGATATGCGGTACAGTAGATGGTATGTTTCTCCACTTAAATGTGGTTATTTTAACCACAAGAGTTGCCGGTAGGCTACTATAGCAATCTCTGGTCAAAAAAGAAAGCAAACGCTACCACGTTTTTAGCCGACAATAACCAGCGGATGGTACTTGTCTACAAGGTGCTGGACCTGGACCCAACGAGTTACCATAAGGTGTGAGCCTACACTGCTAGCACTGTTACAGCACCGATTGACCTTTTTTGTGCTGCCCCGCTCTAGTTTTTGAATTCGGCCGCTTCTTACTTTTAGTTTGCTAAGTTTGCGAACGTCACTTGATTTCCTGCAGCCATTGGCTGCAAACGTTTGAAAAATTACGCGCTTTTTGGCCGAGTTATTTCTGTTCTGGCATTCCGTTTCATTCGAGCAATTGGCAAACGGACGTATTGTATTTCGAAGACCGCTCGTACGGCACTATATTAGTTCATTATTTTCAGGTTAAATTTCAGTTATTTTTTGCCATGCCGTACTGTTCCATATTATTTGTTTTTTCTGAACAATACAGTTTAAATTGGAGAATTTCAACTGTGGTTTGCCCAGACGTACTTGGTGAAGGCTCCAGAGTTTCGTTGGAGCACGTGCAGTCAACAGTGTTACGGAGGGCTTCTGTAACAAGCTCCTCCATTTCCAAAATATATTGTCCAAATGCCATTATTGAGAATTCATTGTCTTAGCTATTCTAGGGTTTTCAGATTTTTAACTTATGTTTTTGCTATGTCAGAATATTAGCAATGACAAAATTGATTACACCTTTTTATAAACGAAAACTTTTGTAAAAACACGAGGCTCATTGTTGCTCAAAATTTAATAACAAATTAGGAAGAGCAACCGAAAAAGAATCAATTTTCAATCAAAAAACAAACTAAATTCTGTTCTGATTCAAAACAATAAAGCTTGAGTGGTTTTTTGGTATTTGCGAGCAAAATTGCAACAATTTTGAGACTATAGAGTGCTGTTGCGCACTGCGCAGGTAACAAAACCACTTTTTGGCTCTCATTCAAACAAAAATTAGTACTCGCTTTTTCGCTTTCCGCATTTTTACGATGCTGCAAAAGCAGCTAAAAACGCATTTACAAGCAGACAGATCATTAGGAATTAACAAACAAACATGTTCGCCATAATTGACATCGATGATCTTAAAATTTAAGAACCAATTACGAGCAACTGAGGCTCAACATTGGCAAAACATTAAGAACAGCCAGCCTCAACTCAAAATTTACTGGTTCTTATAAAAAAAAGAGTACTTACGGTATTATAAAAGCAGAATACAATTAAGGAACTGTAACCTCTAGTTAATTTATCATACATTTTATAAAGGGTTAAAGTTTTGCTTGATTGGCTTCACAGTATCTGACTGCAGTAGACTGCCGTATCTGCAGTAGATCAGTACCAGCAGCATCAACAAGAAAATTAATACTTCTGCGTTTTAAACTAATATCAAATAAATTTAGTGTTGAAATCACAATTAATTACGGTAAAAGCACTAAAGACTATTTTATACTATGAACACAATACTTTATGAAGCAAATTTAGGGTAATTGCTGCCAGCGACTCGCAAAGCATTTGTGCATTGTGCGATGCCTGGGCGACTCGTAAATTGCATACGATTTGCTGTTTACACGAGCGCGACTTTGCCCTGGGACTCTCGAGACGTTGAAATCGACTTCGTGTAAGTGCTCACGAGCGAGAACAATTCTTGCATCGAGTCGCGCAAAATATAATCGGCATCGCAAATCACAGGTGTTACTTACACGGCGGCGATTCTTCCCAAACGCGATCGCGGCAAGCGAGTCTCGCCTCGTGTGAGTAGCCGCTCTGCGAGAGAGATTTTCACGCATAAAAAATCGTCGAATCGCGTTGCAAAAAAAGTCGCCCGTGTAAATGCGGCTTAAGACATCTTGATGCTGGCCTTGCGCAATCACGATTCAATACGAGGTCAAAATTTCAAAACCAGCATTTTCAAAAAGCACGATTAAAATTGTTCATGTCATATCAAACTTCAGTCAGTTTGTGCTAGTCAGCGGGCTGCAGCCCCCGACGGATTTAGAAAGCTCTTTCACTTTTCATGCAGAGCCAGGCGCGTAGCCAGAACAGAATTTTTGGGGGGCAATCGCAAATTTGGTGGGCAATAATTTTTATTTATTTTTTTCTGAATTTCTTTTTTTCCATTTCTTTATTATTATTTTTTTTCTTTATCTTTTGTTTCCCAAAATAAAAAAAGTTCTTCGATGCAAAATGCCACTATTTTCTCCGTATTTTAAATGATCTCTAAAAAATAAAAATGAAAGCTCTTGACACCTGGAAGCCTCTATCAATGCAATATTTGAGGTGATCTCCATCCTAGGGTTTAGGCGTTGAAGTTACGTTTTTTGGGGGGGTAAAAATAATTTTGGGGAGGGGGCAATTGCCTCTCTGCTCCCCTGTGCCGAGCGAACATTTAGAAAGAGGAAGCAAAAAGATTAAAATATTGTATCTGGAACCAAAGATGCAACTAAAGCCAGCTACAGTACGTTGCCGGAATGCATAAGTTTTTGAAGCCGAGCAGTTGGCTATACCCATTGTGGTTACTGTTTAGTAGTCTGACTGAAGAAAAGAGTGCAATAAGGGTGGTTGGGCAAACGCATTTTTTTTTGTAGAAACAAACCATGTAAATTGAATCCAAACTCTGAACTATTAAAAAGGCTTACAGATAAACATCGCCTATATAACGCAATCGCGTGTAGCTAATAAAGGATTATCAAACGCAGTGCTGCCGTCGAGGGTAGGCTCGGCTTACTTGCGTTATCTGTTATTTTTCAGGGTAAGCTCAAGTAGTTCCTAGCCCCGATAGTACAGTCTGTATAAACTGTCTTTGCTAAAATTGACTAGAAAAACTTCTAAATTTGGGGGAGGCAGAAAGTGCAACAAATTTGACAATTTCTGATTTGCTGCAAGCCTAAAGCCTACCCACTTGATAGTGGATATATCCTTCGCACTAACTTGTGGCGCAACCACGGAGGGAGATCAATCACCTCTCTTTCCCTAAGCCAAGTGACTTGGAAAATTTAACCCAAAACTGCAAGCGTTCAAACGAGTTTTAGACTTGATCTTTAAATAAGATGGGATTGGCGGCGCTGGGCAATTTATTCTTTAACTGGCTTCCACAGCTTGGCACTTTAGTTCTTTCAAACGGCTCTAAAAACAAGCAAAATTTGATCCAAATAGCGTTAACTTTGCTATTTTTCCCAAATACCCAAAAAAAACTGGACGTTTTTGACGCACTTGAGTTGTACTAGTCTGTTTAACACACTGTCCATTTGAAGCATTTTTAGAATAAAGAAATCTAATGGTTCAATCCCCTTCTTCCCCAGCAAAAATCTGGTTACGCGCCTGCCACTATTTACTGTTTAGAACTGTGGTTTACACCCTTTTTTGGTTACAGCGCCGAATTTTGAACAGGAGCAGTATGTAAATACTGTAACGCCGTTTTATTGAGGTATTTTTCGGCCTAATTTAGGTGAAGACCACAAAAGAAAGAAAAGTTCTTCGCCGATTCGTTATGTCATTTTTCGGTCAATTTTAAGCGATGACAAACGAAATGAAAAAGAAGTGTTAGCCATTTCGTAGTGCCGATTTTCGGCCAAAATTCGGAATTGACTAGGGATAACTTTTGTGGAGTGAGTGAGAGCCACAATGATTAGTACAAGTCATGAAATTGATTTTTTGTTTTTTCCGTTTCGTATTGTACTTTTATGATTAATTGGCGAATTAGCGAATTAGCGTTAGCTTCCGCTTACGAAAAATTTGTGTTATGAGATTGGCATTAGCGGAGCTAATATTTTCAATCAACGGAATAGCTGTTAGCGGAGGTAATTTTTGCGTTAGCTGTGCCCACTTATGGTAATTGTAATTACGTCACAATATTAAATGTTTGAAGTTACAGTTTTGATGTGAGAATCGATTCTTCCGCTGCATACAGTATATAAACTGATTCTCGGATTGCTGTTCTACATTCTAATTTTAAACTGTAGTGCAAAGACCACACAGCAATCAGCGGCAATAAAATCGACACATACATATATTTCGCCAAAATAAATTCAGTTAAGGGAGTTCAGAACAAGAGGATTTGGGATATTGTTTCACAAAATGAATAGGCCTAATGGTTTAATGAGAATATGACAAATAGTGGATTTGAGCCGTCGCGACGCGTTTCGTCCTTGATCAAGGAACTTATCAGGCGACTAAGACCAATTTTGCTTTATTAGTCTAAAAGAAATTGAATTGGAATCGGCCCCCTTTACCTATGCTAGGCTATATGTCTTCCAGTGCAATTTGGCTACTTTAAAACTTTTCGCCTACAACTTACCGACCACCATTACGCAATATAGGTTGCTAACCGACTACTTGAAATCTTGCTTGATACTTTACTATTAGTAAAATCTGCGACCTATTACCAAAATCTTCTAGCTAGGCCTACCCACTGCTAACATTGCGATTTGGTCTGCCTTAAGTTCAATTTGAAATCTATTTGGAAATTAATACCAAACAATAGTCCATTACTGTCAAAAATGCAAAATATTGCAAAACCTTACGTATGGAGCTTTACGCAATAGAAAATTTTAATGAGAGAACCCAGCGTTAAAATTCGACTCAACCAGTAGCGTAGCCAGGGGGGCGGGGGGGCTCGAGCACCCCCATTGGCTCGTGAAGTATGCAAAATCGCACGTTTTTTGTGCTTTTGAGGCCGATTTTTGGTGAAAAATGGAAAACAGCCCCCCCGAAAGGAAATTGGGTGCAGTGGCGGATTTAGGGGGGGGATGGGGGGATGCATCCCCCCCCACCAGCCTAAAAGTAACAATTTTGGTCGAAAAATCTGCCCCTATTTCGATTAATTCGGCTCCATTTCGGGATGCATCCCCCTCCACCAGCCTAAACGTAACGAATCCGGCCGAAAAATCGCTCTCAATTTTGGTGAAGACCTTTTTATTTTTTTATTTTTTGGAGACCACCTGATTTTGGGCGAAAAAATCGTTTGAATTTCCGATTCCGGCCGAAAAATCACTCTCAATTTTGGTGAAGACATCCAAATTTTTGCGGTTTTGTGCTTAAAATCCCCCCCCACCAAAATTTTCTGGATCTGCCACTGATTGGGTGCCGAAGTTGTGAAGTACATGTCGTGATTCGGCCTGAAAAAGCGTTAGAATTTCCGATTTTGGCCGGAAAAACAGCCTCAATTTTGGTGAAGAGCTTTTTTTTTGGAGACCACCTGTTTTTGGGCCGAAAAAAGGTTTAAATTTCCGATTTTGGCCGGAAAAACAGTTTCAATTTCAGTAAAGACCTTTATTCTTTTTGGAGACCACCTGTTTTTGGGCTGAAAAAACGTTTTAAATTTCAGATCTTTCCGAGAAATTCCGTCTCAATTTTCGGACAAACCGTGTGAGTCTGATTCAAGAGCAATAAAAATTCGGTTCAAGGTCGTTTGCACTTCTCTTACTCTTTCAAAAAAGCCCCCCCCCCCCCTTTTCCAAATCCTGGCTAAGAGCCAGGACTCAACTCCTACCATTTATAAGTGTTTTTATCATTACTATATTTCGCCTAAAAAGGCGTTTTCAATGTCTGAGAAGCAGATAAACTTTTCACGAAAAAACTACATAAACTGCAAAAATTTTTTTCACTCTGTTTCCTGTACATTTTTCAGAAAATGAAACGAAACCTGGAGTAGGATAAAAAGAACTTGTTTTGGCAATTCTAAAACTGGAACTGCTTACAGTTGTAAAATGTATGAAAACGACTGAAAATAAATGAACATGAGAAAAAAATGCCGTGCAGTGATGAAACAAAGAATTATACATAACAGAAAAAATTATCACAAGCAAACGTACTGTAAGACTACCAAACACGCAATCAGAAGAAAGTGTAAACAAGTGTAACTCAATGCAGTGGCAAATTAAAAAATAAAGAAAACGCTAAAAATATGAAACGAATACAGAAAGAAAACCTAAAAATGAAGTTTGAAGTTATTGTGGTATTCATATTGTAACATAAGTGTTTTGCAGATATTTTGATAATCATTCATTTCTAAATTTTAAAGTTGCTGTCTACTGCTTTTTATATCGCTGAAGCGAGAGCTATTAAGCAGAGGTGAAGTCGAGGACACGAGGCTCGAGTCCAAGGCCAAAGCCAAGGACACAAAAAATCCAAGGCCAAGGACCACGAACACAAATGCAAGTGTTTTCCTGAGAAAAAAGGTCTTAAGAATTTTTTTTCGGTCGATCTCCAGAAAAAAAACGGTCTAGAAAAACATTTTTCAGCCGATCTACAAAACTTTAACCATTAAAAAAATAGTGCTGTCCTCGAGCCGAGGACAGGGCAATTTTCGAGGACTTGAGGCTTCGAGGCCCAGGACTTGAAAATGTATCCTCGAGGACGTCCTCGAGGCCAAGGATGTCCTCAAGGACTCCACCTCTGCTATTAAGAAACGTGCCAAAAACATTTTAAATAATGTTAAAATGCTATCTGCATTAACACAGTTGCTGATATGCATTCCGTGGTTATTTAAATTTTTATTTTTACATGATAAATTTGAGGATGCTCTCTTTTAAGTGTGTGGAAATTACTCAGAAGGATTATTCTCCTTACCCTTTTTATCTATGTGAAGATTGGTCGAAAAGAGAACACCCATTTTTGAAAACATTATTCGGTTAAATCACGGCGTACTATATAACAGGCTATTTCATCGTGCACGACCAATCAAAAACGGAAACCGGTGTGGTTTTGCCTTCGTTTCACGGACTTGTAATAACAGCAATTATTGTTCACAATTGTGTGATTGTAGGCAAACAATGCGTTATTGCCAAAATCATTCGGAAACTGACAAATTGGTTGAACTTCCAAAAAAAGTAATAAGAGGAACTTGAATTTTGCTATTGTTGTTAGGCTATAACTAAGAGGAGTTTCTATAAACCCAATCTGCGTTAGTTAAAGTTAAAAAAAGACCGAAAGGCTGTTTACGAAGACTGTAATAGTTAGAACTTCAGCTAAGAAAAAGGTTAACGGTATTTAGGCTAATTTTGCAAGTTCAGTTTGCATTGAGAATATACCGTAACTTAGCCTACCGGTAGCCTATTTCATCACCAGTAAAATTCTCGCACAAGAAACAGTAGAAGTTAAGTTGAAGCTGAAGTGCTGTACAGAGATGTGGTATTATAGCTAGGTATTCACAAATCGTAGATAGCAATAATCAGAGGTGGAGTCGAGGACACAAGGCTCGAGGCCAAGGCCAAGGACACAACAAAATCCGAGGCCAAGGACAGCCTTTTCGAGGACAGACACTCTCGAGGCCAAGGACAGGAATGCTCGAGGCCAAGACCAAGGACACAAGTGCAAGTGCTCTCCAAAAAAAAGGAAAAAAAAAAAAAAAGGTCTTCACGTAAATTTTTCAAGCGATCTCCACAAAAAAACGTTTTCCAAAAAATTTTTCAAGCGCTTCACAAAATTTTAACAATTCAAAAAATAGTGCTGTCCTCGAGCCGAGGACAGGCCAATTTTCGTGGACTCGAGGCCAAGGCCAAGGACCTGACCTTCGAGGCCAAGGCCAAGGACGTCCTCGAGGACTCCACCTCTGGCAATAATGCTCGAGGTTAACAGCTTATCGTTTGAGACAGAAAAGCCTATCGCAATCTACTGGTGCTAAGTTATAAACTGCCGCAACGCGTTGGGCCTGGACTATTAGTTGCTGTTCACTGGGCGAGGGTGTAAGTCGCTGGACAGTTGACAAAGGTTAAAGGATAGCATAGTGTAGTTGCACAGGCTTTCTTGAATTTCAAAAATTGCCGCTAAAATGTATGGTTAGTTTACCTGTACTGAAATTATGCATTCGATAGAAATAGCCTAGGATACCGGTACTCTTTTCTTTCGGCTGAAATATTATCTAAGCGCCGGCAGAAAGTGATGCTCATGGGCTACCACTGAAACTATTCCAGGGGGATCAAACGCCACTTTATTATATTTTTTCTCCTGTCATCACTTTTCTCTGTCACAAATATTTGCAAATCCAAAATTAGTGGAAAGAGAGCAGGCGCGTAGCCAGGATTTGGAAAAGGGGTAGGCTATTTTAAAAGAGTAAGAGAAGTGTAATCGACCTTGACCCGAATTTTCATTGTCCTTGATATCTCGGAAGTTTAAACGTTGTTTCCGCCCAAATTCAGGTGTTCTCCAAAAAAAAAAAAAAAAAAAAAAAGGTCTTCACCGATTTTGAGGCTGATTATTCGGCCAAAATCGGAAAATCAAACGTTTTTTCCGCCCAAATTCAGGTGCTCTCCAAAAAAAAAAGGTCTTCACCGATTTTAAGACTAAATTTTCGGCCAGAATCGGAAATTCAATCGTTTGAGGGGGGCTTTTTTCCGATGGGGGGGGCTATTTTCAATTTTTCACCAAAAATCGGCCTCAAAAGCACCAAAAACGTGCGATTTTGCATACTTCACAAGCCAATGGGGGGCTCGAGCCCCCCCCCCGCCCACCCCCTGGCTACGCTACTGAAAGAGAGCAAATTTCCCGTGTGGATCCCTTAAACGGATGCCTATGGTGATACAGCAGACTTTGAGAAGCCTATAGGAGAAAATTTACATGTCATGGTATTTCAGCACTCATAATACAGACTCATGTCATGCATCGTCAAAGAAACAACTTAATGGCTGATAGTAATGACTATGGGTTTGATTATACATTTCTAATTAGGCTTATGTCAAAACTAATTTTCTTTACAGGAAAAACAATGGGTAGAAAATGCTAAGTAACGAACTGTAGAAGAAATTATAATAGTAAGTTAAAAGAGAAAATATTCAGATTGCCAGCTGACGAAAATGAAAGGAAACGATGATTGAGCGTTATTTCCAGAGATAATACTCCAGACGCGAAAGGTACGGTAGTGTGTGAGAGGCATTGGCCGAATAGCTATGAAACTATGACACACTATGGTAAGCAGAGACCACTGAATCCTCCTTCACTTTTTTCTTGCGTTAAACCAAGTTTGCTTCCAACATCTGTTCCTCCCCCTAGAGAAACCATTCGATCTTCGGCAGAAGTGCGGAGCCAATCGGATGATGAGCTTGATACCTTCAACCAAAAGGACAAAATTTGCAGTTTTTACAAAGTCAAATTTCGAATCACGCTTTAGGATTTTCTTTGATTATTAATAGCATTAATTGATGAAGCGACATTACTACAATCTGAGCACCTGTTGGAGCAAACTGGTATCCCTGCTGAAAATCAATGGCAGTTACTTTTTGAGCTAAATGCGACTTTGTCTTGGACTTAAAAATGTGCGAGATCATGGACTGTTTACCGGAGATGCAACCTTCTGTTTCAGTAGGCTCAATGATGGGATTGGTATACATAGAAGGGTATATAATTGGAAAAGATGAAAATGGTGATGACGCTGATGACAGCTACTATTACTATAATAAATATGGCTTTTTTACTCATAATCTTAATAGCATTGGTATCCATCTTCCTGGAGATACAGTTTGTCAGTGGGTTGTTTATGGTTACATTATGTCTAATGAAGTAGTTAATGATTACTGTAAAAAATTATGGTGTCGAATTTTCTCCAATATTTTTGATTTATATGACCTCCAAATTAAAAACACTTATTTACCAGAATTTGCCAACATACTTTTCAACGATTACTGCAGTTTGTTTTCTCCGAAAGCTACCCAAGAACCTCGACAAAACATTCTAAAACTCGGGAATAACTAGCATACCAAGTTATGGAAAAATCCGTTTTGACGGAGTTGCATCTCTCACATTCCTATGCTTCGCACCTTCTGCCATCTCTTTGTTAGCAAGCAGACTACCAGCACGTGGAATAGGACTACTGGTGAAGGACCTGCTTTATCAAAAATTTTAACGACACAAAGTTATCATCCCTTGGTTGTGTTGAAAGACAGCTATAACGCAAGAAAAACCTGAATAAATATTTTTTTGATGCCATGCATTTTTTCCGAATTTTTATACAATTTAATCAATTTTTAGTAAACCTTTATGAAGTAATCATGACGTCATTATTCCATTGCAACTCTGTGACATTACGTTGAAACCGCTATGTAAATATATTTTGGTGATTTCTGTTGCACCTAGCGTTTAATGCTCTCAAATCCTTAAATACTATCCGCCTCCAGTTTCACCTCCAGCTGGCGCGTTGGTTTGGCCTGTTATATAGTACGCCATGGGTTAAATATTTGTGCGTGACATAAGAATCTACAACATTTATATGCGTTTCACATCTTTGTCGTGCGTCAATGTGTAAAACTTTATTTGAAAACGAAATTAAACATTTTATAAAAGTAAATACGACTTCTGCAAAGTCGACTTCCTCAGCTGTCTGGTTAGAAGCTTCCCTTTGACAAAACTTTGGGTTAAAATCTCTCTTTGATTATTTCAAATTGATTTGAGAAAAGAGCTGTGGTCAGGATTTTAAATTACGATTCAGAATATTTAAGTACTTATTAGCTGGATTTTACCAAATGCTTCCCCATAGCTGAGCCGATCTCTGCTTCAAAATGAGTCTTAGTTTTGGCTTTGCTTTTCTTGTCAATCGGTAAGTTCGCTGCTTCTGCACAGCAGTCGATCTTTGCCTTATTCCTTTTATACGTGTTGCTTAAATAGTTTCGGAAACTTCTGGGCTGTGTGATCTGCATATGAAATGTCACAGCGGTATACCAAATGTCACAGAGGTACACCGAATGTCACAGAGATACACCGAATGTCACAGAGGTATACCGAATGTCAAGGAGAAGGCCGAATGTCATAGAGATGCAACTCATTAACAGCCCAAAATGTAATTAATAAAGCAGGTGTCACCGAAATGTACAAGAATTCTAGCTCGTAGAAAAACTGTTTGTTGTTCACTGAGATGCAACAGTGCATTTTTTCAACGTTATTTTCCTATAACAAGATATTTTCACTTTAAACAGGGGCTGAGCGATGTTTGAATTTCGTTAAAAATTAAATAAATAAAAACTCTGGAGTTTTCTAAGGTTTGTGCAAAAAAAAAAATTTCTCTCCGTTTCATCGTTACTGAGTGACATCATGTCAAACATCACTGATCCATTCCACAAATAGAAATTACGAGAAGCTAGTCATGCAAAACTCACGCAGGAAGCCGCATTCAAGCGTAACGGTACGTCGCTTACGCGATGTTGCCGGTAATTTGAATTTCTTTGGGAAGAAGTTCAAGGCAATTCTTAAAACAGAACTAGAGTACTGCATTGAGCACTGTAGGCCTACTACTGTCATCTGGTAGTAGCTAGCATGAGAAAAAGTTATGGTATGCAATGCAGTAGGCCTACAGAGCAGACTGATTGACAGATAGGTAGAGTTGATTTAGGTTAAAAAAGTTATGCAATGCACTATGCAGTAGGCCTACAGAGCAGACTGATTGACAGATATAGGTAAGTTAAAAAAGTTATGCTCAGAGTTGGTTTAGGTGTATTACATGCGATACTAAATTATTGCACATACCGGTAGGTAACAACAGAAGAACAGTAGCCTAGCCTTACTCATTAGGCTAGTACTGTAAATTTGTAAATGTATACCGGTAACCCAAAACTGCAAGCTATGTTACAACAGTGCTGTAGCACTCACTGTCAGCGTCAGAGGTGAGCCAGGCAGGCTACGGTATTTAACTTTAACAGTTTAAACAATACTGACAGACCTTTTGTAGAAAAGTTTATTACAGCTTAGTTAAAGGGCAAGATAAAACCTTTGGTCATCTGATTTGGTCAAGTTGAATAGTTTCAGTTTAGTGATTAAGCTATATATAAAAGTTACTTTTCAGCAGCTTGAGTTTCATGTTCCAGATTTACTTATTCAGCAGTAGAGTAGCCTACCGTCGTTTGGTAGAATTAACATAATCAAAATAAATGTATTGCCAATTCTTCATTTGTATGGCCTTCTTATACATTAGTTGAGATTGAAAAAAGTTGTTTTGATGGAGAATCTGCCAAACAGTGATGTAAAACCAATTTTTTTTTGAAAATAATTTGATTTAAAATCAATATTGGCTGGGTAGCCATCTAGTTTATATAACTAAACTAAGTAAACATAATAAATGTATCTCCGATCTTTTTCAAATACTGTTTGAGAAAGATAAGCTAGTTTGTGGTCAAATGAATAAAGCGTCTGCTACCAAAGCGGTACGCTCGGATTTGATTTCAGGTCGGGTCAAACCAAAGACTATAGAAATTGGTATTTACAGCTTCCCTGCTTGGCGTTCAGCAATTTAGGGGAGAGTGTGAAGCCTCTGCTGTGTGTGGTAAACAGGTGGGCAGGTGGCAGCTTGACTCGAAGACTGAATGGTCCCTTCGCTGTCTCCTGGCCAAGGCATCTTGGTGAATGAAATTTAATACAATTGCAATAGTTATTTTTTAGTTTAGCTACCGTACTAAACATGGCTACTCAGCCAAAATCAATTTTACGTACACAAATTATTTTCCGAAAGGATTTGGTTTGACTGATTGGCAGACTCTCCATCAAAACAACATATTACAATTTGTATTCATTGCATTATTTTCATTTTTGTCTTACTGGTAATATTAGTGGTAGGATTTACGTGATGGATGAAAGCAACATTTGCTGTATAATGAATGTGGACTTTGTGTTGACAAACTACTCAACTAATACTAATCAAGAATCCAGCAGTGTTATCATGCTACTAATTGATCTAACAACAGGCATGGAGATACTAGTGCATTTTTCTTCATTATTTATCATTTTAAATAGTATACGGAATACAAGTTGAGTTTGTTGAAAAGGCTCGGCTTCTTATTATTTTGTCACCCAAACAAGGATATCCCAAAAGTATCTACAGTATTATTACGATAAAGAATTGATTCATTTCACCAAAAAATTTGATGTAGTGTTTTATTACTTTTAATTTAATGCAGGTGCTTACTCTAAATAACCTTAAATCTAACCTAAAACGTACTGTAATCTTAATCTTTAAAACAGCAAATAAAAAAGAGTGCAAAATATTTCTCTTTTTTTACATGTGGCATTTCAGTAATAAATATGCTTCATTAGCATATTTTAATTTGAAATGAGCAAATTCATCATAAATAACCAATACTTTTTGTAGATTTCGTCTTGCAGTGTGTTGTTTTGCTGAAATCATTAATCTGATGTCATGATTGGTGTTTGAAGTCCTGTTATGCACCGAGAAGAATATTGGTCAACGACCTGTTCCTATAGTCGTGGTATATATGTTTTTCTTTTTGTTTTACAGCAAATTTATAAATCCTTTTGAGTTAGTATTGTTCTGTTGTGTATGGCAAAATTTAGTCCACTATATTAGTTCTGTGTAGTCAATGTGGAGTTTAAGACATAGTAAATAGTAGAGACATGGTACAAAGTTTAAATTCATAACAGAGAATCCAGAGTTACCCAACTTTGTACACAACTACTAGTATTGATGTATCAGAATTTCCATAAAGTATTGTACTTATTATGTATATATGATTTTACAAAATCCTACTATTTTTCATTGAGTGCATTAGCTATCACACTCTACTTGCGTTGATTTGTTGCTAAACATTTATTAAGTTTGCTTGCTACTGGGGTAGGGTCCGTAGGGATGTTCATTTGAGAATATCGCATGTTTTGGAACCGGTTCTGTTTTTAGAATTCGGTTTAGTCGTGAAGAAAAACTACAAGTAATAAATTTGTTTAACTAAGCTGGTCGACCGCGTTAAAAAGTGTCCTTTCGACGTGGATGTTACAACGGCATGATTTTCTCCAGCAGGGCTAAGCCCCACCTGGTTGCAGGCCTGTTTCCTTTTCCTGAAAACAACTAGAAATGACTGCTAAACTGAAAACGAAAAATTCAGAGAAACTGATGAAACCATTGCAGAATGAGAATATCCAATAATCATGTGATTTATAGTGCTGTAATTCTTGTATCATTCATTGAAAATAAAACTAAATGTTGGACTTTTTTTGTTTTGCAGTAGTCAAGTAGTTAAGTGCTGAATTGATATCAAAACAGTACTGACGGCCACTTTTTAGATTTAGGATTCGATTAAGAATTCGGAATTCTGGATTCGGAAAAATGATTCAAAATTATTCTGAAATGAACATTCCTATACTGGGGTTGAAAAAGAATTAAAAATCATGTCGTTTTTTCAAAAAAGTTAATGACAAGGTGAATGTAATTTTTATGTTTTAAAATATTTTTGTGATTTTGAAAGTTGTTAAATTCGTATTTTTTTGGGGGGAGGAGGGGGAATAAATCAGTGATACTTTATTTTCTATGAACAATTTCATGAAAACACGAGGCTCATTTTTGGTCAAAGTTTAAGAACAATGCCGGCCTGAGCAACATAAAATAATATTAAAGGCGGTGAATCATCCAGCCAATTCCGGTGGTTTACAATAGCTAAAATTGAACTATAATTTTTGGTATTTTTTGTTTTGATTTTTGGGCTGCGGTCGCGAAGATATTTAAGAAATACAAGGAGATATCCCCCGACAAAAACTTTTTGGAAACTCTGAGTTTTGTTCGTCTCGCCAAAACTACAGTAGGCCTAATAGTTTAGAGAACTGTAGTTTTGGAGGGAAGAGCAAAACTCAGAGTTTCCAAAAAGTTTTTTGTCGGGGGAAACCTTTTTGTATTTGTTGAATACGTTTGCAACCGCAGTCCCAAAATTAAAACAAAAAATATCAAAAATTATAGTTCAATTTTAGCTATTGTAAACCACCGAAATTGGCTGGATGATTCACCGCCTTAAAGAACCAGAAGCGTCGCTAAGAATGGTGGCACCTGAGGCGGGATTTCGTGGTGGCACCCTTTATCGGCCAAAATATAGGTGAAGACCAAAAAAAAAGCTCTTGTTGGTCGGGATCGTTGAATTTTCTTCTCCTGAGTAGGAGTGGTTCTTTGCCGTATTGCTTTTAAAACATGCTGCTTAATGTGTTTCTGAAGCCTTTGGGTTGTGCGACCTACGTACAGACTAATGGAAGCTGTTTATATTTCGCGAAAAAAAAAAACAGATTTGTGCATGCAAAAGCAGTTCGTATTTACCCTTCATTTGTTTCGATAAGATCACTGCCTCTGTCACTAGATAGACCGCATTTCTCTTTACCATTGATTGCATAATTTTCTTAAAATAAGAAATGTGTAATTGTGTGTATTGCATTTTTAGCGAAATGCATTTTTTGTTTCAGAGCTAAGATAACACAGAGCAATATTCTTCGTCTTAATGCTCGTCGATGACCATCGTAAAGTTTGTTTAGTCTCCGCAATGAAATGACTGTGCCATGCAGCCATATCACAGCAAAAGTAGCTCGGTAACGCGTTTGTCCCTGGAGCGGGAGAAATAAAAATATCATGCGTACAGTCTTGTCTTTTTAATTAATAGATTTAGAATTTTTTTAGACGTTTTAAATTTATTAGATTTTTTTCATAGAAATGTTAAACCATTTTCGGGTTGAGTGTTTACAGCATATAAGTGCAACTGCAAAATCCAGTGCAACTGTGGAAATGCATTCTATTTCTACATAACTAAGGGTTATTTCTTTTAATGTTTCCGTTCACAGAATCATCAAAACATGCAATCACAGTGGGAAGATTTTCCATTAATGATCAATCAATGGCAACTCTTGAAGATGGCAAATGTTTGGATGATGTGGTATGTTGAGAATGGCGTGTTTTTGTTTAAGAAACTCTATCTGATGAAAAAGCCTGTCCACAGTATAATGTAAAATTTATGGTGGTGGTGGTGGTATTACCCGACTCCTTTCGAGGAATGGGGGCACGGAGGAACTCCGCGGAGACCCAACAGTCGGGCCACACCCCAAGGTCTGGACTTTAGATGGAGAATAGAGAGAGAGGAGCAAAAGATAGATTTGCGAAGGGGTTCAGAAGCAGGACAGTCGAGGAGGAGATGATTGAGGTCCTGTAGAGGGTGTCCATAGGCACTACAATCAGAATTCTCCTTCCGACTGATCCTTTGAAGATAAGAAGATAAAAGAAGACTGTGACCATGTCAGCGAAGACGGGAGAGCTCACTGCGTATGGAGCGAGAAAGAAGGAGTTCCTCCGAAGAGACTTCAGGGACTTGGAAGTTCAGATGGGAGTGTGAGATGTGACGTCTCCAATTGCGGTATTGGGAATAACGGACTTTGGCAATAACTGGGGGGAGAGGGCTTGGGATCTCATCAGTGGGCAGAGAGGCACCAGTTTTGGCAAGTAAATCCGCTTTTTCATTTCCAAGGAGACCTACATGTCCGGGGGCCCATTGGAAGCTCCGAGTGGTATTGTTGGAGAGGGAGGAGGCAAGGGACCAAACATTCCAGAGGGACTCAGGCAGGAGATAAGAGGGGGCTGAAGAAAGGATAGAGAGGGCTGATTGAGAGTCGGTTAGGAAAAGGACTGACTGGAATTTGCAGGTCATCAAATGGCTAGTACACCAAGCAAGACCTTGCTTGAGGGCAAAGGTTTCAGCTGTGAAGCTGGAGGCAATTGGACCGGAGGAAAAGGATAAGGAATTGGATGTGTTGCATTTGGAGCATGTTACATACACTCCAGCGCCACCGGGACCAAAAAGGGAGGGGACAGATCTGTCAGTCCATACTTGAATATCAGACGGGGGGAGGGAGGATAGTCTGCTAAAAGCAATTTGGAGTCGGGCGGTACTGTTGCCTGTGCAGTCAGGAATGAAGGGGGAAACAGTGAAGTGGGTTGTGGATGGGGGAGGAGGGGGGCACGTGATCAGAGACTCGCGTGGGGATGGGAGTGGTTGTGTGGCTGAAGAACAGAATGATCTCCAGGAGGGTTTCTTCTTTAGTCGACAGGGAACGTTTCTAATTGCCTGGGCATAAAGGCTGGAGAAGTCGGGGGGAAGGCGCAGAGCACGTTCAAAGGAGTAGAGGGTCTGATGCTCTAGAGTCAGCTTTAGAGGAGGGAGTTGGGCCTTGAGAAGGAGTAGTGAGGAGGGGGTGGAAGGGAGGCAACCAGTAATGACCCTGCATGCAGCTCTGTGTAGAACTTCCAGGTGATTAGTTGCGGTGTTGCAGAGGAATGGGAACCATCCAGGAGAGGCATATGTGAGCACCGGACGGACAAAGGCTTTGTAGAGTAGGGAGAGAGATTCTTTTGTGGGACCCCAAGAGGCAGTGGCAATTGAGCGAAGGGCTTTGTGGCGTGGATAGAATTTGGAACACAGGGATTGGACATGGACCCCAAAGGATAGAGTCCGATCAAAGGTTACTCCAGGGAATTTAGGCGTGGGATTGAACAAAAGAGGGAAGCCCAAGAGGTTCAGTCGGGGTTGGAAAGTGGCTTGATGGGGATCTGTAGAGAAAAAGGAGGACTCACACTTCTTTGGATTGAGTGGAAGTCTCCATAAGTTGGACCATGTTTCTAGAACAGCAAGGGAGGATTGGACAACAGAGGAAGCTTTGAGCGGGTCTGGGGAGGAGGACCAGATGGCCAGATCGTCAGCATACAGGGAGGCATGGGCACCCCGAGGTAAATTCTTAGTGATGTCACCAACAAACAGAATGAAGAGGACTGGACCAAGTACAGAGCCCTGGGGGACCCCATGTCTGATGCGGAAGGAGCGGCTGTGGGAACCACCAACCTGGACTTTAGCTCTACGATCAGAAAGGAAGGAGCGCACCCAAAGAACGAAGCAAGGGGGGAGTTTGAGCGAGAGGAGTTTGTGAAAAAGAGCAGAGTGCCAGACCGAGTCGAAAGCCTTGGAGAAGTCAACAGAAGCCAAAATGGTTCGGTCTGGAGGTTTTTTCTTTTGGAAGCCGTCCCAGATAGACTGAGACAGAGTTAGAATTTCGTCAAGGGGTGACCTACCAGGACGAAAGCCGGCCTGGCAAGTGGAGAGGAGATGATTCGATTCAAGGTGAAAAGTTAGGCGAGAAAGAATCAAACGCTTAAAAAGCTTCGAGATGCAGGAGGTGAGGGAAATGGGGCAGAAAGAGGACGGAGAGGAAGTGGGTTTTCCAGGTTTATGAATGGGGATGATAGTGGTAGGTTTCCAACAAGAGGGGAAGGTGTGAGAGTGCCACGACCTGTTAAAAAGAGAAAGAAGGAGGAGTTGTGCTGGTTCAGGCAGGTGCTTTAGTAAAGGGTAGGCAATTTGGTCAGGGCCAGACGCAGTGGAAGAGGAGAGATTGCTGATGGCAGTAGAGAGTTCAGTCAAGGAGAAGGGGGAGCAGAAAGAATTATGGAGGGAAGAAGCATTCTCACAGCTAGCTTTCCGGAGTTCATTCATGAACTGTCGTTCAGCTCTGCGCGAGGAACGGGGTGTCGCTTGAGATAGATGTGAGCGAAGATAAGAGGCATAGTGGTTGGCAGTGTCAAGAGGGGAAGTGCAATCGGGAAAAGAAGGGTCTTGGGAGGTGTTCTTTTTACCCGAGATGACATTTAAAAGCCTGAAGACAGCACGAGGATCAGAACGGGGAGACAGGTTAGAACAGGTGGCTTGCCAGGTTGCAGATTTGGCTCTAGAAATGACTGAGGACGCCCTACGAGAAGCATATATGTATCTGAGGTGGTGCGACTCAGATCGGTGTGCCACGGAGCGGGCCCTCCGTCGTTCCCGTACTGCAGATTCCGCTTCCTGGGACCACCAGGCTTTGGGGGAACGACCAAGGCGGCCAAAGGGGATAGAGGCCTTGGCAGCTTCGACTAAGAAGAGGGAAAAGGAGTGGGCAGCCTGGTGGATGTTAAGTGCATCAAAATCAAGAGAGGGAAGGTGCTCAGCAATATAAGATTGGTAAATATCCCAACTGGCCTTTTTGTAGTTAAATTTGGGGGGACGAGTGTTTGGGTGACGAACTGGAGAGAGGGGGAGGACAATTTCAATGGGGAGATGGTCCGAGCCAAGGCCAGGGAGAGTGCGCCACTCACAGTGGGGAGCAAGAGACGCAGGAGCTAACGAGATATCAGGGGAAGAACGGCTCCCAGTGGAATGGTGAAGGAGCGTGGGAGAGGCGGGGTCGTTCAGAATTTCCAGACCAGAGGAAGTGATCCAGCGAAACTGGTCATTTCTGAGCGGGTTAGAGGGAATGAGTCTGTCCCATGTTGGGTGGTGAGCATTGAAGTCTCCGAGGATAAAAGTGTCAGGAGAGTTAGGAAGGATGTCAGGATAGAAGGTCCTGGTGCGAGAGTCAGAAGGAGTGTTTCTGATGGGAGGGGAGTAGAGGTTAAGAAATTGAAGAGGAGAGTGGTTGGAGAGAAGGACTTTAGCACAGGTATAGCCTGAGTAGGGGTCCTGGGAAGACAGAGAGGAGACAGAAACAGAAGAGAAAGCCAGGTCAGAGTGGATGAGAGTGAGGACACCACCACCAGTGTTATGAGTACCGGAGGAAACAGGGCCTTGTCTACCGAATGTCCGTCCGTGCGGAGGGTATAATAACCAGGGATTTGGAACTTTTTGGTTAACGAAAGATGGGTTTTCTGGAGGAAAATGAGATCACAGTGGTTGCCAGAGAGGAAGGCGATCAGTTCAGCACGGCGGGGGGAAGAAAGACCGCCGGCATTCCATTGCAGAATTCTGAGATTGTGTGAGAGGCGTGGATTTCCTTGAGGGTGGGGTGGCAAGTTGTGGACTGGCTGTGAGCCTGTGGGCGGTGGTGATGAGGCAGGAAGGGTGAAGGCGGAAGGAGGGTAGGTGTTAAGGAGGGGAGGATGTGAGGGGAGAGGCAGAGATGAATCCATGAGATCTGAGCAAGCAAGTGGAGGGGGTGTGGGTGGGGGCAGAGCTAGAGAGATGGGACGGGGGGGTGCTGGCCGTGGGTGGGAGAGGCTAGGTCCCCATTAAGACAAGCAGGGCAATTCCAACCCATGGGGAGCCGGCTGCGCAGATTTTGCGAAAGTTAGCCTGGGTCAGAGAGGAGCAGGAGAAGTGCACCCACTTGGAGCAGGTGGAGCACTTTAAAGAATCCTTACCTACCTCGAGAGAGCAAATGGAGCAAGGGTAACTTGGGGGGCCCCGAGGTGGACGTGATTGATAAAAGCCAGGCGGTAGTGGGGGAAACCCTGGGGGAGGGGGTGGAGGGGACGCAGGCGGCATAACACGGAGACGGGTCTGAGTGGGGGAGCCAGTTTTCCTTTGAGGAAGGCATGCTGGGCATCGCCAGCCCACTGCGGTGCCAGTTGCACAGATTGTGCGAAAATCAGCACGGGTAAGGCAGGAGCAAAGGAAATGCACCCACTTGAGGCAAGCAGAGCATTGAAGAGAATCTCTGCCCACATCCAGATGGCAGATGGAGCAGGGGTACCTGGAGTGAGGATGGTTGCTGATGGGGCCTGGGTTAGGGTGGACATTGCCACTAATAAGGAACAATGCCAGGATAAGAAGACGCCGAAAGGGGGTCCGGTCCATAAGAAGAAGAGGAGCCGCCCAGTTGTGACCGGTCAACGAGCGGCCCAGCGAAAAAACAGTCCGAGGCAAAAAACAGTGTTTAGAGCATTGATGCGATAACCTGGAAGATAAGCTCCGATGTAAGTGTGTTGTGAGATAGCTGTAAAGTAACTGCTTTACGCCTCCAGCATTTGGAGGCATTTAAGAGGAGCAGTGGCGCAACTATGGTACTGCAAGGGGCACTTAAATCTAACCAAAATAAGCATGCTTTTAAACAGTTTTTAAAATTTACCAGTGTGAAGGGACTGAAAGAGTTGAGTAATTTATAGTTTTCAAAAGGCTTCTAAATATTAGCAATTTATGTTTTTTCAAATGGGTCTTAAAGCTTCAATTGCCATTAAAATGGCGTTCAATAGCTATTTTTCCACAAAATTATAGAAATACTTCCAGGCTCTGGGTCTCGAAAGCCTCTAACTACCCATTTGGTATAGGTCTACAGATGGTTATGTTTGACAGATAAAAGAAGACAGCATGGTCTTTCTATATGATTCGATGGGAAACGAGGGTGCTATTGCCGGTACCATTTTGTCTAATTTGCGGTAAGTCAATGAACTTAAAGCATTCGTTAATTAGCGTAAATAAATTTCAAAAAAAAACATCAAAATTGCTGCCTAGCACTGCCTAAAAAACGCCATACGTATGAGTTGCAATTGCTCTGTCCATAAGCGAAAAGTAACAAATCCAGGCTGTATTAAGGGGGAAATGTTCCCCTTGGCCCGAAAAGATGGGAACCCCATTAAAATAACCCTTTTCGAAAAATAGGTAACATAATTTAAAAGGGTGATTTTTTTGAAATGTAAAGATTTTTACGTAATCCCCCCCTAACCTTTAGCGTGTCTGGAATAGCAAAGCAGTTTGATAGCATTCTTTGAGGTGCAACGGCAATTGCGGCTAATAATTTAAAGTGCTGCATATTTGTGCAGCATAATATATTAAATTTTATACTCAACTCACTAATTCTGATCTGCTCCTTGAGATAGCACCAGACTCTATGGCCTCCGACAGTTATGGCTCCGCCTGTGTGGACGTTGAGTCTCAAGCTTCTTCTTGCACGTAAATGTGCGATTTATTAATTTAATCGCTTTGTTTTGTACCAATGTGTGAGGTTTGTCAATACAAATCAGGCAGCATATATTTAAATGCTGCATGATGCATTGCAAAGTATTAGTGCGGTGCGTGTGGTGATAATCAAGATATAATGCCCCGCACGAAAACAAAATGGATTGATGCTGGGCAGTCTTGTTGAATTTCCATCGGGCACCCATTGTAAACTTAATTGAACACTGTTTAAACAGAAGTTTTTTTGTAGTCATTGAAAATTTAAATTAATGTGTTTGCTATGTTTTATGCTTGTACCTACTGTATATGACAATGACAGAGTCCGATTTTCATCACAATACAAATTGTTTAGAATGATCTACAACCAACTGTAAAAGTTTTTCAATAAGATTCGAAAAGCACCCGCGACAACAAGACGTAACCAACTGTGGTGTTTTGGCACTAAAAGCGGTGGAGCTGTATCTAAAGTTAAAAAAACGTCAAGTCGTTGCATTACAGCTCAGATGCATGCTTGGATTATAGAGATGAGTTCAAAAATATTATTTTGGAAAGTGGTTAGAGAATGGAGGTATTTTGTAATATTCTTTCACTAGCCCTTTCGCTGCCGGGCTAGTAAAATCGCCGATATCGTAAAGTGCCGGAATGTCAGGAAAAATGACGTTTATAAAAATGTTTCGGAAATCATTTCATTTGCTGTAAAAGTGATGGAAACTGCCAAATCGTAACTTTTTGGTGAACATTAGTTTCAGGGGCCGTTCTAAGAGGGGGTATGCTGGGTGGAGGACTTTTTCAAAACTGATATACCGTTTTGTTTTGTTTTTTTGCAAATTTGCAGATCTGAAAGCGCAATAAAATTTGTTGATTTTATTTTGTATTATCAACTAATTTTATTGCGCTTTCAGAACTGCAAATTTTATTACCGGCCTGTTGGTCGAGCGGTAACACGTTCGTCTCTGGATCGGGAGGTCCGAGGTTCAAATCTCGGTCTGGTCAAATCAAACACAGTGTTGCCCACAGGCGCAATGACGCGGAGGTGGGCCCCGCAAACTCGTTACACGCTTCGGCGTAATACAGCGAGTATAATGAAAGATTTGATTTGATATTTTGTATTATTTCTGGCTGCAACAAGGGTCGATTTATGAGGGAGGTTAACGCTTATACCACCCATTATACCATTTATACCAGCTAAACGAAATTGCAAAAGCCAAGGATTTCGGTTTTGTTGTTGTTGAACGTTTTCAGGTTTTAGTGACATTTTTGCGCTCATGACATTCTGTTAAAGAGATTTTGCAATTGCGCACAGCATTATAGCGAAGAAAAGTTTACTCGCGCACGGTACGTAGGTCCTTGCAATACTATAGTCGAGTCCGGCAGCGAAGGGGCTACATGTTTGTTGTTGTTCATGAACTTTTCAAATAAGCTTGTTGAATTCATTGTTTGAATTAAAAAAGAATATTGCATACTACTTGTCGTGCCTATTTTTTTCACAAACTACGTTCATCACTACATGCGTGTAGCTACAGTAACTTACTGCACATAAAAATAATTAACAGTCATCGTCAACCTTTCCAAACACTGCAATATGTTGTTTTATACTACTTTGCAGGAAGGTGCTGTTATACTGCGATGAGCGAAACCTGAAAAAATAATTTCAGAACGTGGCTGTTCTGTTGGAAGGAAAACCAAAGCAATGAAGGGTCGCTCTGTGTCTCTCTCGGCTATGGTACTTGCGAAGTCAATTGTACTGTTCAATAAGTTGCTGTAGGCTTTTGTCCAGCAGTGCTGACTATACTGCATTTTGTTTCACTTCTTTTGTTGTAATGAGTCTTTTTTGTTTTTTAAATACATTTTGTTTTTTGTAGTATTTTTTACATTAAAAACATTTTGTTTTCTAAGTTGAAGAATTTTAGCCATTTTGCATTTTGGTTTGTTACCGCAACACCGCGGTACCGTAATGTTTTTACGCAACGTTTGCAGTGTGGAATTAAAATACCAATGTACAATTATTAGAGTAGATGTAAAAGATAAACCTGAAAAATACCGTGAGCTTTGGTAGTTGGAGGTCTCGATGCAAACGTTGATTATGGCAGAGCGTAGACAGGGGGGGCATCGGGCCATGGTCTTTTTTGGGTCCAGACTCATGAGGCGTACTGTTATTGCATTTTGTAACCCTGAGAATTCACTTCATAAATTTTTCTCATCTGAAGTCAGGCGGAGACCAAAAAAAGATTTTCATACTAATTTCGTTGTTATTTGATTCGCATTTAGTTTAGGCGAAGTCCGAAAAAAACAGGTCTTCTCCCTATTCTCGTAGTTGCTGTGATTTGATTTTAGGCGAAGATAAAAAGAAGTCTCCCTATTTTCGTTCGAATTTTGGCGATGACAAAGAATGAAAAAGGTCTTCACTGCATCCTGTAGATTTTCATTCTTTGCTCCCACGTTTCCAAAATCCTGCCTACGCTGCTATTTTGTACTTTCTCTGGCTCAAAAATGTGAGTGATTGTTTTTTACACAATTTTGCATGCTGCCCGAAGATCTCTTTAAGCGATCCAGCACTATGAAAAATGATTTAATCACCGCCATGTGTTGAGTAATTTGTATCTTAAGCAGATCACAGGTCGGAGTATGGAAGAGGGAGGCGACCCAGGATGTAGGCAATACGAGTATGTGATACGTGTAAATTTGAGTTGAAGCAGACTGTTCTAATGTTCTGTTCTTTAATGTTCACGAATTTCAGCATCATTAATTGTTAAACTTTTTTGAAGAATAAAAAGACAAATTTATTCATGCTTGATTAAATATTATGTTTTAGTATAGATGATGATTCTTGAAATATACCTAGTCTAGTATTCAGATACATCAACAATGGCATTATAGTAAAGGGTGAGAAATCTTGATTGATTGCTTACAAATGCATTGTATACTGGCCCGTGTTCTAAAATATTTTTTTATGCTGAGGTTGGCGTTGCTCAAAATTTTCATTTTCAGCAGAAACGAGCTTCGTGTCTTACAAAATTCTCAAAAACTTTAAAATAATAAATAAATGTAACATCAATTTAAAAAATTTTTTAAATGCATATAGTTCCATTTTTTACTTGTTCAACTTGAAGCGGTTGCAAGAAATTAAAATTTTAACAGTAAAAATACGCTACAGCGTACAACTACAAAAGAGTATTGAAGATAAATCAGCAATATGCTCGGACGCTTACGATTTCCCTCATTGTTTACGCTGTCCTTGGGTATCTTTTATACGAATCTAGTCAATTATAAGACAACGGGCTGTAATTTTATTCATACCCGTCGTTTGTTTTTTCCTAATAGCATAGCATCAAGCTGAGCGATTTTTGAACGAAAATTTTAAACGTTTTTTACGATTTTCCACTCTTAAAAAATGATATAGCTTTCCTGCTTGACGTCCAGCAATAAAAGCGTATGATGCTTCCACCATACGTGATATTGTGATCGGCAGGTGGTACCTTGACTTTAAATCGCCGTCTCCTGACCAAAACAGTACTCAATTACAATCTTAAAGTACGCTGTAAAATATCATGAGCACTTAACCTTAATGACATGGAGTTAAGTAGACAGAAAATTATTGAGTTGCTGATCGTAATTTTCGGTTATTTTCTGCTTGTGTGAAATATCGAAAAATCCGGAGCTTTTGACGCGCGTTCGGAACATTGATTTTTTTGCGATGCAAGTCTTCTCGGCTGGTTTTGAAGTAATTAGAATAAACAACAAAACTAATTTTCTGTATTTTTACGATAGCAATTTTATTCAGTGCAAGAATTAGGGAACGATGCCAACGTACATTAACTCCAGTCGAACCCTGTGTACAAACCTTAAGGTCATTTCATTTCCTGACAGTCAAAATTTTGTAACTCACTCTCTCAGATATTCTTTATATTTGGATATGAGAAAACCATTCAAATTTGATGCAGATTGAAAAAAATCAAAATTCATCGAGCAGTTTATGAGTTGTCGTTATAACTTTGCCACATGAGGGCGCTGTTCGGAGCTTAATTGATTCAAAAAATTTTGAGTTCCCGATTTCATTTTCGATTATCTCGGAAGGGCAAAAAAATATTATTCTCCAACCAATGTTAAAATGTTTAGGATAAGAAGTTGATTAATGTGTGTGAATTTGGTAAATGTTTTTTGTTGCATATTTCTGTAATTGCCTTGAAAACATCATGCACATTTTTTTGCAATCATTTTTTCATCCAACGCATTTTAACGTAATTATTGATTTAGCATGTTACTGTAAAACTATTGATGGATTGCAGCTACGTCATAGGTTTTTCCCGCCAAAACGCCATTACAAAGCATTGGACGTTACCGTAAATCAACGTATAATTCCTTCCGTGGGCAACTGGGCATATTTAAAGAATTTGATTGTAAAGTAACACTTTTGTAGATACCTTGGCTTTAATTGGTAATTACCAGGAACGATTTAAGCAGCTTACATAGCACAGCAGATCTGAAAAGTTACGCTATTTGTAAATTCTCACTGTCCATTGCCCGCTATTGTCTACTTTGACCGGTTTTTAGCTTTGGTTCAAATCGTAAATTCATCCATATCCTCAAATACGTAAAATTCTATGTCAGAGCAGTAACACATGGCCGATTAATGTTTAGTTTAAGCACTATTTATAAATAATATTTAACATCACCAGCTCAAGTCGAAATAAATGCAAATTAAGACTCGATCAAAGTTACACCGTTACACTGAGGCCAGTTAAATCATTACTTTAAAGTTTAAATGACATATCTACGAAACATTTCAATAAAAACAACTGCTAATGCATTTTAACTCCTAGCAACCAATAATCATTGCGATAAGCCGCTAATGACTACACGAAATGCAAAAAATCACCAAAATCCTGCAAAATAGACTTCTGAAATTACAAAAGTTTAAAAATGCATTAATTTTGTCACAAATAAAGGAGATACAACTGTTCCATTATAGCGCCACCAATAGTAAGCCACGAATTTGATTACCAAAACTAGCTACCACCATCCATATTACATGATTCTGATGGGTTACTCAACAGCAAGCCGGATTTACGTCACTGACAAAAAGCAAACAAAACCGAATTCTTACTAATTAAAATCTTTTTTAGTTTTTACAGGCATTTGCCTAGCATTTAACTTTAACGTTACAAAGAATCAACTCTTTTATAGCCTGAAAATACGCTCCATATCTTCGCTGTCAGTATCTTTTTTTTTTGCTTCACCTAATATATTGGTCTGCTCGCATTATGAAAATGGTACCGGTAGTTTTAAATGTTAGTATGGTTAAAAAGATTCAACATCATTGAGTACTTCTAAGCAAGAGTGATAAAGAATGTTTATTAAATTAATGTTGCAATGGCAAAGTTGATTAAGCTTTCATATAAACACAATATGAAAGTTAAAAATAAAAAAGATACTAGCCACAAATAGATTAGAGGCATTCTGCCATTAATGGTAGTATTAGCGCAGCAACTTGCACATTATTTTATTACAATAATGCCTGTCTTGTGGATGCCGGTAAGCTTCTTGGCTGTTCATATACTTTTGCTGTTTGCGTTAATTTCTTTTTACGTTTTACCTAATCTATATTTTGAATTAGACTCTTTAACACTGTCATCACCCAGTTTAAACGGTATGTTATTTACCAGCACAAACAAATTGTCAGCCACATCATCAGGCATGAAGGACAGTCAACAAGAACTACGTATTTTCGAGTAATAATGGTTTAATAAACATATTATGAGACCCATATAAGCAACCACACAAATGCATTATTTGTGCATAAACCTTCTGGTCCACAATCTAGACTAAGGGTCGCATAGTAAGTGCAAACTTAAAGCAAAACCATCTGACTTGAGCGAATACCGTAAATGCTAATGAAGAGTTATTTCATTAAAAACTGAAAGTTTTCAAAGCAGGATTTAAGGAACTCTCGTCCCACGTTTGCAACTTTCTAATTTTGCTTTCCAAATTTTTATTACCGGTACGCTTTCAAATTTTCGCTCAGATTGGAGTTTCGTCAAAGTCTGCTTTTGTAATACGATAAATCATTAGTTTCTAAATGGCAGATCCAAGTTTTTGACATTTAAAAACGTCCAACTCCAAAATAATTTCTACTACATATCCAGAATTGTTTGCACAAGCAATACAATGTAATGAAATATACTACAGCACTCCCTATACGCAGCATTATAAACGCTAGGTCTGGTGAATGGTATTATTCAAAAATCTTCACAAAAGTCCCAAATATGCAGGGTATAGAATATGCGCATGTGGACATGTTTGGCATTCTTCACTCGGCCGCAGGGCACAGTCATTTTATTGTGGAGACTAAACAAACTTTACGATGGTCATCGACGAGCATTAAGACGAAGAATATTGCTCTGTGTTATCTTAGCTCTGAAACAAAAAATGCATTTCGCTAAAAACGCAATACACACAATTACACATTTCTTATTTTAAGAAAATTATGCAATCAATGGTAAAGAGAAATGCAGTCTATCTAGTGACAGAGGCAGTGATCTTATCGAAACAATTGAAGGGTAAATACGAACTGCTTTTGCCTGCACAATTCAATTCAATTTATTTGTTCACTTAAGTTCAATTTCCAGAAACTTAACAACCAATAAAAAATAATAATAAATATCCACACGCACAAATAGAATGAACATTAATGCCAATCGAGGAAATAAATGTGGGCTAATTTACTATAACACTTAACAAGAAGTAATTATTGACAAATGCGTGGAAATTAATAAACTATTCCAAAAATATGAGTACTGTACATTAAGTTACTTACTATCAAGCAAACAGGACAGCGAAAGACCTTTTTCGGGTCATCGAGTCAAGCTGCCCATACAATTAATTAATTATTGTAATTGTTTTTGTTTTTTGAGGGGGTAATTTTTTCACCATTTTTAAAACAAAGAAAAACAAAAAAAAACAACAACAAAAAGAAAAAAAAAAACCCTAAGTATTCAACCAAAAAGATAGCAGTTAGCATAACAAATGAGCACACGTGGGCTTACCTCAAGTTTATCAAGACTGTAAGTACTTCAGTAATTACTTAGCATGGACAATTTCATTTGTTTGCTAAATGAGTATTTTGGTAATTGTTTGAAAGTTGGTGAAATATTATTCCATATTTTTACTCCAATGTACGAGCAAGATCGTTGCCCGTTTCGAGTTTTAGCTCGTTCCAAATAAAAATTGTTTGCAGTACCGTATTTACTCGTTTTACCGCCCGATCTTGATTAATAGGGTGGAGTGAAAACAATTTTTTTTTTGAAATTGAAAAAAGTGTAGTTCTAAAAACTTACCAAATAGGTAAAAACCTCGAAAAAAATTAGTTTTAGCGAGTTGCCACTTTTAGGGGGCTAGCAACCCCTCAAAATGTGCATTTGGGGGGGTAAAATGCCAAAAAGTTTAGTAACTCGGTAACCGCTTATCGTAGAGTCATGATTTATGGCTCAAAATTTGCAGAATCACCATGTTTCTATGTGTTCTAAGAGAAAGTTTTTGTCTATTTTAACTAAAAAAAAAGTTATAACAGAAAAACTGTTTTTTGGCCAATTAAACTAACAAATAGCTGATAAATTATTGTTTTTTTTTGCGGATATATTGTTAAATAATTGTGTAAATCAAAACATAGACAAAACTGCATTAGTAAAACATGAAATGACGAAGTTCAACTTCAGTAAAGAAGATTTTACATAGTGGACACACTTTCTCAAGTCGTGACGCTTTTCCACCTGGAGTATTACCTACCAAGCGACATGTGATGGAACGTATTCTTCATTTGAAAAACTTTCGAACCTTCAATGCGGCAAATGACATTGCTAAAGAAATTTATGACAGATGGGTTTGGTGCAATATATATCCTATTCACCTTTACACGATTTCAAAAAAGGTTGAAAGTTTGGTAAAATCTTTCAGTGCACTTGATCGATGGTCGAAGAAGAAGCGTGGAGAAACATTTTTGCAGAAGGAGAAAGAGTTTATGTCAACTATTGACGAGTTTTTTGATGTGTTTTCTGATAAGCAGCGCAGAATTCTGGAAAAAGAACATGGTTTGAAAATGACAGATGAAGATTTTGCCTTCTATAAAGATCAAGCAAGTAGACGGGTTGGAAAATGTGTGGATGCTGTTGTTCCTCTAACTTCCACTGACAGACAATTTTTGAGGCGCTCACGACTCTTACAATCTCACCCAGAACCACCGACATGTTCTTCTGCTACAAGCAGGTCCGAGTCAGCTTTGGGTTATCTGTCAGAGTCCAGTTCAACAAACACAGACCAATCACAATCTTCGGCTACTTCTGAGTTTATTCCGGAATCAATGCCATAAGAAAATCAGAATCGAAAGGATTTCCCAAACCTTGCAAGGATGTGTGAGCGTTTTCAGATATCCGACAGAGCTGCTGCTGCGATCGCTAATAGTGTGATGCAAGATTTAGGTCTGATAACCGATGACGACAAAACCTACGTTATTGATCGTAGCAAGCTTCGAAGAGAGCGAGAACGATGCCGTGCTGTAATCAGATAGAAGGAGCAAGAGAATTTCAAATTGGTGAATGCAATATATTTTGATGGGCGCAAAGATGCAAAACAGGTCACCATGCAAGGTCCAAATGATAGGTTTTACCGGTCAGTGCAACTTGAAGATCACTATACGATGGTTGGACAGCTTGGTGAATACTACCTTTCTCACTTCTCTACAGAAGACGGCAAAGGAAAAACAATAGCACAAAAGATCTTCAACACCATTGCTAACACCCAATTACATGACAAGCTTGCAATGGTTGATACTGATGGAACTGCAGCAATGACTGGCAAATTCAATGGTTGCATTCGTAATTTGGAAGAACTATTGAACAAGCCACTGCAATGGGCAATTTGTTTGCTACACACAAATGAACTACCCTTGCGGCATGTCTTCACAATGCTTGATGGAACCACAAATAGTCCTGATACATTTGCAGGACCAATAGGAAAATGTTTAACAGGGGATGTTTCTTGCTGGCCTGTTGCTGCTAATTTTAAGTCAATTTCAAATCCACAGTTTGTACATTTGCCAGAATCAGTTGTCAATGATCTGAGTACTGATCAACATTACGCCTACAGGATTTGTTCAGCTGTAAATATGGGAGTTGTGTACAGCAACTTGCAATATTTAAAAGTGGGACTCATAGTGCATTCACGCTGGCTAACTCTGGGTTGTCGAATACTCAGATATTATGTTTCAGTGGATGATCCCTCCACTAACTTGGAAACTTTGGCGAAGTTTTGTCTTCAAGTTTACTGTCCAAGTTGGTTTGAAATTAAGTCTAACAGTCAATTAACTTGCGGGGCCAAGAATTTTTTTAACCTAGTCCAACGAATTCTTCAGGTGCCTGATGAGGCTGTTCGGAAAACTGCTCTGAAAGTCGTGCAACGAAATGCATTTTTTGCACACCAGGAAAACGTCTTGATTGCCATGCTGGGTGACAATGATGAGGAGATAAGGATGCAAGGAGCTAATAAAGTGCTTTCAATACGTGGAAAATTGCCATCAACCGCTTCATTTGATAATCCCAATGAAGAATGTTCTTTGAAAGGACCAAAATATTGTGATACTACCCCAACTGTACGGTTGTTTGAATTGCCCTCATTGAATCTAAAAGCTAACTCATACTACAAAATGGTGAACTTAACTTCCTGCCATCAGCAGCCTCCAGCAATTCGACATCTAACTGATTCAGAAATAGAACAATGCCGAGTAAAACCACTGGAACTCGACAACTCATGCCATAACCAAAGCGTTGAACGTCATGTAAAAATGGTCACAGAAGCAGCAGCACAAGTTGAAGGCTTTGAGCAAAGAGACGGTTTGATTCGCCAGAAAATCAAATCTCGTAAACTTTTGGAAAAATTTGACACGAAAGTGCAATTCTGAAACGTTTCATATGTTGCATAGGAGATAATTTTCTATGTAATTTTTCAAACAATAGGTACCGTACTTTCTTATTTTACCTTCATGCACTCCAAGCATAATCATCAATAACTTAGACCACATTATTTATTTTTTTGCTAAATAATTTGCAGCATCAGCAGTTCGAAAGTGACGAGATGTAATGTCGTTCTATACCTTTTTCAATAGTTAAGATTTTTTATGGGCAGTAAATCTAACATGTTCACTGTTCAGTATACAGTAAGCATAAGCCTACCGGTACCTTTTGTGTTATTAGGCACTTTGTTTGGTGGCTAAGATCAGCCTAAATTACCTTAAATAATGTGCTGGTATAGTAATTTTAAAGTTTAAATCTTGATATTCATCATTATTCTTGAATACAGCATTCCAGACGTTTGAAAAAAGAATATTTGTGATTTTCTTAACTAGCAACTTTCAAATCTTGAGCATAAAAAACGGTTTTTTGATCATAACTTTTTTTCTTGTTCAAATAAACAAAAACTTCCTCTTAGCACATTTAGAAACATGATGATTCTGCAAATTTTGAGCTATAAAACATGAGTCTACGGTAAGCGGCTGCTGAGTTACAACACTTTTAGGCATTTTACCCCCCTAAAAACACATTTTGGGGGGTTGCCAGCCCCCCAAAGGTGGCAACTCGCCAAAAACAATTTTTTTTGAAGTTATAGCATATTTGGCAAGTTTTTAGAACTACACTTTTTTCGATTTTTTTTTCACTCCACCCTATTGATTAAGGGCCCGTTTGAATAGCCGCCCGTGTGAGCAGAACAAAAAAATAAATAAGGGCCCGTGGTTTAATACCCGTCCGGTGCAAAAGCTGATTTTTCAGTGGTAGAGAACAATAGAAAATAAGAAGCTGCTAAGAAACGCTTGTGTCACAACGCTGTTGAATTTTAAGCGCTTGTAGACAACAGTCACGCCTTAAACGTCCAATTGCATAACAAATAGCATTGATTACGTTACATGTAGTATTGATTACGGCTCCCATTTGTCTACTGTTCATTCATTCAGAATATTGAACCCTATGTGATGATTAAATCATATGGAGAAAGATTAAATGTCGTGAAATATTTGTCTTCAACGATAATTTTTGTGGTAATTTTACTTTGAAAATAACAAGCGCCAGTGCATAAATAAACGCCCGTTTGAATAGGGGCCCGGCAGTGAGTAAGGTTGAAAAAAATAAGGGCCCGGGCTACAAAACGAGCAAATACGGTATTTGATCTCGTTTTGTAATCATGATGTTTACTAGCATATTTAAAATAATTGTCGAAATTTTCAGGTAACATGGAGTGATAATAAAAGTACATAAATTTAGCAATTTCTAGTTCAAAATGTCTTTCACTTTCAATATTTTCATGGATTTAAACAGAGTACACATTTCTGCCTTATCTTTTACAAATTTGAAGTTCATAATACGGATGATGTTGTTTTGCAGCACTTGAATCTTTGCCAAAGAAGTTTGACAAGCTTTGCCCCATGAAATAATTCCATACTTTAGATACGGATAAGCAAAACTGTAATATAACTTGATTAGTGTTTGCTTGTAACAAATCTGTTTTTTTTTCGCGAAATATAAACAGCTTCCATTAGTCTGTACGTAGGTCGCACAACCCAAAGGCTTCAGAAACACATTAAGCAGCATGTTTTAAAAGCAATACGGCAAAGAACCACTCCTACTCAGGAGAAGAAAATTCAACGATCCCGACCAACAAGAGCTTTTTTTTTGGTCTTCACCTATACTTTGGCCGATAAAGGGTGCCACCACGAAATCCCGCCTCAGGTGCCACCATTCTTAGCGACGCTTCTGGTTCTTTAAGGCGGTGAATCATCCAGCCAATTTCGGTGG
This sequence comes from Trididemnum nubilum, assembly GCA_963965965.1. Taxonomy (NCBI): domain Eukaryota; kingdom Metazoa; phylum Chordata; class Ascidiacea; order Aplousobranchia; family Didemnidae; genus Trididemnum; species Trididemnum nubilum. The sequence continues at coordinate 333,753 of OZ014476.1, forward strand.
TTTACAATAGCTAAAATTGAACTATAATTTTTGATATTTTTTGTTTTAATTTTGGGACTGCGGTTGCAAACGTATTCAACAAATACAAAAAGGTTTCCCCCGACAAAAAACTTTTTGGAAACTCTGAGTTTTGCTCTTCCCTCCAAAACTACAGTTCTCTAAACTATTAGGCCTACTGTAGTTTTGGCGAGACGAACAAAACTCAGAGTTTCCAAAAAGTTTTTGTCGGGGGATATCTCCTTGTATTTCTTAAATATCTTCGCGACCGCAGCCCAAAAATCAAAACAAAAAATACCAAAAATTATAGTTCAATTTTAGCTATTGTAAACCACCGGAATTGGCTGGATGATTCACCGCCTTTAATATTATTTTATGTTGCTCAGGCCGGCATTGTTCTTAAACTTTGACCAAAAATGAGCCTCGTGTTTTCATGAAATTGTTCATAGAAAATAAAGTATCACTGATTTATTCCCCCTCCCCCCCAAAAAAAATACGAATTTAACAACTTTCAAAATCACAAAAATATTTTAAAACATAAAAATTACATTCACCTTGTCATTAACTTTTTTGAAAAAACGACATGATTTTTAATTCTTTTTCAACCCCAGTATAGGAATGTTCATTTCAGAATAATTTTGAATCATTTTTCCGAATCCAGAATTCCGAATTCTTAATCGAATCCTAAATCTAAAAAGTGGCCGTCAGTACTGTTTTGATATCAATTCAGCACTTAACTACTTGACTACTGCAAAACAAAAAAAGTCCAACATTTAGTTTTATTTTCAATGAATGATACAAGAATTACAGCACTATAAATCACATGATTATTGGATATTCTCATTCTGCAATGGTTTCATCAGTTTCTCTGAATTTTTCGTTTTCAGTTTAGCAGTCATTTCTAGTTGTTTTCAGGAAAAGGAAACAGGCCTGCAACCAGGTGGGGCTTAGCCCTGCTGGAGAAAATCATGCCGTTGTAACATTCACGTCGAAAGGACACTTTTTAACGCGGTCGACCAGCTTAGTTAAACAAATTTATTACTTGTAGTTTTTCTTCACGACTAAACCGAATTCTAAAAACAGAACCGGTTCCAAAACATGCGATATTCTCAAATGAACATCCCTACGGACCCTACCCCAGTAGCAAGCAAACTTAATAAATGTTTAGCAACAAATCAACGCAAGTAAAGTGTAATAGCTAATGCACTCAATGAAAAATAGTAGGATTTTGTAAAATCATATATACATAATAAGTACAATACTTTATGGAAATTCTGATACATCAATACTTGTAGTTGTGTACAAAGTTGGGTAACTCTGGATTCTCTGTTATGAATTTAAACTTTGTACCATGTCTCTACTATTTACTATGTCTTAAACTCCACATTGACTACACAGAACTAATATAGTGGACTAAATTTTGCCATACACAACAGAACAATACTAACTCAAAAGGATTTATAAATTTGCTGTAAAACAAAAAGAAAAACATATATACCACGACTATAGGAACAGGTCGTTGACCAATATTCTTCTCGGTGCATAACAGGACTTCAAACACCAATCATGACATCAGATTAATGATTTCAGCAAAACAACACACTGCAAGACGAAATCTACAAAAAGTATTGGTTATTTATGATGAATTTGCTCATTTCAAATTAAAATATGCTAATGAAGCATATTTATTACTGAAATGCCACACGTAAAAAAAGAGAAATATTTTGCACTCTTTTTTATTTGCTGTTTTAAAGATTAAGATTACAGTACGTTTTAGGTTAGATTTAAGGTTATTTAGAGTAAGCACCTGCATTAAATTAAAAGTAATAAAACACTACATCAAATTTTTTGGTGAAATGAATCAATTCTTTATCGTAATAATACTGTAGATACTTTTGGGATATCCTTGTTTGGGTGACAAAATAATAAGAAGCCGAGCCTTTTCAACAAACTCAACTTGTATTCCGTATACTATTTAAAATGATAAATAATGAAGAAAAATGCACTAGTATCTCCATGCCTGTTGTTAGATCAATTAGTAGCATGATAACACTGCTGGATTCTTGATTAGTATTAGTTGAGTAGTTTGTCAACACAAAGTCCACATTCATTATACAGCAAATGTTGCTTTCATCCATCACGTAAATCCTACCACTAATATTACCAGTAAGACAAAAATGAAAATAATGCAATGAATACAAATTGTAATATGTTGTTTTGATGGAGAGTCTGCCAATCAGTCAAACCAAATCCTTTCGGAAAATAATTTGTGTACGTAAAATTGATTTTGGCTGAGTAGCCATGTTTAGTACGGTAGCTAAACTAAAAAATAACTATTGCAATTGTATTAAATTTCATTCACCAAGATGCCTTGGCCAGGAGACAGCGAAGGGACCATTCAGTCTTCGAGTCAAGCTGCCACCTGCCCACCTGTTTACCACACACAGCAGAGGCTTCACACTCTCCCCTAAATTGCTGAACGCCAAGCAGGGAAGCTGTAAATACCAATTTCTATAGTCTTTGGTTTGACCCGACCTGAAATCAAATCCGAGCGTACCGCTTTGGTAGCAGACGCTTTATTCATTTGACCACAAACTAGCTTATCTTTCTCAAACAGTATTTGAAAAAGATCGGAGATACATTTATTATGTTTACTTAGTTTAGTTATATAAACTAGATGGCTACCCAGCCAATATTGATTTTAAATCAAATTATTTTCAAAAAAAAATTGGTTTTACATCACTGTTTGGCAGATTCTCCATCAAAACAACTTTTTTCAATCTCAACCAATGTATAAGAAGGCCATACAAATGAAGAATTGGCAATACATTTATTTTGATTATGTTAATTCTACCAAACGACGGTAGGCTACTCTACTGCTGAATAAGTAAATCTGGAACATGAAACTCAAGCTGCGGAAAAGTAACTTTCATAGCTTAATCACTAAACTGAAACTATTCAACTTGACCAAATCAGATGACCAAAGGTTTTATCTTGCCCTTTAACTAAGCTGTAATAAACTTTTCTACAAAAGGTCTGTCAGTATTGTTTAAACTGTTAAAGTTAAATACCGTAGCCTGCCTGGCTCACCTCTGACACTGACAGTGAGTGCTACAGCACTGTTGTAACATAGCTTGCAGTTTTGGGTTACCGGTATACATTTACAAATTTACAGTACTAGCCTAATGAGTAAGGCTAGGCTACTGTTCTTCTGTTGTTACCTACCGGTATGAGTAATAATTTAGTATAAAATACACCTAAACCAACGCTGTGCATAACTTTTTTAACCTAAATCAACTCTACCTATCTGTCAATCAGTCTGCTCTGTAGGCCTACTGCATTGCATACCGTAACTTCTTCTAATGCTATAGCTACTACTAGACAACAGTAGTAGGCCTACAGTGCTCAATGCAGTACTCTAGTTCTGTTCTAAGAATTGCCTTGAACTACTTCCCAAAGAAATTCAAATTACCGGCAACATCGCGTAAGCGACGTACCGTTACGCTTGAATGCAGCTCCCTGCGTGAGTTTTGCATGACTAGCTTCTCGTATAGAAATTTACGTCACTAACTTCCGCGTCACAAGCTTCCACGTCACAAGTGGTATTGCATGATAGTACGCTTGTTCAGTCAGTCAGTTCAGGATTAGTTAGAGCTTTGCCTGGTGTAGGCTAGGATTGAAAATAAGTAGGGTAACGGCGCAAACCAAAAATAAAGTATAAAATGCTGTTTTGTACTGCCAATATTTGGCCTGGTTTAGGTTAGTACTAGTTAGATTAGGCCTACCGTTAGCGAGACCTCTAGTTAGCCTAATGCTGATGCTGGTGGTTGTATTCAAAGATTGGCATAGCCTACTGTTGCGTAGACAACAGCAACTGACAAGAAAATAAGTGATGTTTGGCTACTTACGACCTGCTGTGTAAGTGAAGCTATATAATTGTTTAAATCTAGGCCATCTGCCTAGCCTATGGGTCAATTCATGCTTAATTTGACAGGCTGTCAACGCATTTTCTAGAATCTTCTCCAAACTTGGCATGGGGGTAGGTAGAACAAAGTAAAAAAAACCTGTTTGCAAAAAATTTCACCTTTCTAGCACAAGCTGTTCCTGAGATATGGTCTGTTTAAAATTGTGCGAGAAAGGGAATTTTGAGGATATGCATGAGTGATTTTTACCTCTAACGCTCAAAGTTGAGGTAGGAGGATGCAGTAAATTGCTACCCCCCCTCCCCCCCGTTTTTGACCATGCCAAATACAACAAAACGGTTATTTTTAAGCTGAAAAGATTGCTTTTGAAGTTATATAATAATTTAGGTGTTTCTCTTTGGACCTCGGTTATGGGGTGCTCCATGGCCTACTAGAAAGAATACGGCCAAATATGTTACATTTTCGACGCGTTTTCTAACAGGCCGACTTTCTCTCGAGTAAAAACAACATTGCGCTGCGTGTGTGTGCAATGCGCGTAAAATGAGCTGCGTAGGCACATTCATGATAATAAATCGAAACGCGCGCGCGTGATAAATAAGCGATGAAATAAGAAAAAAAGATACTGGTTTAACAAATCTGAAAAGCAATTTAATTAGTTTGTAAATATTGATGTATAATAATATCAAAAGCAGTCGTTGCTGCAAATTTTGCTCAAATTATAAGAGTATAATATTAATACATCGTATAACTCAAATAAAATGTAAACAACTTTTAATCGATTAAACGAGAGCTTGGTGCAAGAAAAAATTCAGCACTTACCAAGAGGTATTGTTGCATATTAAATCCATAGTTTGATTCCACATTACAATAACTAGTCTACTTTGCACATGATGGAATGGAGAACAGATTATTGAAACTTTGCTAAAGTTAACCAAAAGCTAACGTTTGCTGTGACATAAAGTTATACGTGGTTTTATTAATTGACCCCTGGTAGCTCTTGCTTTAGAGATTGCCAAATTTTGTGTTCGAAATGCCACGGGCGTAGAAGTATCGGCCTTTCATTTCAGACATGTGCAAAGGCAATATGCAGGATCGCTCTAAGCAACTTTTGTTCGCTGTCTTTTCTTAAACGAAGCAATAAATTCTTTTCTAACTGCATCAGAAGAAATTCGTTGTTTGTTGTTATAAAAAATATTGACCAAAATTCTTATACCAAACTTTTTGCACAACTGACTGAGTGTGTTGCTACATCCTATGTTACTTTCCTGAACATATCTGCTCAGTACATATTCAGCGCTATCTCGTGCTTGAACTTCTGGATGTTGTAAAATCACATGATCTGCTGCATCCAAAATTGCAAATCCGGTGCAAAAGATATTAGCCAAGCCCCAAGATGGTATTGTTAATCCTCCACGTGACAACAGATAAAAATAGGGCATATCAGTATCAACTCCCACTAAACTAGATTGACAATCAGTACATTTTAACCGTTTAATCAGTTTTTTTGCTGCATACCCAGCGATAGTATAGGCAACCTCGGTGCTGTCCTCATCCAAACTAACCGATTGCAATTCAGTGTCTAGGTTTGCAATTTTTCGAATAAATTCGGATGATAATTGCTTTTTGCTTTGGACTTTTTCTTCCCAAAAATTGATATTTTCTTTGATAAGGGACCGAATTAACAAAATTTTTTCTGAAGATTTGACTTCACGCAGGCTCACAAGAAATCGCCCACCACTCATCTGACGATATTGCGCAAAACGATTTTCCAAAGGATCACTTTGAAATCGTCTAGGGATGACAAAGATTAATCCCTCCGCATGAAGATCATTGATTAGGCAAGATTGGGCATGCAAGATTCGTACCAGTGCGTCGTTAGTCTGTTTGGAGAAGGAAAAGGTATTACTATTTGTACGGGACCATTTTTCTAACCAATTGGCAAAAAAACGAAGAAAATCAGCTTTGCCATCACCTTGAACCGGAGCATTTGCAAGTGGATTGGAAGTGAATTGTGTTCTTGCGTTGACAACAGTCCACCAAGAATTGATTAAAGTTAGAAAATCAGCAACATCTTTGCGTTCTGGAAAGTAACTTTTGAAAGCTGCAATGGTAGTTTCATCAAATATTGCGAGAGCCAAAGGAACATTTTGCTTGTTGTTTCCAGGGTGCAAGGCCGAATATGTGATCTTGGGTGCTTTTCTTAAATTTCCTTGGAGAGCAACATCTTTGTCGTACAATGCATGCAAGTCGGACCAACAAATATATCCTCCATCCGAATCCAGATGTTTGCCTTGCATCACTGGAAAAGAAAACTCAGGAAACACAAATTTTTTGGCATTCAGTAAATTGTTGCAGATGTTCTTCATGAGATGGACATTGTCAAAAAACAAATACGTGTTTGATACGCTCTTGGGATGCTTGATGCAGAATGGATTGTCAGAAGGATATTGACTGGTTAGTAAATGAAAAGCTTTAACATTTCCGCTGTGATTATCTGTCACGATTCCACGAACTTTAAATCCCTCTTCCGATAGGCGTGAAAGGCATTGATCTAATTTTGAAGCAATGCAATCTCCTGTGATTGCAGTTTCTGGAAAGGCATTAATAACAATGGGAACGGACTTTTTTAATCCAACTACCATGAATACTACAATGCCTTTGTAAAGATTTCCTTCTTTATCCGCTCCAACGTATTCTCCTGAATGATATTGTGATGATTTTTGAAGATACATTTCATCCGCCATTAAAACAATATCTTCCGAAAATTTTCCTGCTTTTTTGAGAAGTTGCAGAGCTTTTAACGAATCCAATTCACCTTGTTTCAGTTTGTTGATTGTAGAAAACGAAGGAAGAGAAAAATGATCCAACAAATATTTATAGCTTTGAGAAGTATAGCGAAGTAGTAATGCAAACCGCATCATCTCAGCTGAATATGGTGGTCTGCCTTTGGGTTTGTAATATTGTCGCTGCTGCAATTCATCCAAAATTGAGTTGGAATGCTCTTCAGATTTGTTGCGTATATAACCAGGAAGATTTTGGAGCATGCTGTGGCGGGATATCCTTCCATTTTTTCCCTCAATCAACCATGTTGGAAGAGGAACTGGACGACTTTCGTGTTGCAAACAAACGCGAAGATCCCGATCGATTTTGATTGGTTCTTTAATTTCCGGAAAACCAGTGTCCTCATGATATACAAGATTGTAATACAAAATGTAATTTTCTGTTTTGTAAGTAATAAATCCCGTTGGACTGTGAATAGAGTTTAATTCTTCAAAATTTGATATGGTGTCGATTTTTAAAAACTTAGAGGTTTCATCTTCTTGGAACACTCTGGATCTAGGTAGATTCCGGCTTGCACTAGGTGTTGGTAAAATTGATGGCTTATCCAATGCAGCTTTTGAATGGATTGTGGGGACTGGATTAAGGTTCCACTTTAGCTTTCTTCGTTTCCCGTTTCCGGGAAAAATAAACTTACTTTCAAAGTGTTTTATGCATATTACAGAGTTTTTAGTTGGCTTCCAATGGGCTCGATTTACAAATTTAATCCAATCCGCTAATAAGTTGGGTTTCTCTAATGGAAATGCGAAGGTAGAAACTTTTTCAGACGCAGTAGACAGGTATCCCGATTTGCAACCGTAAACCACACATTTATTAACCATACTGTACTGTACTTATTAAAAACGTTGGCGTAACTCAGACACTGCTTTATCTAATATCTAAGCTTAGTGCATAAATGAATTTACAATCAGCAAAGTTTTTGACTTTCTGTTTATGAGATAATCTCCTCAAACTCTCGAGTTCTTGAGGATGTGGTTTAAACTCTTAACACAAAACAAATCCTCACCTCATTTAGCACTTTCTTGTACTATATATTCATTGCTGTATCTAAATGGCACTACTATAAATCACTGTATTAACTGTTAGTATATAAACACATTATTTTACATTCAGGATAAAACTGACCACTCAAAAAAAGGAATCTAAAATACTTTGCAGACTAATGTTATGATAAGGTTTAGCTTATATGTACTTCTTACTCCCCTACTTGATTGGTGTTAAATTTACGATTTTTACTTTACTAGTTTTTACTATTAACTAAATAGTTTCTTTCCTACTGCTGATACATGTAAAGTCAAAAACATTTGAAAACAAGTAAGTTACAAAACTACATTTGTTTCAAGCTACATTAATTTTCCTTATTCCATCGCTTACTTATCATGCGCGTGCGTATTGATTTACTATCATGAATGTGCCTACGCAGCTCATTTTACGCGCATTGCACACACACGAAAGGCAATGTTGTTTTACTCGTAGAGAAAGTCGGCCTGTTAGAAAACGCGTCGAAAATGTAACATATTTGGCCGTATTCTTTCTAGTAGGCCATGGGTGCTCTGACTTTTTTTTTCTTAAAAAATGTTTTATGCCAATTTTAATGACTACTTTTCATGGCTAGGCTATTATGAAACCAAGCTTTGTCAAACTGAATTAACACGCATTATCAGGTATCAAATAATAGCTAGGGCATTGTTTAGAGCTTTTTTTTTCATTTGCCGCGTTTAAAACGTATAAACGGTAGGCTATAGGCTTCCCTAACCATATTTAAATATCCTGGAACATGTTCACATCACTTTTATCACCCAATATCAGCGAATCAAATTGGATGCAAGTATATTTGCTCAGACTTAAACTTTTCTGCAACATGTGATTTTTTACCAGCAGTATACCAAAAGGTTAAAAGCATGGATTTTGTGGCATGCTGGAATAATTTTCATTGGTGTGTGGGCCTCATTTTACGGGTAAATGAACCGCAACTGGAAGACGATGTTAAATTTGTATGCCCACAGCCCCATATAGCCTATCACTATCATTTTGTTAGCCTCAGCAAGATGACTTTTGTACTTTTCCTTAGAAACAAATTATTTGCGCAATTGACTCTTCTATTTGAATAAGGGTTAAGGTTGAATAAGTTTAAATATTGTTACGTAATAGTACGAGTTACTAAAAAACTTTGAAATGACGAAGCGTGCAAAACAACTGAAAGAAGATAGAGTGAGAAACAGAAGTTTTAACGGAGAATCTAGCGTGAACAATCTTAAACGTACTAACACCGGCTGTAATCCAAGCGAAAATATCAAGGATCTGTTCAATAAAGCTGTGGAAGAATGAAAAGCACAATATCACAGTGAAATATTACCGCTTAAGATGGAATAAGAAGAGGTAAAGAAGAGTCAAGATTTGATTAACTCTCAGTATGAATCTCTAAGGGAGAAATGTGATACGTTAATTGTTACAAATCAAAAACAAGAAAGCGTAATTAAGGAACTAAAAGCTCAGTCAACAACCTTAAAAAGTAACGATGAATAAGAAAAAGAGAAAGTTGATGCCCTTGAGCAATACGGGCGTCGTCAAAATCTGGAGATGGTAGGTGTGCCACTAAAAGAAGGTGAAAACACCAATGAAATTGTAATTAAGGTTGCAAAGATGCTTAATGTGTCCTTAACACCAGACCAAATATCTACTTCGCATAGACTTCAGACCCGTCTCAAACCTAAGAACTCAGAACCCGCAACGTCACCTCTAATCATAGTTCGTTTTTTGAGTCGTGACGTCAGAAATCAGCTCTACGCAAATCGTAAGTTGGCACGCACTGCAAACTTACAGGAATTTTCGCTTCAAGGTGCTGAGAACACTTATATCAACGAAAATTTAACCCAAAGTCGGAAAAAGCTCTTCTGGCATGCTAAACAAAAGGCCATAGCTACTAACTTTAAATTTTACTGGACTGTAAATGGAAACGTGTATGTAAGGAAATCTTCGGACTCAGATTCCTTACTGATTAAAAATATCGTGACATTTCCAAGATCAAGTAAATATCATCTGTTTTGCATTATGGCCATATTGTTTAGTTTCATATAATAACATTCCCTCTAGTTGGAGACAATGAATGTTTAAACCATAATTTATCTAGCAATATTGATTTAGTTAACAGTGCTTTTGATCTACTAACTAGCAACTTAGAAAAATGTGCATACCACAATAATTTCGATGTGTTTCGTAGTAATTCTAAATTAAAAGATTCTTTATCTATTATTCACTTTAATGTCCGCTCATTACAAAAAAACTTTGATGCTTTTTATGAATTTCTTTGCAGTCAACCTTGCTCACCTGATATTATTTGTGTGACTGAGACTAGATTAAAAACTCAACCTTTGTTAAAAATTGATATTTCTGGTTATACTTTTGTTCATATTGATTCACCCACTGCTGCTGGCGGAGTTGCCATGTATATTAGTAATGCACTGCAATTTTCTGTGCTTAATAATTTACAATTGACTGTGAATGAATGTGAAAATATTTGGATAAAATTATATGATAGTAATTTAATCATTAGCACTATTTATAGACATCCAAAAATGATGCACAAGTATTTATTGATGCATTAAACACAAATCTTGAAAAAGTTAGAAGTAATAAGGTATTTATAGTAGGTGACTTTAATTTAAATATCAAATCTCTACCTGATTTAAGATTTACGGATAGTCATGCATCCGAGTATCTTGACATGCTGATCAGTAATGGCTACTATCCTCTAATCAATGTACCAACTAGTGTGACTGACAACTCCTCGACAATCATCGATCATATTATTACGAATGATCATACCCATAACATTTCATCTGGGGTAATCAAAACCGATTTAACTGACCATTTTCCTATTCTTTGTACAATTTCAAACGTAACATTAAAAAAATCTCACAAATCGATTTATCGGCGTGATTTTAGTAGGTTTAATGCGGATGACTTTTGCAATCACTTAAAAACTGAGATAAATTTATTTTTTCCGACAATAAGCTATATTGATGGAAATAATTTTGATGACATATTTAATCAGTTCCTTCAGTTATTAACTAATGCAATAACTCTGCATGCTCCAATGAGAAAACTGACTCGTAAACAACAAAAATTAATATATAAGCCTTAGATTAGTCGTGGCATATTGAAGTCGATAAAAACCAAACAAAAAATGTACTTATCTCATTTTGTCAAAGGTAACTCGGAACATAAACAACTTTACAAAAAATATGCTAACAAATTAACTAAAGTCAAATTTGCTGCCAAAAAACTCTATTATCAGGATAAATTAGAAACTTCCAAAAACAACACATCTGAAGTTTGGCGTATTATTAAGTCTTTGCTCTCTTCTTCCAGATCAAATATTAGTCTTCCACATAAATTAAAACACAATAACACTTTCACTACAAACCCAACACTTATTGCTAACAGTTTTAATGATTACTTTAGTGGTATTGGAAAAACATTAGCTGATCAATTGAAGCCTTCTAGTGAAAGTGAGCATACTAAGTACCTAAAAAAACGCCTTCACCAATCTCTCTTTCTCACACCAACTACTTCGTTTGAAGTTTTTAATCTCATATCAGGTCTAAAGAATACTAAATCAAATGGCAAGGATAATATTTCTGCTTATTTTCTTAAGGTGGCTGCCAAAGTTATTGCAGCACCACTTGCTCAATTATTCAATTACACTTTTCTTCTAGGAATTTTTCCTACTTTGTTAAAAATTGCCAAGATAGTACCAATATATAAATCTGGTGATAAATCCGATGTAAGTAATTATCGACCAATATCTATACTTTCCCCAATTTATAAAATTCTTGAAAAACTTATTCATGTCAGATCAATCAATTTTTTCGATAAACACTCGGTCTTGCTGCCCACGCAGCATGGATTTAGGGCTAATCATTCAACATCTCATGCTTTAACTGATGTTTTGACTTCATTGTATGATAATATTAACGATGAAAATTACACTGCTCTATTGTTACTTGATCTCAAAAAGGCTTTTGACACAGTTAATCATAAAACTTTGTTAAGCAAACTGGAACATTATGGAATCCGTGGACCAACACTTGATTTGTTTGCTTCTTTTTTGACTAATAGATATCAATATGTATCTTTAGAAAATCACCAGTCAAATTAAAAAAAAATTAATTATGGTGTTCCTCAAGGTTCTGTATTGGGACCTCTTCTTTTTAACATTTATATTAATGATATTAGTACCAGTATTTCTTACACTCCAAGACAGTTTGCTGATGATACCTGTTTAATTGTAGAAGATAAAAATATAAATGATCTCCATAAAAAAATTACGACTGAAATTACTTCACTAGATAAGTGGATGATAGCTAACAAACTTACTCTTAATTTATCAAAATCAAATTTGATATTAATACAACCAAAAAGTCGAGGTCATAAAACGAACTCATCTTTGATTTCGTCCCCATTTGTTTCTAATCTTCCTTCTGTCAGCATGTCAAAATACTTCGGTCTATCTTTGATAATTCCTTGTCTTTTGAACCTCACATTAACAACTTGGCCCGCAAGCTATCTAAAGCAGTAGGAATCCTTTCGAAAGTTAAAGTGTATTTAAACACATCGGCCTTATGTAGTTTATACTATGCCTTATTTCACTGTCATATTCAATACGGGATAATCACTTGGAGCTCAACTTATAAAACGTACCTCAAGAAATTAGTTACTCTTCAAAACAAAGCAGTAAAAATTGTAGATAATGGAACATGGAATGATAGAGCAACTCCATATTATGCAAAACTTAAAATTCTTAAATAACAAGACTTAGTTAAACTAGAAACTGCAGCTTTTGTGTACAACTATAAATCGGGACAACTTCCATGTACTTCTCGAAATTATTTTACAGCGCTTAATAATATTCATGTTAAAACTACCAGAGCTACCGCCTTACATAATTTTTTTGTACCTTTTTTTAAAACTTTTAAACTTCAAAGGTCTATTAAATATCAAGGTCCAAAAACATGGAACTCACTAGAACTTGAAATTAAAAATTCTACATCTCTAAAAGCATTTAAATCTAGACTGAAAAATTTATTGCTAGCAAGTTACCACAGTTGAATTGGAACGACTATAAAATTTGTGTTCTGTCTGTCCATAAAATTTGTCGTGTTAATATTTAACTACTTGCTTTTTATCCAACAAGAAGTTTATGTATGTGAATCATTTTAATTGACTTAAACTGTGTGTGTTATTGTGCCTTGCAATTGCACCACTTTCTAATGTAAATAGAACTTTTTTTTTTTTTGCTTTTTTGCTTGTTTGTAAATAAAAATCGCATTTTTTTTGGTGTCCTAATTTTTCTGGTGTTATACATCCTTGTTCTGGTGTAAATATATGTATGAAATCTCAATCTGGTTCAGTAAAAGTTGTAAATCTTTGTTTGGCTAAGATTTTCCAAATTCCATCTTGAAACTTCGTAACTTGATTAATGAGGGTAGAAGTAGACTTGAAGACCACTTTGGTCACTTCGTTTCTTCCCTATTGCCAGTAGATATTATCGTTAACATGCTTTGCTTGCGATTTAATTGTGATTTTAAACTTCGCTGGCTTTGAAATAAACTACTACTACTACTACTACTACTACTACTTCACCCAGTGGACGAATCTACAAACTTTCTAGACTTATATCTGAAAACAATCGAACAAAATATTAACAACTAAGTCTAATTAGCTTCAAGCTTTATTGTTTACATCAGCGTAAATCCATTGCATAATCAATTCAAAATTATTAATTTATTTTATCATCATTTGAAACTTTCGAACTACATGCCAATGATGCATCTTTTTAATGCCAATTGTGACGGCATGCGTGCGTAGTTTTCCGCTTTTTTGTTTTTTACTCCGCTTTGAATATAAATGGCAACAATGATCTCGTTGACAACCGCAAAATGTTTACTATTTTAGGTCTTTTTGTGAGTGATTAAGTTGGTTGATGACCGAGGTTGCTTAGAGTTAAGTTTAGGTTAAGTTTGCTGTCTTGAACGTGGATGAAACTGTTGGATTTTCCACTGTAACCTACTAGTGTAGTGCAGCTGATTGTTTATAGTGAACGACAGAGGTGAGTTTATTTAAATTTCATGATAATTTTTTCGAAGCTACTGTAATACTATTTAGTGTTGCTGGGCATTGCTGTAAGTTAAGTTTTGCTATTACGTTGTGCTTTTTTCTTTAGTTACCGCTGCTATACTTGACAAGAGACAATTAAAATTCAACGATTCATTTTTTCTGAAGTTTGCTCTTTCCGGCTTTGGGCGGGTAGGACTGACTTGGTGAAACATTAATGCATCTTTTTAAATGCCAACTGCATGCCAATGCATCCAAGGCTTAAAGGGCAATGTCAAATTGCTTGCTAATTTCTTCAATTTAAGGTTTTATTTGCCAAGGCTAGACATTGCGTGTGTATTTGAATTCATTTAAAATGTATGTTAAATCAACTTGAGGAGAGTGCAAAATGCTTGAAACCGGGTAACGTATTTATCACAACTTTGGCAATTGTAATTACATCTTTTCACCTATTTATTAGGGTGAAGTAAAAAACCAAAATTTTTGAATTTAAAAAAGTGGTCTTGATATATGGCCCTAAATACCATATGAAATACTTCTATTACAATTTTGAGTTCTTGCACCCTCTAGTGGCCGTGCAATTTTATCGAACATGCTTAAATAAATCACTTTTACAATATCTCACTACCCACATATGCTAAAAAGCTAGTTTTTAGTTTCAAAGTTGCAGAAGCAGCACATTTATATCTCCATGAAAAAGAACTTTGCCATAAAAACATACGGAAAAAAAACTACAGCCGAATGATTGATTGCAGATTTACTGATTATTGATAAGTTTTCAGTGCTCAACTTCAATTGCATTGCAGTTCGCATTGGCATTGAAAATAAGTCAGATGAGGTTTAAATTTATGTATATTTGCACTTTTAGTATGCCATGCTGCCTTATCAGCTTAAAATAGTTTCTTTAATGGCAATTAGCTTTACTCAACTGGGTAATGTGCAGCACAGTATAGTAACTAATGTTTAAAGTTATTGCATCATCCAGGATTGGTTGGCTTTTGCATTATCACTTTTTTATCCTTAACTTGAGGAATTACATCTAGTTCATTCAAAAACAGGTTAGATTGTACAGTTTAATTCAAAAGCACTGAAACATGCAAAAGTACAAAATTAGAAATAGAAAAGCAATTTGTATCATGATTAGAAAAGCTACTGTTCTAACAGAAAGAAAATTTAGCAATATATTTATCAAACATTTTGATAGGCCTGCCATTGTTTATTGTTTTGTAAATACGGTACATACTGTACTACCTGGCGTAAGTTCAGTTATTCCTGAAGCAGCATGCTAACTAATAAAAGATCCAAGTCTAATCTTGTAAAAAGTTTTTCGATGGCAAAATATTTTTAAGTTCCGATAATTTCCCTCCAGGATTTCTGCCAACTAAAAAACAAGTGATTTGAGCATTTGCTCAACTTTAATCA
Source organism: Trididemnum nubilum (assembly GCA_963965965.1). NCBI lineage: Eukaryota > Metazoa > Chordata > Ascidiacea > Aplousobranchia > Didemnidae > Trididemnum > Trididemnum nubilum. Next base: position 349,049 of record OZ014476.1, read on the forward strand.
CTTCAGGAACTTGGATAGAGCTCAAATTGTTGTAAAAGAATAAATGAATTTGGTGCAATGTTTATTCAATATGTGAGCTGAGTATTGCACGAAGAATTTCAGAATTTATTAATTAGAACATCGAAGTCGACTATACAGTCATCAAAGTTTACTGTAACAGCAAAACCATAAAAATCTTAAACATTTGATCGATACAAAGAGCTTGAAACTAATTTTTTGCAAGATACTGTTAAACGTTTTGGTATTTTTTGGCTATGATAATAAACAAAGAAAGCAATGTGAAATTCAGTGTGGCTTGAGAATGACATTTAATGATCATCCTTATTTGAACATCAAAAGCAGAACACAAAGGGTAAATGCTTGGCAGAAATATCAGAAATTTAAATTTTTCTCCCCCATACAACTTTGTACAAGTAACATTAGACTTGAATCTTTTTTTTGGTTAGCATGCTGCTTCAGGAATAACTAAATTTATGCCAGCAAGCACAGTATATACTGTATTTACAATACAATAAACAATGGTATTAAATTGTTCATTAAAATATATTGCTAAATTTTTTTCTTTTTAGAACTGTAGCTTTTCTAATCATGATACAAATTGCTTTTCTATTTCTAATTTTGTACTTTTGCATGTTTCAGTGCTTTTGAATTAAACTGTACAATCTAACCTGTTTTTGAATGAACTAGATATAATTCCTCAAGTTAAGGATAAAAAAGTGATAATGCAAAAGCCAACCAATCCTGGATGATGCAATAACTTTAAACATTAGTTACTATACTGTGCTGCACATTACCCAGTTGAGTAAAGCTAATTGCCATTAAAGAAACTATTTTAAGCTGATAAGGCAGCATGGCATACTAAAAGTGCAAATATACATAAATTTAAACCTCATCTGACTTATTTTCAATGCCAATGCGAACTGCAATGCAATTGAAGTTGAGCACTGAAAACTTATCAATAATCAGTAAATCTGCAATCAATCATTCGGCTGTAGTTTTTTTTCCGTATGTTTTTATGGCAAAGTTCTTTTTCATGGAGATATAAATGTGCTGCTTCTGCAACTTTGAAACTAAAAACTAGCTTTTTAGCATATGTGGGTAGTGAGATATTGTAAAAGTGATTTATTTAAGCACGTTCGATAAAATTGCACGGCCACTAGAGGGTGCAAGAACTCAAAATTGTGATAGAAGTATTTCATATGGTATTTAGGGCCATATATCAAGACCACTTTTTTAAATTCAAAAATTTTGGTTTTTCACTCCACCCTACACTATTTATTGGTTTTGAAACAGAAGCAATAAATGTCGAAAAGCCATCAAAGCGAAATGCTGGGAGCAATTTCCTTGCCTACACCCAAAAAATATTGAAATTTGATATCGCCAGCATTTCATATCAAGATGACTCAGTGGGAGATCCAGATTATACCTTTCATGAAAGTATAGATTTGGATACAAGCAAGCACGAATTTGTTTTTGTGTGACTACAATACTTATAACTATGTTAGAAACAACTTGAAAAGGCTGTTAAATGTTAAAGGCATCATGAAGGACGTGTGGTTTCGCATTAGAAACTCATCTGTAGAAAAGAAAAGAAATTCATTTCATATCACGGCTGTTTACGTTTCGTGCTTGGTTTTATTAGTCTGAGAATAAAAACATGCCATAACCCGAGTTTATAATGAAACATGTCTTGCTCGCAATCAGTTAGAAAGCAAGGAAAGTTTAACTACACAATCCACTTTCGCAGTAAAACCATATAGATCAATGAGATTTCGTTTCATGGTTCTTTTTACGTTTTGTGCTAGGCCATCCTGGTGTGAGAAAATTACATGCCATAATCCCAGTTTGGTATGTACCAAAATTGTGGCAAATCCAAAATTAGACCTACCAAAATTATGTACCAAAATTAGGCCGACCAAAATTGTGGCAAGTCGGTTCGGTTTCACTGTGATAAATACAAGCATTAGTCACTGTGCTTCATAATTTAGTTTATTAGACTGAATGTTCGACACAGAAAGCATTGGTATTTTTTACCATTTTATTTGTTCTACTGTATGTATAGACGAGATTTGGGAATTAGTTGCTTAAAGCTTGTAGATTAACATTTATGTTTTAGACCAGGGGTGTTCAAACTTATTGAATGGAATTCTGCAAAGTTGTGTGAAAGACTTCAGGCTTTGACGTGGGAATAAAGCCCACGTCTCCACGTCTTGTTATAGATTGAAGGTTGTGTCCTAGGCGGAATGCCTAGGTCTTCACTGTCTGGTCTCGCGTCCAAGAGGCTAACAAGGGAGATTCCAAAAACGAACTTGTATTAATAAAAAAGCAAATAAAAAAGACCAGTCCAGCAGAAATTTATCGAAGATTACCCGGCTGGGCGGAAAACATTTTAAACTGAAAGAGCGAATTTAACAACATAAAATAAAAAACCTCTTGACGCTACTGTCCAAAAATAAAACTAATTTAACTACCGTGCTAGAATTAAAACGTTGCTACAAAAAGGTGATCAGCAAACAGCAAAACGGCGCGTCTTTCAGACAACTTTGCAGAGCTTCAGCCGAGCGAATAATGACAGACGCGCAACACAAAAGTAATATGCAAATAAGGTAAAGGAACGTGTTAACGACAGAACAAAAAAAAACCTAGGTTCGAACCCAATTATAAACGATCGTGCTGTAACAGGTTTCACTGTGATAAATACAAGCATTAGTAACTGTACTTCATAATTTAGTTTATTAGACTGAATGTTCGACACAGAAAGCATTGGTATTTTTTACCATTTTATTTGTTCTACTGTATGTATAGACGAGATTTGGGAATCAGTTGCTTAAAGCTTGTAGATTAACATTTATGTTTTAGACCAGGGGTGCTCAAACTTATTGAAAAGCTGACTGCATGACCTTTTTTTCTGAGCTTTAGTGGGCCGCAAAACTCTCATAAAATGCTTGGATAATTTTTATTACAAATACTGCCTAATGCTCATGTAAGTTTTGAATTGCCCTACCATATAAAATCATTGCTGAACCGCGGAGTTAACCTTTAAAAAAATTTAACTTTTTTTTACGTTATTTGGTTGAAACTTTTTAAATTACTTGGCTAAGATGGAAGCTTCAACCCCCCTCCCAAGCAATGCTTATTTCCCAATAGTTGTACTACTGAACACACCTTTTACAAACTGTGAAGTATAGATCTGCTGTGACACGCGTTTTGAAATGCAAACTGCGTGGAGATAAAAATATAAACACCAAAAACCAAAAAAAGCGTAGCTTATGTAGTGGCCAACGAAACGCAAATTTGGTACTTTTCACGAAATAATCATGGGCCGCACATTAGGCAACCCTACTATAGACAGTGTCTTCTTTAAATAAACGCTGCTACAGCTAGAAGTTCAATAAGCAAAGCTTTTTGAATTGGTTAATTATATTTTCGCAGCTTGTGTCAATTTAACTGTGTTATGTAGGTTTCTACTTCATTGCAAAGACGACCTTTCGGGTATCGGACTCAGTCACCAGCGGTCGTTTTGCGACAGAACCGCATCTGCGCAATACTGCTCAGTCTGGTAGTTTCGTATTTTTTCAATAATGGAGTGTCAGCATATTATGGTTGTTAATTGTGCCGCCTGATCTTAATTTCGCTTGAAATTTGTCCAAAATGGCAAACTTTGACTCAAGATACAGTCAAGCCTCGGTTTAACGCACTAATATGCGAAAATGCAATTGTCTTTTTTTGGAAAATGTCCCTTATTCGAAAAGACACGAATTTTACCTATGTAGATGCGCACGTCAGTGACGTAGCCAGGAGGGGCAGCTGCCCCCCCGAAATTTCGCTTTGCATCAGAGCCCCTTGATGAGTAGTCTCACATCAGGTCGGTCGCCCCAGGATGTGTCGCATCATAAACCAGGTTCTTTGTCACGATTGGAGACGCAGTATTTTTGCGTTGTCGAGTTGGGAGAAACTGCGGTTATGTGGTATATGTAAAATAGCAACCAATCGATTTTTACTCTGGCAGCTGAGAAATATTATGGCAGTTGTTAAGAAGTTATAAGTTTGATAAACATTCAGTTTAAATAATCAGGTAGCATTAAATCCAATCTAACGAAACAGTGAATTTTAAGATATGTAGTATTTTGAAAACTTTCGAGAGCACTAAGCACCAAAGCAGTTTTGAACAGTTTTTTTATTAAAAGCAATTACCAAGGGCTCTGTTTTGCTTTTTTTTTATCCTCAGCTGTGTTTTGTCAATAAAACTAGTATTATCAGAGAAACTTTCATATGCACCATTGTTATGGCTTACAGAGTCACTGTAAAAAGATGACTACAGAAATGTTTACATTAATTTGCCGAAATTTTCCTTTTAAGCTATTCTGTTGTTATTACGTATGATACTCGTTTTAATTAAATTATTTTTTTACGGTTTCGGCAACCTCCCAAGCTGCCATCGTCGCACTTCATCAAAACCTCAATCCATCACCTAAACGGCCGCCACAGTCCCAACATTGCTCAAGAATCTGTTTGGAATTTTTAGTTGGCAAATTTTACACCTGTAGTTTTTCTTGCGTTTATCTTCCTGCCTGTATCTTTGCAATAATTTTTTTTTTGCTTTTTAATTGTATAATTTATTAGAGAAGCAGTACGCTCTAGTTGGAAAACATAGCTATTCCATTAAACCAATGAAACTACGTGCCAATGCAGGGCCCAAGCAAGCTATAGCCGCTTATTGTGAAATGCAGTTCCACAATATAAGTCTGATGCTAGTGTTAACTGCAGGCTAGCTACAATTTCTGGACATTTTACGTACCGGTAGCCTACCGCTTATCCAGAACGTAAATTGTAGGGGGGACGCGTCCCCCCATGGAGATTTAGCGTTCCCTTATAGAAATTCAGCGTTCCCTACTAAAAGAAAGCGTCATGGACGTATAGACGAAAAAATTGCTGATAAAATGTCTATTTCCGGCCGAATATTCCATCAAATTGCGGTGAAGACCTTTTTTGGTTTTCACGTGAATTTGGAGCAAGCTTTTCACCAAATTCCGAATGCGTCCGATCACGACTACGAAAGCGTTTCTCCATGCAATAGTTTACAGTTCAGTGCTGCTTGCATCCAAAATTGACCTAACCGGCAAAATATTTTCCTATTATGCCGCAACTTACAAAAATCACAATGGCCACAATTATCTATTGTGACATTATAGATCAATTTTACCTCTTAGCATTACCTGCTTGGTTTTGTTTTGCGGAAAAATAACGGAGTGAATTTGATTTATACCCAAACACTAAATCGATAATTTCAAGCAAAAACCAAACCCAGTACGAAATAATAAACTACTTCGTGAATGTATGCTCCTATGACATTGCATTAACAGCCAAAAACTTAAAAACTAAATTTTTTTTTTGCTTGGGTTCAGAGTCACTTTAAGCTACAGCTTTGTGTTAGGTAAAAAAAAAAACTCAAGTCTTGACTAAACCAAGATCGTAAGAGTTATTTTTTGTTTTCAGCGTATTGAGTCGAAAGTTTACCGAGCTTTTGCGCAGAGGTGGAGTCGAGGACACAAGGCTCGAGGCCAAGGCCAAGGACACAAAAAAAATCCGAGGCCAAGGACAGCCTTTCCGAGGACAGAACCTCTCGAGGCCAAGGACAGGAACGCTCGAGGCCAATTTCAGGCGATCTAAAACAAAAAAAAGTTCTTCAAAATTTTTTTTCAGGCGTTTTCCTGTAAAAACCGTCTTCCAAAATTTTTTTGCAGGCGATCTACAAAATTTCGACAATTCAAAAAAAGTGCTGTCCTCGAGCCGAGGACAGGACAATTTTCGAGGACTTGAGGCCTCGAGGCCAAGGCCATGGACTTGACCTTCGAGGCCAAGACCAAGGCTAAGAACTTCAAAATGTGTCCTCAAGGTCAAGGACGTCCTCGATGACTCCACCTCTGCTTTTGCGGCAAAGGTTCAAAAACACATGAATTTAAAAGATTCTGTTTTTCAAGAGTGGTAATGAAATCCACAGTTTGTTGGTTATTTCGCAGGTATTTGGTTATTTCACCAGTGGTTGGTTATTAACCAAAAACCCACGCATTTTGAAGATTCCAGCGAATTACTTTGGGCCTGATTAAAAACGATCAGTGTAGCGGAAATGTTGAATTGAAAATGAAACGCTTTTTGTTGTTGATTTCTTTAAATTTAATTTATTTCAACATTAGCGTAATTGTACTACGCAATGCTCATTTTCTAATTAGCGTACTTTTGTTGCTTGTTAAAATGCATTCTTTGTTTGCATTGACTTATCTGACAAAAAGAATTAAAAACACAATATAAAAACATACAAGTGTGCCTTTTTTGGTTGGTCTTGTATTTTTGTTGTTAAGAAATTATTAATAGCTGCAGCAAACATAGCAAATTCGCAGCATTAATGTAGAGAATTCTTCAATCAACCAGAGCCAGTAGCAACTTCTTATAGTTTCCGCTGGTGTCGCCTTCGATAAACTTCTTCAGATTTTGATTGTACTCTGCTTTAAAAGCCTCTTTGATTTGAACCATGTCAATCTGAATAAATGTAGTAGTCGTTAATTTTTTCCCCCTTGCTTTTCCATTTTTAGAATTGTGGGTATGCCACACTTCCGGATAGTTTGAAGCTGCAATAAATACAGTATTGTATTTATAACGTATTTTTGGTCAGTTTACCTCAGTCAATAAACAGCGAAATACCGTTTCAGTTGCTGCCAACTGCCTTGCTCGGAAGGATTTAAATTGTTCTTTTACTTGACAATCTATGTCAAGCAAGATTGATGTGCTGTATTGAATACAGAGTTGTAAACGGGCCGACTAGTTCGGGCCCGAACCCGGCCCTAACCCGAAAATATAAGCCCGAACCCGAAAACCAATGTGAAGCCCAAATCATGCCCGAAAAAAACCGCAAGTTAAATTAGATTTGAGAAATTTAACAATGTTGCCAAGTTATTTTGATTATATTTTTGTGCACCTAAGACAAAAAGCACGTCTCAGGCCCGAAAAAAGCCCGAAGTTTTTGTCAACTTTAAGCCCGAACCCGACCCGAAAAGCGCGGCCCGACTTACAACTCTGATTGAATAATTTTAATTAAGCAAAAAAGAGGTGAAAATATCTTGAAGTTAAACCGTGATGAAAATTAAATAATCTTGGCCGTTTAAGTCTCATCAGACAAAAAGTTAAAAGCTACGAGATTACAGCAAAATTTTTTAATAACATTAGCTTATAATATTTTGGTTTGATAGCTGGATGTCATATCTGTGATAAAAGACTCCGGTTCAGACTGCCAAGCTCACTCCGGCTAAGCGAAATCAATCATAAAATCTCGTCATTTTTCTTATTTTTGTCTAATTTATGAGCTTACCACAACACAACTTGGATAACATTGATTTAAATAAATACTGGTTCATTTTTTTTAATGAGAAAGCTTATCATTAAATAGATAATTTTGTTTATTAAAACGACAATCTTGCAATCTCATTTGTCGGGGCAATGCGGCTTGCTGTGAATATAACATGTTGCTAAGTCTTTTCTCATTTGCAAAACTTTTCATTGGTACCGTAAAAAACCCTGCTGCTGCTTCGCAGAAAGTTAAGTAACTGCATCTCTTTTTGACATCATTGATTAAAGTATAATGAATACCACCAGAACGCAACATCACCATATCAAACCCACTTATTCAGTTTTTGTTGGTTGCTGCATTCATGTTCCTGTCACGGACGAGACGGCGCTAACCTTCGGAAAAATCCACACCCAATTCAAAGCATTTTTCATTTTTTAAATAATTTTAACATCTTGGATACATTTACCGCTTGCTTAAAGATGCCGTCAAGCACAGCAATTGTGGTGAAACGTCTTATTGAAGTACGCTATACCACTAATTAAGTTGCGCGTAGGATCAAATGCTACAGTTATCACGCAATAAGAGTGATCAGCCCTGTCGACAACGTTGCCAACGAATTTCAATAAGCTACCAGTATGATGGTACAGCTTTACCTCAGCTCTAGTAGCAACCAGTCGAGTGAGGGCATCTTCATTTGTTCCGAAACCATCCATCGACTTATGTAGCTGTTTGGCAAAGTAGAGGGGAGCGCACTTAACTACCTCCACGATCGCAAGCAGTGCCCTCTTGAAATTTCCCGAAAATTCGTGCTCTATTGATTCAGTGATGGGTTTGTTTGCAATCTAAGTTAAAATAATGAACAGCAAGTAAGCTATGTGCAAGTCTGTATAGATTAAATTGGGAAGATAATATTTTACTTTATAGAAAAAGGTTCCAAAACTCGAGTGCCTACACGTTTAATAGTTGGACTATACTCAATACACGGGCTTCCCTCCAGTCTGTGGTTGATAGCATGGTTTCAAAAAGTGTTTGAGAACAAAATAAATAGTTAAAGCGAATATCACAGCACTTACCACAGTTCTCAAACATTATATTTTAGTGTTTTAGAACAGTGGTAATCTGCCAAGCTTTTTGCTTCATGGATTGCGTTAGTGATACAATGTACCAGAGGTGGAGTCGAGGCACAAGGCTTGAGCCAAGGCCAAAAACAAACCAAAAAAAACGATGCCAAGACTAATGCCAAGGATCGACTTCTCCAAAACAGACCCTCTCGAGGCCAAGGACAGGAATGCTCGAGGCCAAGGCCACAGGCGCAAGTGCTCTCCAAAAAAAGAAAGATCTTCAAAACGCTGTTTTTTTCTGGCAATCTCTAAATAACAAAACAAAAAAGTCTTCGGAAATGTTCCGCGAGGTTTCTAGCGTTTTCCAACAAAATTTTGACGTTTCAAAAACTGGTGCTGTCCTCGGCCGAGGACAGGGCAATTTTTGAGGACTTGAGGCTTCGAGGCCAAGAAGTTAAAAATGTGTCCTCAGGAATCCACTTCCGCAATGTGCTGCAGTATAGTAACAACAATTATACTTATAGCTTGAAAACCTTCGAAATGAATGACTTTATAGCACGCCAGTAGTATCTGATTAGAAGCGAGTGCCGCTACCTTGTAATACTGTCTAAAAGTATATCTTAGTTGGAAATAACTTCTACTGCACAAAATTCGGTTGAACACAGCTTGATCTTTCCCCTTCTTGTAAAGCTCTTCAGCTTCAACTATAGCAAGATCTTTGTCCACATCGCCCGATTCACTACGTGATGCCTGAAACATTAAAAAAATTAGGTTATGCAATAAAATATTAGGCCCTTTTCGGAATTATTTACACTGCATCATTTAAATGCATTTTTATAAGCATAACGTTGATAATTTACGAGCCAAGGTAATTCATAAACAACAAATTAATGCTTTCTACGTAGTAACGTAAAATTGCAAGAATAAAACCATGTGAGGAACATAATAACTGAAAGTCGTGCACCTTATAAAGGACCATAAATTTTCTTTCCCACAAGACAACATCCAGTTTTAAAGCTTTTTCTTCCACGATTAAAATGAGAAATTTGCGAAACTTAGCTCAGCTCGCCTACAATTTTTTTAGTACTCCTGCGGCTGCAAATATCAATCACGACAAACTTTGAATCCCGCTGAAATTTTGTTGAGCTCAGCTTTAACAGGTCTGACTAGGACCCTACCGGTCTGCCGCGTCGGTCAAAGTTTTTGAAGAATTGGTGGTTCAATTTTTCCGCAGTGTCAGCAACAATGTGGCTGTTGACAAAACACGGTCGCCGCAAAATAAAAACTCGAAGTTCTGTTGCGCAAAAGCTTTGTCCACCTGAGACTTGATGCTGGTAATGCGGTGGCAACTCTCCAGACAATTGGCATCAAATGTTACAGAAAAACAAGCTGCGTTCACGCAAGTACAGTAGGGTCGCACACAATAAAAGGACGAAAGTTTCAAAATTTTAATCTTTCTTTTATAAAATTTCCAGCCTGACATTTCCAAGTTTTGTCATGCCTAACAGTTCTTTTATATTCATCTATCCTGAAAATTTAATGTGTCCAGCTTGAGCGGTAAAGTTTTGGGGGGCTCATTTGAAGGGACCCGCAACATGGTATTCCAAAATTACGATGTGTTTTTAATTAAGTTTCACTATTTTTGAAAATTTTATCTATCTACCTCAAAATGGTTCAAATTTTTTAAATTTAGAGGACTCAGTTTGGGGAACCTCGATCGTGAGTCGTGAAACCCCTATTTTTTATGTTTTACTTTTCTTTAATGCCTACTGGTACCCTGAAAGATTCATCCATCTAACTTCCATGATTCCAAGGTTTAAAATTTTGGAGGGACCGTTTCGTGGCTTCCTCAATTTCACACGAGCTCTAGGCATTTCTGATATCTTAAATATTATTTTATCAAAGTTTGAAATGTTTGAGTTTAGTCGTTCAAAAGTAGGAATAGCCTGGTAAGAAACAGAAACAATAAAAATAAGAAAAAATTTCAAATCGGGTAAATGAACATCGCTGTAAACTTGTAATTAGGAATGGTGGTCAAAACATGTGCCTAAAAACCATTAACTTTTTTTATGAGTATCGGCACAAATACTTACCAAGCTTTACCAATATACTTTTCGCCAGTTTTCGGCTTCAAAAACTGTGCTGCGATCAAAATCATTGAGCATTATAAGCCTTCATCTGCACCGATCTTCGATTCAAATTTCAGCTTTCCACATCCAGCCTTTTTCGCGTTATAAGCGAATCAATCATTTTTTAATACAAAAATGGCCGTTTTTACCCAGTTTTTAGTTTCCTGAATCACGATGCTCAAAATAAGATCTAGAACCCCCAAAATTTGAATAATATGTACTGCTTTCGTTTATAGCAATGTTGTGTCCGAAATTCAACTTTCTTTATTAGCCTTTTTTAGTTGCAATTGAATCGATTTTCAGGCTCATTTATCAAAAATGGTCGAGTAAAAACATCCTAATAAGATTTTTAACGGTTTGAAAATGTGAGTGTCACTTAAATACTCATAAAAAGTGTAACAAACGTCCTCAAAAAGTCATGGAAAGGTTATGAAATGCAATAGAATTTAATTTTGAAAATTGTGCGGGAACCCTATATCTACTTTTAAACCGTTGAACGCACTGTATTCAAAGTTTGAACGATTGAAGATATCATGTAGAACTTTTAAGTGACTAAAATTTGGGTTGCCAGATTGGAGGGATCTCTCTCAATCGGGTCCTCCAAAATTTTAAACTTTTAAACCGTTACAGCCAGATGAATTAAGTTTTCAAAATCGGTTAATGAAAAACTAAACTAAACCTAACAAAAATTGGGGGTGCCTCGATGGGGAGTTTCCGCTCAGACGAGCTCTCCAAAATTCAAACTTTTTACCTTTCAAGCTAGATACATGAAATCTTATACGGTAAGTAAATATAAAGAAAAGATAAAGTTTGACAAAATTTTAGGGCACCGAAGTGGGTGTCCCCCAAGCAGGGTCGCCAAAATTCAAACTTTTTAACCAAATTCGCTGTAAACACCTGGAATTTTCAAGGTTGGCAAATATGAAGAAGAGATAAAATTTGACAAAAATTTGGGGGAATCAAAATAAGGGGTCCCTCTCAAACGGAGTTACCAAACTTCAAAATTTTTGTCATTCACGCTATAGACAAGTGAAGTTTTCAGGATAGGCAAATACAAAAATAAAATAAAATTTGACGAAGTTTAGGGTACCAAAATGGGGGTTCCTCCTCAAACAAGAATGCCAAAATTTAAACTTTAACCACTTACGCTAAACTGATGAGTTTTTTAGGATAGGTAAGTATGACGAAAAGATAAAATTTGAAAAAATGCTACCACAAGGAGGAGTTTCCCTCAAACGAGATCGCCTAAATTCAAACTTTTTTAATTGTTCTAGCTAGACACATGAAATTTTCGGGATAGGCAAATATGAAGAAAAGATAAAATTTGACAAACTTTGAGGCACCAAAATTGATAAAATTTGACAAACTTTGGGGTCACTCAATTGGGTTCTTCAAAAGTCAAAATATTCAATCTTTCAAGCTAGACACATGAAGCTTGCAGAATAGGTAAATTGAAAAAAAAAGATAAAATCAGAATAGATAAGTAAAATATGACTAATTTCAGGTGCCACGAGTCCTCATACAACGAGTCCTTCAATATTTTTTACCACTCAAGCTGGACAAATATAATTTTCAAAATAGGTAAAAACATAATATTTGAGGATGTCATACCATAGGAATTCTCCAAATATGTTGACACCTCCTTCCATTAGCTACAAAAGCTCAACAAATTGAATCTATAGGATAGTATAAAACGAATCAAAGATAAAAGATAGCAAAAGTTGGTTGACCAAATTGAGGATACCATGCCAAATGGGCCCATTTAAATTTAAAAATTTTTATTTTTAAGTACTCCAGCTAGAAATATCAAATTTTAAAGTGCCGGTTAAAATATAAGAAAAAGATAAACGATGAAAACTTGGCAATGACATGTAGGCCACTGAGCCCTCAAATTGACCATCAAACTATAAGATGAATTCTCACAATAAATTGATCTCACAGAAAAGTAGAAGACAAGATTAATTTTAATTAGTCGCTTAGTAAGTAAAGGCAGTTATTAAAATTGATTAACCCATTAGTGCCCAACCAACTATATATAGTATGTCGTTTCGGTCGAGCAATTTAACAGCTGCCTTGTTTTGGTAACGCACGTTTTGTTATCTAAACAAGTCAATAGACCATAAAACTAATTATTGAAGTGATTTAATAAATTTCGTTACATGTGGAAAAAAATATTTTTTTGTCTATTTGTTATTGAGTGGGCATCACCATGGCAGGGAGCACGGGGTAAGTCATTTTGTATTAGTGTAAGAAAAATTTTTGAATATTATGAGCGATTTCTATTAAGTAGTGATAGACTTTACTTTGTAATAATGTTAGTTTCCAATTACTATGTATCTCTCGTTTCAGAAATTGCTTCCAACTATGACCAACTAAATATAGTATGTTGGGCAATATCATGTACAAAAATTGCAAAAAAATAAAAATCAGTTTCGCTGATCTTGCTGTTCTTCCCGCTTAAGTTTTATAAGTTTTCATGTCCATTTTTGAAGGGTGCCACATTGGCAAAATAAAAATAATGTATGTATGGTCTAGATGGGGTTACCCTGTCTCACACCCCTAGGCCCAAGAGCGTCGGCAGAAAATTTTTCAAGGAGGAAGCTCAATAAAAATAGAGCCAGTATAACCACTAAAAATGGAAGAATTTTTAAAATTTGGTAAATTTAAGAGAGAGTGTGTTAAAACCAAGGGGGGGAATGGCCCCCCTTCCACCTCTTGCCTATGCCCATGCCTAGGTCTACTCAAGGGGAAGGAGGATGATAGAATATTTCGGTCGATATGAGTGCAAAGAGTGTATTCGGAACCAACCTGTGCGATTAGGATTTAAAGCTTGGTGCTTGAATTCGCGATTGAGTTAAGTGTCTGTTTTTGACATCAACCAGAAAGCCGCACATGGATCAAGCAGCGACTACGAACAAAGATTTGGTAAAGGTGGTGGAACCCTTCTTGTTCTTCGGGACAAACTGCCGGAATTCATACGAAGAATGCCACTTGATTTTTACTTTGACAACTACTTCACTAGCTTTCCGTTATTTAACCATTTAACCACATTAAACTATGGAAGAACGGGAACCTTCAAGGAAAATCGCTCACCAAAACAGTGCCCTTTGAAATTTACAAACGATATAAAAAAAAGAAAGCTGAGGCGCCATTGAGATTGCGTTTGATGACAACAGTAAAATTTCTCTTGTAATATGAAAAGCCAATTCTGTAGTCAACCTCGCTTCTAACAAATCAGCTGTAGCATTTGCACTGTACAAAAAGCAAAGCGCTGGCCGGTAACTGAAAAAAAACTATTTCAGTGACTAACTGTTTGTGGTTCAGCGATACAATGCCTCAATGGGTGGTACAGACAGGATAGACCAAAGCGTCAGCTGAAATGGGACAACGATTATAACAAGACAGTGGTGGTGGGGGCCAATATTTTTGTGGATGGTGGACGTAACCATGCAAAACGCTTGGCTGATATACCGTCTAGAACATTGTGATATGTCTGAGTTGGATTTCCGGGCATGGATTGCAAGAACCTATTTGAAACAAGCGGAACCAAAAATCTGACAAAATGGGGCTTTGTCATTCCACTCGGACGCCAAGTTTGGAAATGTGCTAAAGAAGGGTACAAATCAAGATCGTCTCAAGGCTGTGTAAAGTGCGGTGTTGGACCTTGCATCAAATGCTTCATGCCTTACCTAGAGAAATTTGCTGAAGCCAGAAATTGATGAGTTTTTGAATTAACTGGACAGTTTCTTGTTATAAAACACTTTTCTCAAAAATGTGTTTCGCCGCTTTTGTTTGCTTGTTCATCTCAAACCTAACACAAAACTGCATGAACACAAGTTAATGTTGTTTTTTTTGTAACAAGGATATATGCATCAGAATAACAATAATACTTGCCAGTTATAAGATGAGGTACGTAGGTCGCGTGATCAAAAATAGCTAAGTATTGCATTGCGTACTAAACTTTTAACTCGAAACCTTAAGTTATTCTTTGAAAATCAGTCTTAAAAAAACGCTACAAACAAAACATTGACACTAGACCAAAATGTTAAAAAATGTACATGTTTCTGCCCAACCTACTATATATAGTAGGTGCTGTATTTTAATAAACAAACAAATAAAAATTTTTTTTCGCTCAAGAAACTTTTATTTGCTTCTAGTAAACACTTTAAACGAAAAAAATTGCAAAAAAAAAATTGGGCACTAATGGGTTAAAATTGCGTCAGGGAAGTTGCGATTGGACCTCGCGGTCACCAAGTCAAGCAACAACTCCAAATGTCGAGAGAACTTACTGATTTAGCCAGTAATATTGAGATTTGAATATTTTTTTAAATGCACGTTGTTAGATTTTATTTACTTACTAGCATGTCATCGTCCAAACCATTTAAGCCTGCAGAAGAATCGCAAGATCCAAATAGTTATTGCGAGACGTGCAAGCGAAAAGTCAAACCTATGGGATTATACCGAAACATTTGAGATGTTGAAGTACTTAGCTTAATGGCTTTATTAGATATAAGCTGGAATGCAGAGTTTTTTTACTAAGCTGTCACTTGTGACGTCGAAAAAATCTTCTACTTGCTCTTCAAAGTTTTTGAACAAGTTTATTAAGAAAGCTTTCGTTCTGAATAATGGATGTAACACAATATACTGTATACAATAGCCAATATGTTAGCCGTTAGGTCGCAATGCGGAATAGAGTTCTCAGAATAGGAATGGCTGTAAAATGCGTGCATATTTCTGGGCATGATTAGTGTTAAGTTTGGTTGATGCAATAATATTTTGCTCAAAAGTTGCTGAAATTTTATAAAGATCGCTCTATGTTTTTCCATAATAAAGTGAAAAACTGCAAGAAACTCCTAATAGCTTTTTGATTGACGTTACGTGATTATTTTGATAACTTTTTGAGACTTTTAAAGTTTGAGAGCAAATAATCTCATGGCTGTTAAAATAAACTAATAAGAGCGTAATGTGCGAAAAAAATCGATAATTTTTGGTAAAGAGTTGTTTGACTTTAAACATTACTCCTAGGGTTCTGGAAAGTATAGAGTTGAGTAAATTAATATAAGTTTTCAATGTGAAATCATCGTATAGTTAGATTCAGCAAAATCTTATTAATTTATAAGTATTTGATTGTTTGTTTCTATGTTTTGTTTCTTTATGTATCTTTTCCCATGCTAATTGCTAAGGCAGGCACTGGTTTGATTCAGTTCTTCAATTTTGAGAAAAATCAGTAAAACTGTTCATACAGTCATGCTGTGCTTATACAAAATTCTTCTTAAAAAAAATATTACTGTGGACTAGTTGAGGGTGTAGATTTGATACCTCGGATAATGCGTCAAATTTCTAGTCAAGATAACGCAAGCTCCCAAATCTAAAAATTATATTGGCATTTTTAAATCAAAAAGTTTTGCTCCTGTCGTTTTTGTTGCTATAATCAGAGCAAAAGTTTACTGCCTAAATATTTGTTTTAACAAAGGTTTTGTTCGTAACCTCAATTTTAACAATTGCGCTGCGAAGTGAAAATTTAACCAACTCCTTAAAAGTTGAAACGATAACTAAGCAGAGTTGTAAAATTTTGATTGACATTTTATAAATACCTTTTCTAGACATTTAAATTTTGAAAGCCGTTTACCACAAACCTGATCAAGTTAATGGAACATTATGAAATTCGAAAGCGATGTATTTCAGATCTGACTATCAGCAACCATAAACACGCTTTAAGCAATTGTCAAGTTTTTTAGTTCAGTAAAGTTAGATACTCTCGCGAAGCCTCCGGATATCGCTTGCGATGTCATAATTTAGTTTTGATGTAACTTTGGCATGAAAAGACTCGCAAAATAATTTGTGGTTTATAGCTTTGTTCTCTGAGTAAACGTGCCAGTATAACCTTGCGTCAATGGAATAAAGTTGGCTATAATGGGCACAGAAAATAATAACAAAAAAGTGGAATAACTGACTACTTCATTAGCGGCTACTTAAACCAAAAAAGGCAAGCAAAACTATATCGCTACTTTTTGGAAAATGTAATCTAGCTACTGGATGTTTTAGTTTTCTAAACTAGACTCAAGGCAACTTCTAATTTATTGAAAGTCGCTTTTATTTTCGTTTGTAATTTTTCAATTAGTTGAGTTCTGTATTGCTTTTCTGCAACTCACCTTAAGCAATAAGATCAGCAACGTTTTGAGGTTGCCGCTAGTATTGTCAGAAACATCTGTTTTCAAATCGCTATTGTATTTTTTCTCGTAAGTCTCCTTGAGAACCTCCAGTTCAACGTTGGTCCGAGAGGACAGAATTTCGATCAAGACCTGCGCATAACCCAGTAATTCTGAGAGTAAAAATGAATCAGCTGATATAACTTTATTGTTATCAATGCAAACAGAAGTGCACAAATTAATCTACGCCACAATACATTAGACTTATAATCATCATACGTTTGACTGTACATCACTCAGAATGATTCGTGAAACAATTATTGGCTATTTGCTTCCGAAGAGGTCAGGTGCCAGAAGTCTATTAAAGTTGTGGTTCCGTATACGCCAAAGATTGTAATAGGATAAGCTAAAAAGACTGCATTATTGCACTACATACATAGCTAAGCGCAAATGCATCACAAAGTATGTCTGAGTTACATGCAAGTAGTAAAGTAGAAAGAAAGCAGACCGTAACAGTACAGCTGCATTCAAACGGGCTACTTTTGGCTGCGAGAATCGCCATTTTGCCTTTTTTCTCAAATCGAGAAAGAAACAAGAGCAATAGAGAAAGAAAAAAGGCCAAATGCCGATTTTCGCAGCCAAAAATCGCCCGTGTGAATGCAGCTATCGAGACCAATGTTCTCACCGATTCTTTTGGTCCTTCCCCCTTAATAGCTTTACGGAGACACTTGGCATCATAAGCAGGCTCGTACATGTACAGGGCAAGTGTTAATTCACGGAAATTTCCTGATAATTCCGACTTTAAATCTTTCACCAAGTTCTAAACATTTTTTAATTAAAATTTTTGAGAAAAGGACTTGAAAACAAACATTATAGTTTGTCGGTCAGAATCGATATTCCAACGGACAATAAGCAAGCACAATAAAAGTAGTATTTGCACTTGTAGTTTGAAGCCTTCGGCCTGTTTTGCTTTTAAGCATTGAGCAATACAGATGAAATCTTTATACCGCACGTGATATTCATGGATCATGCGTATGATCTAAGCTGGCACTTTGCATCTGTCTGACGCCAACGCACATGACAGCTTGAAGCCAAGGTCCGGTCTAGCTGGGTTATACACCCGTACCAAAAAATCACCAACATTATTCTAGACTTGCGAGAAAACAACGAAGAGTCGACTTTCCTTATTTTAGAGAAAAGTGCAAAAACATCTTGTTTTGTGAGGTACTACTGGAAATATAATAGACTTTTTGCATTGGTTTTCAATGAATTTGGTATTTCGAATTGCTGTGAAGAAAAACAAAAACTTTTTATGATCCTTAAGTGGAGCTGATGCTTTGCTGATATTTACTGTAGAAGTTTTTTGAAAGAAAAGAACGAGTAAGCCAAATATAGGAGTACAGTTACTCTGTTACTGGCCATATTTACACTATTGCTTACTAGGTAATGCACTGACCAGATAATCTTTTGTTCGCAACGGTGAAATCACAATGGGCAATAGTTATCAGACAATTAAAATGATCCATAATTTTGTTCTCAATCAATAGCTGTAATTTTATTGCTTCAGTAAACAGCAGCTTCGGCAAGTCAGGGCGGCTAACTCAGGCCTGGCGCCAGAGTAGCGTGTCTGGGGGCAAAAAATTATTTGGGGGGAACAAATAAAAATTTGGAAATGGAGACCAAAAAAACCGGCTTTCATTCCAAACTACGCTTTGTGAATACGGATCTTTTTCCTCTATTGGGGACACAATTCTAGCCCGTAGGGGCACGTCCATAACCTGGCCGGGCGCGATGGAATCTTACGGTGCGGATCTAGGGTCTTGCCAACAAATTTAGGGGTAAACACCAAAAAAAAAAAAAAAGGTCTTGGCACGAAATCGTAGGCTTCGTTTTTGCGTTCATTTGTGTTTTTTGTTCTGGAGGGAGACGACTTTACTCACGCTTGGGGGTCACAAGCAGTATTTTGGGGGGGCTCAGGGCCCGAAATGCACTCCAGTGGCACCAGGCTTGTTACTTTCTTTTGGAGCACGATCATCGCTTGTGGGGCACATTTCTCATTTGGGGGTCACAAGCAGTGATTTGGAAAGGCACGGCCCAGAAATGCCCCTCGTAGCGCCGGTCATGGGCTAACTGCGCTGTTGCACTAGGCTTAATCGTTTTTTTCGTTCAAAAAATTGTTGCAGTGAATACCAGCAAGGCATCACGCTCCTCTCAAGGGTCATTAAAGTTTTTATTTTACTTCACAACAAATTAAAAAACCAAATTCATTGAAAATCAAAGCTAAAGGTTCTGGTATATTCCTCGGATTACGTCTTCGAAGAAGATGGTTTTTGCGCTTTTCTCCGAAAGTAAGGAAAGTTTACGCTTCGTTCTTTTTTATAAACTTAGAATAATGTTGGTAATTTTTGGTCCAACTCTTTTTTTGGCAAACAAAGCATTTTGGCAGACCATCCGTCGTTTACATGGCTCAGACCGAGTGTTACGTACTCCATCAAGGATTCTGCAGATAACATTCTACCGGATGAAAATAAAATCCTTTCACGATGGAAAGAATACTTTGAAGATCATTTGAATTCTGTAAATGCATCGACTCGTGACTCATAGGAAGTGACACATTTAGGGAACAGAAAGTTCTCACTGCAGCAGAAGTGGCAATGGCAGTTAAAGGGATAAAATCTGGAAAAGCTGCTGGTGAAGATGAATCAGGTCCGAGATGTTTGAAAGCGCTGACTGGAGAAGGAATTCTCTGGTTAACGCGAGTGTGTCAAGTTGCGTGGAAGCTTGGTAAAACTCCCAGAGATTGGCAAACAGGTGTGATTATTCGGATATTCAAGAAAGGAGATCGCAAGCAATGTACAAACTACAAAAGGATATCACTACTTAGTTTATTGTATATGTCAAATGCCTTGAAAGGCAATGCCGACAAAAAGTGGAATTAAAACTGAAAGATGGTCAGTGCGGTTTTCGTCCGGGTTGCAGCACCACGGTCTTCACTTTGAAGAAAATCTTCGAGAAATCTTGGGAGTATGGCAAAGATCTCTTTATATGCTTTGTCGATCTTGAAAAAGCATGCAACCGAGTGCCTCAAGATTAACTTTGGAAGGTTTTGAGGGAGTAGGGTGTTGGTGATAGTTGTTACCAGGGATGTGGAAGCAGTCAAATTTTTAATGCTGCCACTTCCAGCTCCTTTTGAAGTTTTATGCTTCCGCGTTCACTTCCGCTTCCTTACTTTTGGTATTTTTTGCTTGCGCTTCCAGCTCCGGATAGAATTAGTCGCTTCCTAGTTCGCTTCCGTTTGCAGTCTCTTTGATCAAAGTGCTTCTGCTCCCACAAAAACTTAACCGCTTCCACCTCTTCCGCTTCCACATCTCTGCTTAGTATGAAACAGCTAATTGTATTTAGCGTGAAAAAAAAAGCAGGCAAGTTTACTTTGTAAGCTATTTTATTTGACTTGTGTTGTCAACAGGGCATGGTATGAAATGGAATGGAAGACAGTTTTTTCATATTCCATACTGGCAATTTTCTTTTATTCCGCATTAAAATTTTCTTCCATGTTCCATTCCATACTTCCGTACCAAAAAAATTTTAGACTGGAAGCAATGCAACGTATATTTTGCTGCTTTGCATCTTTGCAATGTAGTAAGCAACTGCTCGTGAAAGTGCGTCAACAATACTAAAATGGAACAACCGGTATCTGGTATGCATATTGCACATGGTTTAATGCATAAGTGTAGCCTGGATTTTGAATTGGGAGGAGGGCTAAACCGTAAATCACATGCAATGACGTCATCAGACATTTTCGATAGAGAGACTTTTATGGGACAAAGAATGAAAGATCAAAAGCTGCGGGCCTGATTTAGCAAGTAACCAGGATTTGCTAAAGGAAAAGACTAAAACCGCAAGTTAAAAAGTTTTACCAACATATCAAAATTGGGAGACGTGATAAGCAAATTAGTGCAACTGAAATAAGTCACAGACGGGCCTGGGGGCAAAGCCACCGGCCGCCGGAGGTTATGGGAATCTGGGAGCGAAGCACCCAGCCGCTGGGCAATTTGTTGTAAGTTTTTGAAAAAAAATAGCTATTTTAATGCCATTTGGAACACATTTCGCACGTTTTCAGAGCCATTTGAAAGAACAAAATTTTTGAGATTTGACAGCCAATTGAACAAATCGCTCGCTCAAGTCCAAAACACGTTTAAAATGTTAAATTTTGTGACTTGGCCTGGTCAGGGGAATCAAGGTGCATTGCTTTCTGCAGCATTTTTAGCATTAAATCATTCATTCAAAGATTTGCCTTTGAAGATTTTTGTTTTGTCATGATAATAACCAGTTTTAGGAATATGCACGGCCAAGAGCTCTGGCACTCGCGATTCAACTTCAATAATTTGTTCAATAAGCATTTCCCCTAGCTCAGTTTTTTTCAAAAGCATGTTGTCGCATGAAAGCTGACGAGATGGAGGTGGATTGCAATTTCAAGCTAGTACATTAGATGCAATAAATGGTTACTAATCATGTTATTGCAATATAAAAGTTAGCTGGGGGCCTAAAACATATCATTGCATAAAAAAGTCAGATGAGGGCTTGAGATTGCACCTTTTGGAATAAAAGCACTGAATTTTTCCCGGCTTGGAAATTTAAATTGGTTGGCAAAAATTTAAATTGAGAGGGCCCGGACCCCCTGGTGGTAAATAATAAGTTGTTGCTAACTGCTGTTGCACAGAATGTGCGCATGTACTGTTGCGCCCAAAAAATGCTAAAAAAACTGAATAAATAGGCTTTGTGTCATCATTTTTATCATTGGTAGCATTTCAATTAGGGGGAGGCAGAGGGCCTGGGCCACCTGATTATGCTCGTGGTTTAATGATAACTGTCCGAGTTTGCTCGCATATCAACTATAAAATATGTCATAAGCAACTGCTGAAGAACATTTACCGAAATAGAAATATCAAGCTTTAACACAAAAAGAATTATATTTTCTGAAAAAACTAAGAATATAAATAAAATTAATTAAGCTGAAACCGGGATAAAATAGCAATTACGGGTTTTCATGACGATGTAAGGGAGCAAAATTTAGGACTTGGCAAATTGTCAATCTCAAAAAAACAAAAAACAAGTCAAATCTGTCAAAGTTGTCAACTACAGTATAACATCAATGCTGCAAATTGCAATGTACTTGCAATGATGCAATACGTACACTGTTTGCGCAGCATAAACGATCAAAGTAACGCGATTTGTCGATAAATAATACGGTAAAGATATTGAAGTTGAATACTTCGGTAACATTATTATTTATCCCCACTCGACATCGGTATATCTTTTTTCTGTAAATACAGTACAATGCATAAGATCTAGAATGGAGTTGGTATGGAAGTATGGAAGATTGTTTTCCATTCCATTTTCGAAATCTTCCATTCCATTCTTGTATCTTCCACATTCTATCCCGAAATTTCCATTTCATTTTCCATTCCATACCATACCATACCCTGGTTGTCGATTCTATATAATTATTATTATTGTTACATTTTACCCCAACGGTTGTAAAATGTAACTGTTTGAAAATCCGGAAGCGCCTGATTTTGAAGAAATTGCTTCCACTTCCAGCTCCTTTTCAACACTTTCGCTTCCGAGTTCGCTTCCGCTTCCAACCTCTTTCATCACAGTGCTTCCGCTCCCACAAAAAATTAACCGCTTCCACCGCTACCGCATCCAGTAGGCTATTACAATCGGAAAATAAAGCTGTAATTTCAATCGAGTTACCAAAGAAGTACACTGAACGATTGTTGCGCTTATTGTACAGTACAGTGCAACAGAAAATGCCCGAAAAATTAAGTTATCTTTGAAAAACTATATTTTTAGGTTAGCAAAAATGCTTTGCTTTTATCATACCTGACCAAAAAACAAATTATTTTCTGTACAATAATCGGAACTCAATTTAAAGCTGGGGAAGAATTAAAGCAGCATTGACAAGAACAGGGGGAGGTGAAGCTTTGAACCAAAAGTAAAAAGTGTTTTTTCAAAATTGTCTGATCTAGGCCGCGCGATAAACAAACTGATGCAACTCAAGCGTGTTTTGAACGAAGGGGGGGACATGGAGATTTGGGAGCGAAGCCTCCACCGCCAAGCAATTTTTGTAATTTTTTGAAAAAAAATAGCCATTTTGACGCCATTTGTATTACATTTTACACTTTCCAGATCAATTTAAAAGAACTTAATCGCTAAAACTCGGAAATTATTTAGAGTTATGTTGCTCTGCCCGTTCACCCCCCTTCCTTACTTAAAGATCAAGACCAAAACACGTATAACGCTTGTATCTTTGGGTTAAAATTTTCAAGTGACTTGGCCGAGGCTGTAGCCCCTTTTAGTCCTCTCTAATTAAGCCACTGGGCGAGAGATGATGCGTCAGCAAAATGCAGATTCCAGTGGTATCATAGAACTGAAGTTGCTGGTGGAATGAGGTAGGATCACTTTACAGTGCATCCAGTAAAGGCTCGAAATTGTGTGATTAATAGCCGGTTGTGGTGTAAAATGTAATATCTAATAAGCTTTTGAAAAAACCTGTAGCGATAGTAAACCTACAGTAAGCAGTTGTAAACTAAACATGAAATACATACTCTGTCGAACTTTTCCTTGAACATTTCCTTAATAGCGACTCGTTGTAATCTGGTTCGTTTAGATGTAATTTCGATGATAGTGTCTTTGCTTGTTCCTAAAACGCGACAAAAGCTAATTTTTATTTTTGATTATGTAACTTCGCTCAATCGAAAATGTAAAACTTGAAGTAGGCAAGCTAACTTCTGGGGAGTTCTTGGCCAAAAGAGGAAGGTTGCAAGGAAACAGATTGGAAAGCTTTTAAGGCTTGTCTACTCTGTGCGTACACAATTTCTTACGCCCAGCGCACGTGCTCTACACTATACAAAACGGCACTTACGAGAGCAACGGCTTAACAGCACATTTCTTAGGGAGAGGTGAGCACTTGCACCGCAATAATTGCGGCGCAACTATTTTACTTGCAATAGCGCTTGCGCTGCAATTACTTTTGAACGGTTGCGCTGACACTTGCTCAGCAAGTATTTTAGCAATTTTGAGAGCAATCGCGCAAGCGCAATTCAAATATAATTGGGAATAATTGTTTTTTTTATTAAATATGATTGCAGTTCAGAAAAGACATTGACGAGGTACATTGGCGCAGCCAGAATGTTTGATTGGGGGAAGGGCCGAACTGCAAATCACACGCAATGACGTAATTAAAAAGTTTCAAAAAGAGTAGCTTTTTATGCGACAAAGATACCGTAGAATGGAGAATCAGAAACCGGGGTTTGGGTTGGCATGTAATCCGGATTTTGGTAAAGGGAAGAATTTGAACCAAAAGTTAAAAAGATTTCCAAGATTGTCTAATTTGGGAGACTTGGTGAGCAAACTAGTTTAAACCAAACGTATCACAGACGGGGGTCTGACGGCCGCAGCCGCTGGGTGATTTTTTGTAATTTTTTTGGAAAAAAAGCTATTTCAATGCCATTTGAATCACATTTCGCAAGTTTTAGAGTCATTTGAAATAACGAAAGTTTTAAGATTTCAATGCAAATTGAAAAAAATCAAAACTGATACGTCTTCCCTTTACTTATAGATCAAGTCCAAAACAAGTTTAAAATCTAGAGCTTGGGGGCTAAATTTTGTAAGTTACTTGACCCAGCTGGGAAAAGTAAGGTGCATTGCCTCTTGCAATATTTTTAGCAGTAAATAATCACCCGAGTCTTTGCTTTGGAGATTTTTGTTTTATCATGAACGACTAAGGGACCCAGGTACCCTCAAATCAAATTCAAAACTTTGTTCAATAGGCATTTTCCCAAGCTAATTTTTTTTAGTTAAAAGTATTTTGTCGCATAAAAACTGGCGTGGTGGATAGTGATTTAAAACTACGGCAATAGATGGTAGCTAAGCAGTCATCTCTTTGCATTAAGTTCAAAAAATAGTTAGGCGAGGGCCTGAGATTGCAACCTTTAGGACAAAAACCTTGAATTTCTCCCGGGTTATATATTCAAATAGTTTGGCAAAATTTTGATTTGAAGAAATCCAGGCCACCTGGTCGTCAACATTAGTATTAGTTTGTGGTACACCTGTACTTGTTGTACGTGAAAATGCAAAAAAAAAAAAACAACTGAAACTGAAAAAACATAAGGCTTAGTTGCTATTATTTTTATTGTTGGTGACATTTCAATTTGGGGAAGGCGGCTTCTTGCCCTTCCCCCTACCTTGGCTACCCCAATGACTAGGTAGGTTTATAAAAACCTCTCCATGGGAAATTCCATTCGTCTATTGCTTCCAAACCTTCTATTGGATTTACAACAGGGGTCTTCTTTCGCTGAAACGTTTCTCTCTAAAATATTTTTTGCCGATCGTTCAAAAAAAAATTCAATTGAGTAATTTAAAAAATGGTTGTAAAATCAAATTATAAAGAGAAAAATTATTCTTTCTAGAAATACGCTATTTGTTTCCAAAGTATGTAAAACTTGCTTTAAACATTATACGCGTTACTCGAAACAGTTTTTTTTTACCGTAATTCAAAAACAAGAAACAACAAAAACTACCATTAAGTTATAACTTTTTTGCTAGTCCGGAAAAACTTGAAAAATATTGCAAACAGAAGTGACAGCATTGGTATAGCTCTTATAAGTAATGCTGAGATAGGTTAATTTCTTTAGACAAAAAACAGGATGATTTTCTTTGCGTGCTCCATTTGGTGGAGAATGATGCTAATTTCTCCAGAAGCACAAAATATGTATCGAAACTTGTAAGGGATTTCCTTGACGAGCCATTAAAAAAAAAGAGCGACTCCGAAGTCCATCGCTTACTACAAAATGAAAATTTTATCAGTGGAATTTTTTAACACCCCGGTTCCTTTAAGTGCGGGTGTTTGAGAGTATTTTTTTATTAGGTATTAAGGCGTTTTTCGGCCGAAGAGGTTAAGTGAAGCACATTTTCAAATGTTTGTATTTTTTAAAGGAAACCAATAATCTTTTGTTTACTAATTTGGTAGCGTGCATAATTTGTTTTGAATATTGGTTTCGTACCGTAGCCTAGCGCAGTTTGAGCGGTGAGTCAATAAAAATTATACTTTTATACAACACATTATACTTTTATACGAATAGAATAATTTTACAAAACGTCACGCTTGAGGCATGCGCTTGCGGCGCAAATATTTTTTGGGTTTGCGGAAATGCTTGCGGAGCAAGATTTTTATTGTTGTAGCGCGTGCACTTGCGGCGCAACTTTTAGAACTTGCATTGCTCACCTTTGTCTGTTGGTGCCATAATATTGTGTAAAATTGGATAATGGAAATCGCAGATTTATTCCATTCTTCGTTGTATTGGTTAAATTGCAGTCAGATTATGCATTACGAGAAGCAGTTCCGGTATTGTCTTTTTGATAATTTAAACATAAATTTTTTTTCTACCTTTCTTACAAAAAAGGATAACAAATAGCCAATCAAGTGTGTTGTGGTGGCTAATTGCTGGCCAGTTTTTTTTTGGATGTAAGAAAAAAAGTTTGCACCGCTTGGTGATCGAGGGTCTGTTACTGAAACGGTAAATCTGGGTTCGATTTCCGGTCGGGCCAAATCAAAGACTATAAAAATTGGCATTCACAGCTTTCTTGTTTAACGTTCAGTAATAAAAAGGGAAATTGAGACGACTCCTCAGTGTGTGGTAGACATGTGGACAAGTGGAAGCTAAACTCGAAGGCCGAAAGATATACCTTCGCTGTCTCCTGGCCAAAGCAACTTAGTGAATAAAACGCAATTACAATAATTAAAGGCCACTGATGGGTGAGCACTAGAGGCTGGTTTCAAATGTTTGGTTCTTCCTCTTTGAATTCTTTTTAGTGGAAGATGACTCGGTTAAAAAATCTTGTCGCAGCTTTTTTGTTAGGTCCTTTTTTTGTCAGGTGCATTTTGTTTTCAACGTTCAACCGTTTTTCAGTTCGATATTTAACTGTCACATTCCGTTTCAGCGAAATTTTGGGCCTTTTTCGTATCAGTCCCTCGTCAACTTTTATACAAACTCCATCCAGCACTCCGCTAAAAACGTAATAGACGGTGCATGATGCGTAGCACGCAGGAATAACTTATCCTCTCAAATTGTCAATAGTGTGGTGCAACTGCGTATAATGCGTAAATAAATAATGAAATATCATTTTAAACTACAATCTTTTTTGCATTTTTAATCCCTTTTGCAAAAACAACACCCATTTTATCATAATTATCTTGACTCCTCTCCCCCAGCGGTTTGTGTTTACTCCTTGCAATCAGCTTCAATTGCATAAGAACTTCTGCTTTCATTCCTCAAATTTTTGTTGTATGCTTATTGCGGTAATCATCTTTCTTTTTTTTCACTCAAAAGCTTTCATTAAACGCTTTTTTTCTACCTCTTTGGTAGCTTTGTATCGCGGCAACGCACTAGAACTTGATAATAAAAGTTTTAGATTCAATCCCTCACCCGCTAAATCTAAACATATACGAAAAACTGCTTACCCTAGCTTCATCCAAAGATTAAAAGAAATCTCACGGATGCAGCTAATTACACTTTCATAAAACAAAAACGAAAAATTGAGCGAACTATAGTAGCTAAAAAATTTTAATTACCCTACTGCAGTAGTATTATAAGTACTGAAATTTGCGGAAGATTGATTGTGCGACCAGAACATTCCATAAGTTTACTGTACTCAGAGGAAATTGTATTCTTTCAACAAGGCAGATATTGCAACTACTGTAACACAAGTGTATTAAATATTTTCAAAAACTCGATAAACTGAATTTGTTGCCAACAAAAGTACAAAATTCGAAGAGCAAAACAGTTTAATAGAAAGTAACATATCAAACATTTCTTACAATTGTAATGCTTTGGAAAGAGTGAGGAACCTTTATGTGCTTGTCGCTTGACGTAGATAACAGCGCACATTAGACAAGCGCATATTGTTATTGATGTATAAATAATTGATGTTATTATTGATGTATAAATAAATATAAATAAAAACACAAGCTATTTTTAATCAAAACTTGTAGGAAAGTTCATCACAAGAATTTTGCTAACAATAAAAATTGCCAAAATAATTGAATTCCAACACACCAAGATTATAAATTATAATAAAAATATAAAAATAAACAATTCGTATATCCCTTGAACTAACACCAACAAATATCGATGCATCTAATTAGGAGGCCATAGCAACACGTGAAACAAAACAGCTTTACAGAAATCAACTACATGCACACAACAAACATATAAAGCCTTCAATTAGCTGCAAAATACGGACATCAAACAGAGGCAACATCCTCAAAGGCTAAATTAAAATAATAAGTATATGCTTTCATGCATTTCTTAGAAAGAAACAAACCTTTAATTTTATAGTTTCATGCAACATAGTGGCAACGAATTCCAAACGTTGAGTGATGCATACGAACACACGGTTGTAGAACTAGATCAACTAGCAAATCTAAAGCTAGCTACATTTTGAAGCCAATTATTATCAGCATTGACACGCAAGCTATGTCTAGCCGAATCAGAACTAGAGCTGACTCAAGTTTAGAAGCTTACCTCTTGTTCGCGCATATTTTTCCTCCTGTCACCGGACAGCGTCAGACGCTAGCTGTTGGACAATCCGAACACGTTTCATTGCATTGACTACTTCGTGCTTGGAGGAATCCGCACCTGCTTAGGAGTTTCCAGAGATTTAATGTTCTGTGGATTCTTTCGAATTCTTATCTACTGAATTTGCTGCTTGTTCAAAGCCTCCAAGCAGAGATAATCATCATAAAGCAACATGCCCAAGGACGCAACAACGTGATCTAAGTGAGGGTTAAACCTTGATCATGTAATCAGGATCGTGGTTAAAACGACACCTTTACCCTCTCGGCCGCGCTGCCGACTTGTGCGCTAGCAAGACTATTTTGAATTGAATACAAAATTTAATTGGTGAAAAGTTCAAATGTTATGCTAAAGTTATAACTCATAGTGTATTATAAAAGCGATGCAGACAAACTTGTTTCAAAAATTGATAAACGCGTCTTGAACGTTGAAAACGCCACGAAAATTAAAAAAAATAACCAAAGAATTAAAAAAGATATCAATGCCAAATCAGTCTCAGAAAGCAGGTATTTTTTATATACATCACCAACATTTCGATTATAAAACAGGGAAATAAGTAATGCCTGGCTTCTGGAAACTGGCAAGCAACAACTCTGCGTAGCATTAACAACATAGGTGGGCACAAATCTGTTAATCGTTAATCCGTGAATAACAAAGCTAACTTTTTCAATAACTTGTTAATCCGTTAAAATTTTTTTTCATGTTAACGGACAAAATTAAGTTTCGTTAAGTTCTGTTAACTTCCGTTAAGGTTTTTATCGTTAATATCTTGCACCATTCATTTATCGTACCTGTACAAACCAGTTTGCACCGGTAACACTTGTTGCGTATTAGCACGAGTTTTACAGAAGAAAGCGAAGAAAAGAGCTTTTTTGGGGGGCAAATAAAAAGCTGCAGCCTCATTAGTCTATCAATTATCGCTGTTCGCAATTTCCAAAGATTTTCTGATCGCAGCTTTGTTAGTGCATTTGAACTTATTTCTAGCTTGAAATTAGGTTAAACTGTAAAATATAACCTCCAAAACACAAAAAGACCACCATAGCAATAAATATTTCCTTACAATCAGCTCAACAGCATCAATACGTGTTCTAGAAGCGAGTGATAAAAAGAAATGTAAATTACACGCAAAATGTTAACGAATTAACGGACTTTATTAACTTCCGTTAATTACAGCTGAAAATAAAGGGGTTAACCTTAACGGAGGTTCGAAGGTTGTTGACAGACTAGTGGTTAACGAAGCTAACGTTTTGCATTAACTTGCCCACCTATGATTATTAATCACCAACGCCTTGGATGATTTTCTGGCGGGAAAAGAAGAAAATGTCATGGGTTCCGCCAACAGTACTTAATCCAAACCATTGGTAATTTTCACTGCGGAGTGTTGACCATGATGTACAGTATGTTGAAGAAATACAGAACAAACATTAGTGGAACTTGATAGCTTTACTTCTGCCTTTTATTCTTGCAGTTCCAATATTCTTCCAATTATCTTCTACATACTAAAGGACATACAGTTACACAAATAATAATTACTGCTAGCAGAAAAATTTTGCAATTCTATACAGTGGCCAAAACAGCAAAAAGCAGTAGACATATCAAAAAACGAACCATTTATGCATAAAACACATGCATTCTTTTTGAAACAACCAGTTGACACAAGAGGTTAAACTTGGCCAGTTTTAATCTTAACCCAAACCCAATTCGAAAGATGTCTGACGCGGAATCCTAACCATGCCGCAGCAGAGTCAAAATTTTTTGCACCAAATTGGTCTCACTAAAATCCTAAGAAAGTACAGTAGTGCATTACAGAACAAAGTTATCGCATCAAAATAAGCATACATTAGAGCAAAGATAAATTTTGTTTTTAACACTAAACAAAGAATAATGTTATTGATTGAATTTTGATTATTACGTCTGCTTCTTCAATCAATAACACGTTTGGTATAATTTAGTTTTAATTCCAACTTGATGAAGCACAATCCACAAACATTGACTAAAAAATGAAATACCAAAAACGGTTTGTGAAAACGCAAAACATGTGTATAAGAAACTATTACTAACACGTAAACACAATAAATTTATAATGGAAGAAAGTAACGTTGCTCTTTGAAAATTACCGCATACACATAAACACCTGATTTACAGCGTGTATGATAATTTAGCGTTTCTGTATTTAAAGTCTTTACAATATCCTCGGTGTAATAAACAACAAACAATAATCAGATTATCTTGGAGTAAATAAAACAAAAATTAAACATTTTAGTAACCAATAGATTTTCGGACGCAAACGCAAAAGTTCCACAATTTGACTGAATGCTAACTCGAACTTGAAATAACAAATCAGTCGAGAGCTGGCGACTAATCCAAAAAAGAGAAAGAGAGATGGAAGGAAAGTCAGCTAAATAAAGGGGTATGTGCCGACGGGCTCCAACAAACAATAGCTTTAAAAGCTAAATTGAGCACTAAAGCTCTCAAAATGGACAATTTTTCAGTCCTAAAACCTCAAGTCTTAATGACCTTGATAAATGCTTTTGCCTGGCTCCAACTATAGAAAAATTGCTTGCTGACTCAGCCCTTCCAAAATGGGCCTCGATACCAGAAATGAAACCGGTCAGGATTTTTTCGACCCGACCGGTTTCTGACTGGACCGGTCGACCGTTTTTTTTTACAGAATTGTTTACTTCTCAATATATCTAATGAAAAATTTTCAAAAAGAGAGAGGCCTTGGGTGTGGTGTTAAAGTTTGTGACTTCGGATGGGGGTCTCAGAAAAAAATCGCAAAAAATTGTTTGCGTTTTTTGCAAAAATAACTCAATTTCAAGAACATTTTAGGTTAAATTTCGGTTTGAAAGACCTGTTATGAGTAGCCCAAAACGTGTACAAAATAAGCGTAAAAAGAACTGTAGGGCACAAGTGAAATTATTAGACGTTCTTTTAAATGATATTATGCGTAAGGCAAGAAAGGAAGTTAAAAATTTTTAGCTATTGGTGACAGATTATTCGCAATTTGCCGAGCAACAAATTGCAAATAATTTGTTACGACACTAGCTAAACTGTTACGACATTGGCTAGAAAATATTCAAAATATAATATACCCCAGCAGTTTGTAGAAATGCTCCTACTTTAGAGCAAGCCATGGTTAGTTAGATATAAAAAAGCAAGAGCTATGTCTTTCTTGCCCAGTATAGAGTGTGGTAAATTTAAGTTAAAAAAAAGCTTTTCAAAGCGGCAAGATTTTAGCATGCACAAAAAAATCTGAAATCTGCCACACTTCTTCTTTTAAGCTGATTAAAATGATCCTAAAATCCCAAATAGCGTAAGCCTCTTCCACGTGAATGCTTTAATATAATTTGATACGCGATTTTAACGTATATTTTTCAGTTTTTTGCTTGGTGCCGTGGCCCAAACGAGGGGGTCCATGGTAAAATGCCTCCCCCTAAATACGCCCCTGGATGTGCATGTCTTAATGGTCACAGCATGTTAGTCACAGCTTGAAACCATTTAACAAATGTTTTCAAAAGGTATGATTTACCTTTTTTATCTAAAAAGTTTTATTTATAATAAAATATATAAGTATATTTCGTTTGGTGCTTAAATGACTTTTAGTTGCAAAAAAGGAGAATCTGACCTGTGTTTCAACCGGCTTGACCGGCCGGTCGAAAAATCTTGACCCGACCGGTGCCGGTCGACCAGACCGGTTTCCGTCTCTGCTCTCCACTTTGTCGCAACTAGTCCAGACTGGTTTGCCATTGCAAGTTCGAGCTTGCAAGAATTACAGAAATTTGCATATAAATTTAACGCACAGTTTTTTCACACAAAAACGGCAATCTAAAATGTAAATGAGTTAGTTCTACGTCTCTACGTCACATAGGAATAATTGAACAGCTATTGGGCAAAGAACCGGATTTAAAAGTGTGTAATCTGCAGCAAATCAAAAAAGTGTGCACTTAGAATATTGTTCGAATTCCAATAAACCAAGTCTTGATCTTTATGTAAATGTGAGGATAAATGAAACCTGGTTCAAATCTTGAAATAAACAAACTAGCAAATTGCCGCTACAAATAATTTATTCTAATCAAAATATGAGTCTAAAAAAATTAATATTATTCAATTTAAGGTATTTCTACGATATTTTTCAGACTACAAGACGCAACAAACTAGAACATATAACTGTTATTAGGTGCATTGGCATAGTATCAACAAATGGCTTCTGTAACTGTTATTTCGATGCATAAGGTGCACTAAATAAATGGCTTCTTTAGCTTTTATGCTTAAGCACAAAGTGCACCAAACTACTGTAAAAGGCGCACTACATTACATCAAACTTATTAGGCTGTAAAAAATTAACAAAAAATCTAAATGCTTTGACACTAAATGAAATCATAAGGTAGTGTTTTTTAACCCTTTTGGTGCTCGTATCCTTGAAATTTGGTAAAATATTTTCGAACCCCTTAATTTTTTTTGTAAAATGTTTTCGAATCCATTAAAGTTCAAACAAAAAGTCTTTTCAGCGATTGGGAACAAAATTATTCCAGGATTCGATTGAAGACCGAAGAAAAGGTTTTCACCGCAATTAGCATGAGTTTACGCGCTCCTAACGGTGCATCCAGTCGGAAATTTTCTTTGGTTTATTCTCGACTAAGCTTATTTCAAGCTAAAATTTTCCACGTGTTTAACACATCAGGCCTACATTCGACAATCATGCTTGAATCTTGTTTGTTTTATCCTTGATATTAGCAAACAGATCAGACGTAGCAAATCATTTACAAAACATCCTTGTTTCTAACTTGCTTTTTTTAACAAGGCCAATGTAGACAACTTTATCCCAGTGGCGTAGCGTGACATTTCAGATAAGGCAAGCAATTATGATGACGTCATCCGCTTCGATGACATCATCAACTTTGATGAAGTCATCAGCCTTGATGATATTATTAACTGAGGTGAAGTCCTCGAGGACGTCCTTGGCCTAGAGAACTCATTTTGAAGTGCTTGGCCTCGAAGGTTAAACCCTTGACCTTGGCCTCGAAGCCTCAAGTCCTCGAAAATTGCCCTGTCCTCGACTCGAAGACAGCACTATTTTTTGAACCGTAAAAATTTTGGTGGAAAACGCCAAAAACCTCGCGGAAAATTTTCAAAGACCTTTTTTGTTTTCCTTCTTCGAAGATCGCCTAAAAAATTGGTTTGAAGATTTTTTTTCTTTTTTTTTTTGGAGAACGCTTGCGCCTGTGTCCTTGGTCTCGAGCATTCCTGTTCTTGGCCTCGCGAGGGTCTGTCCTTGGTAAGACTGTCCTTGGCCTCGGATTTTGTTGTATCCTTGGCCTTGTGTCCTCGACTTCACCGCTGTTTATTGGTGTAATTTGCTTTTTTATTTTACTGCCTGATAATTAATGAGTCAATAATTAATGAGTGACAGGTCTAGCAGTTTTATGTGTGCCAGTATCCGGTACCACATCAGGCTAACACTAACAGTAAAGTAGGCTCAATAACATTGAAGTACAAAAAAACTGTACAGTAATTGCAGAACTAAGTTGACCTAACTTGCTGAATAGCAAGTACATAGTCTAGTTTCATAGCCTCTTCCTTATGTCATTATAATATATTGTAGTCTGGCAAGAGCCAACGATGCTATACAATATTTAGCAAGGTGGTGGGCTCAAGGCTTGTCCAATGCATGTATGGTTAGGCCTGGCCTTGTTTAGTTTATTTAACAACCAGTAAAGCACAAACAAAGCAGCTAAACAACCAACCGTTAATTTACTGATAGTCTTAAAAACTTTTTTGCAAACCTAGTGCAAACTCTACAACTTTATTACTTATAAGATTCAATTTTATTACAGTATTTCACTGAAAAATTAGTTCGTATTTTTTGAAAAAGTTGCATCTATATTTTACTACATGCAACTGTTGCAAAGCGCTGTCACTCAAATATCACAACGTATTTTTAAAAATATTGCCGCTGGGTTTGACATGCGTATTCAACATCAATTAAATCAAACAAGTGGATAAATTGAGCAGAAAGTGTAACAGCACGACCCAACTTAATGCTTATTTGCAGTACAAGAGTTACTAGTTTAGCCATAACATTTTGCGGGATGTTTTCATGAAATAACGTAGCTAAATGGTTACAGTTGAACTTGTTTAAATCTTAGCTTTAAATAAAAGTGTCAAAGAGGGTGAAGCATCCAGCTAAGATTATGTGCAAAAATAAAGAATAATCGAAAACATTATATCTTCACCAAGTTTCAGCTTTCTACAGCCTATTATTTTTGAGATGTTTCATTTCAAAGTTTGAGATCTCTTCAACAGTGTTGCTGGTTAAAATCTAGTTTTCTAGGAATTGAAATTCCCTATCTAACTTGTGAAGTATTTCTGTTGTAACACTAATTCACGCTGAAGTTTTGCATTCAGATGTTTTCAAATCAGTTGTAAAAGGTCCCTTGATCATTATTTTACAAATGATGAAATTGCAACTGGCAACGCTGTTGGGAAGATATTCAAATTTTGAAATAATATAACTCAGAAACGATAGGTCGTAGAAAGATGAAACTAGGTGGCAATATGTTTCGAAGCTTTTTCATTTTATTCACATAACCTTAGCTAAATGCTTCACCCCTTTAAAGTGCATTGCGATATTTAATACTAGATGTTTATTTTCAAGGAGAAAAATGATACTGGACTTCCGCCAGTTCCCTTTCACCAGCATTCTTCCTTTCAAAGTTTGAAGGTTACCGATATTTCTGTAAAACTCAATCGCATGCAATCCAAACAAAGTGATTTTGCCTGATGAAAAAAAAAGAGTTGATTTTAAATCATTTGTGGTTTCCGTAAAGCGGATTTCTGACTAAGTATTTAAACCCAGCCCTGTGCAATCACGACAATTTCGAACACTGGCGCCTTAAACCATTATGCCAGCATAGCACATAAACCCAGTTGACTAAAATCAATCGTTAAATTTTGCTTTCAGGAAGTGATTTTTGGGGGGGTAGGTATCCCCAGACTTTGTAAAAAAATTTTCCCTTAAATATTACTGATATCCAAAAAAAATAGTGCCTAGCTCAAGTCATTCAAAAATTGATTTTTAAGGGATTATTAGGAAAGGTTCTGGAATGTAGGTACTCCCAATCTATGTCAAAATTTTTGTCTCTTAAATACCTCCTGATATCAATAAAAACTGGAGTCTTAGTTTAAGCCGTTCATCAAACTGATTGTTGGGGGTTTCTGGGGGGGGGGGGGGGGGGTCGTGGAACCCGCAAACTATGTCCAAATATTTCTCAGTTAAATATCTAATGATATTAAAAAATAGCGCCCTAGTTTAAACTGTTAAAAAAATTGATTTTTGGGTATCCATTTGGGGGTTCCGATTGGTTGGTACCCCAATACTTTTCAATTTAACATCTCTTCATAATTATGAAACAAAACTAGCGCCCTAGCTTATCTGTTCAAAAACTGATTTTTGGGGGGTTTCGGGGGGGGGGGGGGAGGTGGTACTCCCAAATTATGTCAAAAATATTTGTCCTTTGAATATCTACTGATATCAAAAGAAACTTGAGCCTTAACTTAAACCGTTTAAAAAAATTGATTTTTTTGGGTTCATGTTGGGATTTCCGGGGAGTGGTACCTCTAAACTATGTCCAAGAATTTGTTTGTAAAATATCTACTGATATCAAAAAAAACAAACACCCTAGCTTAAACTAGGACTAAAAGCAAAATCAATGGAGAGTATCTAAAGTTAGACCACTCGCATACGCCTGGATTAGCGTCGACTTCATCCTTTTTGAACCATCTGTTCTAGAGGATATCTACTTCAAACACGACGTCCATGCCTTTAATGTTATAAATTTCAATAATTTTTATTAGCAATCTTGTGGTTGATAAGCATTAGCGTCTTTGCGACGCCTTCCCAGCTCTATTGTAAAGCAACATTTAGGATACTGCAATGGGTCGTTTCGCTGCACACTAGTCTGTTTGATGTTCTCTGCAGAATTGATCCAAGCCAGTAAAAAGAGTAGACTGTACGATAGCTTAGGTAACAAACGTCTAAGTACAAGCAAAAGTAAAGGTAGAACAGTTATTAAAGTAGGGTAGTAGGCGATTATGTTCAACTTAGATGGAAAGGTTTATTCTATAGGGTCACAAAATACCGTAAGCAAATGCAATACGCTTACTCAAGTATTGATATTCTTATTCTTAGGTATGAGTTTGTACTGTGTAGCCAAGTACTAAAAATCTTAACGCTAGACTAGGCTAGAATTTTGACTGAAATGTATCTTCTAGCTTGATTTTACTGAAATCGCTAGGCTACCGAACAGTTTACTCTTTTTACCAGCTCAGATCTGTTTTGCTGATAAGATCAAACTGATTAGTGCGTAGCCTAAAATCAATGCAATGTAGTAGCCTGTAATTGTTGCTTTAGGTTAGAACTGGAAAGGCGTCGCTAAGACGCTAATGCTAATCAACTACAGAGTTGCCAATAAAATTATTAAAATTTATAGCATTAGAGGCACCAACGTCGTGTTTGAAAAATTCTCTGCTACAAATGGGTTAAAAAAGATGGAGTCAACGCTTATCTAGTCTAATGCCATTTGCCTAACTTTATATACCCCCATTGATTTTGCTTTTGGTCCTCATTTGAAGCCATTAAAAAAGTTGATTTTTGGGGGTTTTCACAGAGAATAAAACCTGAAACCCTCTGATCATATCTCATGTCAAAATAAAAAATATTAAAAAAGATTTTGTTTTATTCAAAAAATATATACTGGATTCAATATTACTATAGAATGAGAAAACTGATGGCCAGCTAGATGATTGAACCCAGTCTATTCAATCACAATGGTTTCATATGCTGTCGCCTTTAACCACTAAGCCACAGCATGACATGTGTATACGTGACGAAAATCAATTCTTACAATCTTGTATTAAACTTCGATATCTCAATTTTTTGGCGCTTCTGCCTCAAACCACGTGACGTAGCGCCTCCGAAAATGCAGGTGCACAACTTCATATATAGACTTATCATATCTCCAAATTTCAAGTTTCTAGCTTTGGTAGTTTTGAAGTTTTTGAGTTTAATAAAAAAGTTCCTAATAGAAAGAAAGAAATAAAAAAAAAGAAAACACACTAGAATTGCCATAATTTATATCTGGGAGCTGAAACTGCATTTTCAGGCGCTTCTAAATTCGAAAGTTTTTTCTCTTGCAATTAGTTTTCAAGGTACAGCGGTTTAAACCTCCGATTGACAATTCAGTTTTTTTGCTTGGAGACCCATATCACGCCACCGATTGTCTCCAAAATTTGCACAAAGATTGTTCCATATATACCCCCATTTAAAATTTTAATTTTAATTTTCTACTTTCAGCCGTTTTAAAGTTAGAGCGATTTCGGTTTCTGGTAGTGGAATTCGTAAATTTGCACGAAAAAAAAAACAAAGGGACTTCCGATCCAAAGCGAGTCGCGGAAGTCCCAATTATTGCTGTTCTTTTCTAAAAAAGTGATGAAATAATTTTTGTTTGAAGAACTTGATGCAATTTTCCAGTAAATATCTTATTTTAACCGATTGTTTTGACCGCTTTTACAGCTTGCTACTCAACTAAACTGTATTTCTACCACCTTACCACTTCATAGAACTCGGCTGTTTTTAGAAGAAAATGTAAAGTGGTGCTTATATTTGGTTTAAAGTGCATATTATTATTAACTGTCCATTATGTTTTGCAGATTGTTTATCGCATGCAACACACCCTGCCGTTTCCGGCCAAAACGTTGACACATCAGTTGGTATTGTCCTCTGTCAAACTGGCGACTGCAATGGGGGAAGGAACAAACGACTCGACAGTGGCACTTTACAAGCCGATACTGCGTCAGATAAAGTTCACTCCTATACACCTAATGTCAATATTGCCTCTGAACTCCAAGGAATACTTCCAACGCCTTAAGTCTGTGGTGGAAAGGCAGAGCCCCAAAGTAACTTTACTATTCGTTGAATGTGTGGAGCAATTTTTGTTTTTAGAGGTTGTGTACATCTCCCTTCTTTGATTTTAAGAATTTGCAGTTGCGCAATCAAAGTGCTGATACTACACTTTTGGAGCTACTCGTAATTTTGAAGCAAAAATTTGTGAAAATATTTTCAAAAAATCTCACAAAAGATTTTGATGATCAAGAGTTTTATTGCAATGAGATTTTTGTGGTAAAATTTTCATTATTCATGCAAGACGAAATTTTTTTGCGGAACAAAAATCACGTTGACGAAAGTTTTAAATGCAAATGTTTAAAAATTTCCTCAAGGTCAAAAGTTTTGGAGATCAAAAATATGCTGGATTCAAAATGATTCCAAAGATTTCAAAAATCTTGATAAGGAGAGTTTTGAGGTTAATGTGTCGGAGTTGAAATAGAAGTTAAGGGGCAAAAAGAATGAAACAGCTATATAGAAAAGGTGCTGGAGAACAAAATTTTTGGGGCAGAAATTCCAAGGCAAAAGATTTCCATGTTAAAAGTTTTGGGGAGTAAATAATTTTAGGATTCGAAACATTTGTCTGGAAAAAGTTTTTTTTATTAGACGTGAGTTTTGAAGCTCACAGGTTTATAGTTAAAAGCTTAAGAATTAAAATATGAGGGGTGAAAGTCCTTTTGAATATTTAGGTTTTGAATGTAAACTGTGGAGCATATTTTCATAGAATTACTTAGCGCAAGCTGGGTGATGGGTATCGTGAAGATATTTGTTTTGCAGTGACGTGCGGTGAGGCTTCTGGTTGATGAGGCACAATTTTTTTTCACACACATGTCAATGCCGCAACTAGAACGTAGTTCTAAGGAGGGCAAAATTTGATTCTGGAGGGGCCAAAATTTTTGGGTTGGTCTAGTTTTCACCAAGTTCTCTGTTGATATCCAAAAAAAAAAAGGTCATCGCGCCAATATTGTCTACTTTTCTCCGAGGTCTCGGTTGGTTTCCAAAAAAAAAAAGACACCATCTTGAAACTGCTGCAAGGGTAACGAAAGTTAGGGTGGGTATCCCTGGGCAGTTTGGGGGGAGTTTTGTTTAGTGGGGCACCTCCCCCTTTTGCCCCCCCCCCTAGTAGCGGCCCTGACACATATTTGCAAAAAAATTATTTAAGACAATGAATGACAAACAAATAACTGTTTTCAAAGCCATTAAACGAAGACCAAATTTTTCGATAATTAATTACTCGTTTAATCTCAAAGCCAAATCAATTCTTCAAGTTTCGAAAATCTATAAAGGTGGCCAATTATTTGACTTTGAATGTGGACATGATTGAAGTTTTGGTTCTTGCTAAGTCAAAAAACCAGGTTTCAGTCCCAACATTATCATTTGCAAAAATATGAAAGCAAAAATGACGATTTTTATTGCGCAACCACTCTTTTCTTGAGTACGGTAGTACTTTTTTTGAAATGAGGGATTCTTTTGCATTGATGTCTCGAGCAAATCTTTTAAACCAGATTTGTTCGAGCTAAAACTTCAAGTTTATAGTTATGGAAGAATCTCTCAGCTTTAAGACTAAATTTTCTTTCATTTTAGGTCATTTCCTCGAAATAAATTGTTTTTATTTCGCTAGAAAAGTAACTCGTTCAATTTCGCAATGAACGAAAGACTTCAAAAAAACTGCTTTGACTTTTTCTTATTCTATGACGTCATAGGTGAGGCGTACCTCAAAATCAGATTTTATTAAAGATTTATGCGCTGTTCGCAATTTGTCTGAGAGAAAAAGGCATACTTTTAGTTCGTTTATTAAAATTTGCTTGGCTGAAGTGAGGCACAATCGAAAATGCCTCACTTCGCAAATTTCAAGCGATGCTCGCTGGCGCGCATAGAAAGATAGCAATTGACCGAATAGTTTCGGCGTTTTAATGCGAAGAACATAACATAAAAGCAGTGAATACACAAAAAAAGTAAATATGATAAAAATTAGTAAAGTTTTTGAGAAATATTTTGATTTGCATGAAAACATTTTATTTTGATTATATACATTTTATTTTGATTATATACTTTATTTTGATTATAACATTGATTATTTTGATTACCTACTTTTATCTTAATTATATACTTTTTTTTTCTTTGTACAATTCTTCAGGTGAGGCACGCCTCACCTGCCTCCCCTGACCGCACGTCCCTGTTGCTTTGTATTTACAATTAAAGGAGGTATGTCATCCAGCTAGGGTTATGTGCGAAAAAATAAGAAAAATCTAAAACATTTCTTCACCAAATTTCAGATTTCTACGACTAATCATTTTTGAGATAATTTAAAGTTTAGTAGATTTCCCCAATGCTGTTGCTAGTTAACATTTCATCGTTTTTAAAATATTGTTCAGATTATCTTTCTCATCTGGTTTGAAAGCACCTGAATATAAGGCTTCAGCTTGATTTAGTGCTACAACAAAAATACTTTTACAGATTAGGTAGACTATTCTAATTTCAAGGAAATTACGTTTTATGTGGCAACACTGCTTGCAAGATCTCTTATACTTTGAATTGATTCATCTCAGAAACGATAGGTGGTAGAAAGCTGAAATTTGGTGAAGATATGTTTTAGATTTTTCTTTATCTTTTGCTCATAACCCTAGCTGGATGACAAACCCCCTTTAATTTTTGTGGGCTTGAAATGTATTTACTGCAGTTATTTATGCACAACTGTATTTTGTATTTGCAATTCGTTTTGTGGGCTTAAATTGTATTTATACAATTAATGCACATGATGCTTTTGCGGTTTGGTTTGCATTTGGCATACAACCGTAGGCAATCAAGCGCATTCTGTGTTTAGTTTAAACAAAAATTCAGTACGCCATGGGTTTCGCATTATCAGCTAGCTTAACGGCGTGCAAAGTTTTTGGTTAATATAAGCAAAAGTTACGCTTACGGTTGTGCGCCAAGTGTTGACGGCCTTAACATGATTGTAATAGAATGCTACGTTTGACTGTAAATTAATTTTTGAATAAACTTTGTTTCAAACAACAAAACAAATTTAGTAAATCTCGCATATTATTTTGATTACCAGAACATACTCGTTATAGAAATAGGTTAATCCGTGGCTGTATTCTAGGATCTAAATGTAAATCAAGAATGTATTATGCTAAAATTGCGGAAAAAATATGTACAAACCAATGAAGACTCTTTTTTTGCCAGGGATAGTTCCTCGAATTATCCAAGATTACCATGGATGTATCATAGATTTATCCTAAGCAATATCCTCTAATTTATCCTCGACTTTTTGTCTGGCCT
This sequence comes from Trididemnum nubilum, assembly GCA_963965965.1. Taxonomy (NCBI): domain Eukaryota; kingdom Metazoa; phylum Chordata; class Ascidiacea; order Aplousobranchia; family Didemnidae; genus Trididemnum; species Trididemnum nubilum. The sequence continues at coordinate 390,594 of OZ014476.1, forward strand.
GTCAAACTTCGGTGCATAAATCAAGGAAAATCCTTGCACTAGCCTTAATTTTATCCGTGACACAAGATAGTTGGTGAATATTTTATCCTCAAACCAGCAAAATTTTCCAGACAGGGCAGACAGAATGTGTTCCCGTCCCAAGAAGCGACTCCGTAGGTCCGGATGCGGATTCAGCGGAGCGCCGAATTCGGACCGCAGACCACAATTTAGCCCGCACTCCAATTTTTAGCAAATAGTTCTAATTAACCTTTATTTGGACCCCTCATCTCCTACTCCCTGCTTTGGTGTTTCGTACCCCCCAAGGAGTACCCCCGGTTAAGAACCCCGGTCATAAAGGGAATCAAATTAAATTTTTTTATTATACTTGCTGGAATACATCGAAGTGTGTAACGAGTTGGTGGGGCCCATCTCCTTGTTATTGGCCAGAGCAACACAACTCCTTTCGAAGAAATGTCACAAGTGGTCGCAAGCCATTGGTAACTCTGTGTTTGATTGACCTGCTCAAGATTTGAATCTCTCATTCCTGAGAAAAACGCATTACCGCTCAACCAACTGAACGCAAAGAGAGCATTACCGGATGCATAAATTACATGCATCAGAGTTTATGGCGCAAATTGGGTTTGTTATAAACATCAAATATTTCAGCGCACCTTGCAGTCCAAAAAATATGACACTATAAAATCTTAGTTAAACCGATGAAAAAAAAAACTTGAAACTGTAAAGTTAAGTTGCAGTGATGTGAATAGGTCTATTGTCTCGTCATGTCATAACATGAGAAAAAACTTAATAAGTGAAAAATAATCTTTGGCCCTCGGCTACTTTCAGATGATTGTTTATTAATCTTTTAACTGAAACCAAATGATTTAGATAAAGCAAATTTGCTTTCTATCTTCATGATGTAAACGCCTGAAGTTTTTTTGTTAATGAAAGCTCCAAGAAATGGTATAGGTAAAAATTGTCAAATTAGGAATATAAACACAACAAGGAAAAATAACTAAGTTTTGAAAACCTTACAATTGGTCATCATCCATGAAATTTTTAAGCACTAAAGATCAGCATTACTGCATAAGTTCATCAATGGTCTCTTTGGGCCTGGATCCAAAGTACCATATCATTGATAAATTTGTTTCACAACAATTTTCAAAAAACTCACAATTACTATTAATTTGTTAGATTATTCCTGAAATGAAATAGGCAGAACTAATTAAATGGTTCACAGAAACAGCACGTCTTACAATCCTACTTCATTTGACAACACCTTAATGCTGTCTCCACGTCGAAATGGGTAATCATTTTAACCTTTGGTGACGCAGGTAAGGCGGAGCCCCCTATTACGGGAGCATTCCCGTGTTTCGAAGTCAACTGACTTCATCATCAGTGTGAAGAGGAGTCGACACAATGCAAAGAATTTGGATCCCTGAATTAGGCTAACTCAACCGGTAAATTTGAATAACCAAGCTATCGGTAAAGGCTATCGTCTTCATCTCGTAACTTCAGCTGCTAAAAAGGCTGACCTATTTTTTCCCCTACGTACTGCTCTGGACTCGAGTTTTAGACTATTAATTAGCTCTGCTCTAGACTATTAATTTGGTTACTACTCAAATGATAAAAATTGCTGGTAGATTCTCAATTTATATTGTAGAACACAAAAATTTTTGATCTCACTATCACATTAACAGTAAGCTATTGGCTTGACATTGTCATACATTCAATTCAACTGTTTGTAAAAGTCTGATTGAAACCTACTGGTTGCTGAATAGTAAGTAAGTGTAGACTAGGGCAATGACTAAAATTTTTTTTGCAGAATTTTAAATTGCCTGCTATGGCATTGAATGAGTTTTTTAATATGGATGAAAAATTTAAAAACACTTTTTGAAAATTTTACAAAAAGGCCCCCCACCAACCCATTTTTCTGACCCCACTTGCCCAAAACTTTGGGTTTCCTGGTTTGTGGTGCACGACAGCGACAATTTGCAAGCTTAAAAAGCTTTTAGGTGGATGGGCCTTATGACAACGCACAGTTTGAACAAAATTTGAACGAAATCGAGCAATTGGATCAAAAGTTATGAGCAATAAAGTGCTAAAGTTGTGAAATGCTACCTCTAGCTGCAGAAATGCAAAAGTATTTTAATTGGCTTATTGCAGTGTGAAATTGATGTCAAATTTTAATTTAATGCTTAGGAAACAACTAAAGCAAGCATTTCAGTAAAATTTTGTCATTTACAAGCAATGCACATGATTTTTTGTGCTTAGGTTGACATTTTTTTAACTTGTTTTAAGATTATGACAGTTTCAAATTCCAATTTTGAGTAGTAAAACTCTTAACGTTGTCTTATTTTGATTATGTCATTGAAATCCTCCTCAAAAAAGTTTACTGTGCAAAACTAAAACCATTATTTTTCAAATTTGTACTCAAAGGTACTTCAAACACATTCAAACTGTCAAAGATATTACGACAGATTGCTGTGAACTATCGTACTACATTGTTTTTCTTCCTCACAAAAACACTATCATAACTATACCCAAACGTCAATGTTAGTAGGTAATCTAACCAAAAGCATAAACAGTAGCGTAGTCAGGAGGGGGGGGCGGAGAGGGGAAGTATGCAAAATCGCACGTTTGTGGTGCTTTTAAGGCCGATTTTTGCTCAAAAAACGAAAACAGCCTCCCCCCAAGGGATTTAGTGACAAAGTTGTGAAGGAGTTGCCGTGATTCGGTGGGAAAAAGCGTTTGAATTTCCGATTTCGGGTGAAAAATCCGTCTCAATTTCGGTGAAGACCTTTTTTTTTCTGGAGATCAACTGTTTTTGGGCGGAAAAACCGTTTCAATTTCCGCGTTCGGGCGAAAAATCCGTCCCAATTTTGGTAAAGACCTTTTTGCTTTTTTTTTTTTTTTTATGGAAATCAACTGTTTTTTGGTGGAAAAACCGTTTCAATTTCAGATTTCCGCGGAAAAATCCGTCTCAATTTGGATAAACCGTTCGAATCTCATTCGAAAGCAATGAAAATTCAGGTCAAGGTCGCTTACAGTTCTCTCACTCTTACAAAAAAAACCCATCTCTTTTCCAAATCCTGGCTACGCGCTTGAGCATAAAGTTTCGTTTTTTGGAAAGTACAACGATTTTTAATATTTAAAGTACACAAATTAGCAACCTAAGTAGATCCATTATCCAAGCGAGGCTGAGCAACATCACTCTGAATTTGTTCTCCCTTGTCTTGAAAATTCATCAAAATACGCTGTAGCACGCATCCAAAAGCAAAAAAGAGAAGTTTAAACTTCGTCACTAGCAGACCTCAAAAACACTTCCTTTAGCGTTTAGTTAAATCTTAGCACATAAAAAGCATTAAAAAGCGACAATTGTTGCCATAAAGTTTCAAACCGCCACTTAGCAACTAAGAGATTTGTTACAAAAATATCGTTGCATATAGAACCACACCTACAACTCTTCAAGAAAATTGAATTGTACGATGAGCTTTCTTTTGAATGATGGTAAAAATCATGATAATCCTTTTAGCTTCGGATGGCGAAGGGATCACTCTGAAGCTGCATTCACATGGGGGACTTTTAGCTAAGCTCGTAGTCAGGAATTTGCAATGGGGGGAAGGCAGTCCCAGAGGTGTGAAACCAAACTGAAACAGTTTACACTTGGAACTGGATCGTTTTTTTGCCCTAAATTAGGTGAAGAAGAATAGGACCAAAGAAAATAAAAAAGGTCTTTGCTCGTGTTGGGATCGAGTTTTGCGACCGAATTATCTTTAAGTTCAGGGTCAAAGCAGTCACATTCTGATTGTCAATGACAATGGGTAGGCTATCTTTGCTTTTAGAGCAAGAATTAGTCTCAAAAGTAATAAAAACAGGATATTTTGCACAGTCTGCAGGACAATGTTGGGCCAAACCCCCCTTCCCCGCCGCCCCTAGCTACACAACTGCTTTTAGTTGTGAAAATTGGCATTTTGCTTTTTAATTCTTCCTCAATCGCTCTTGTTCTTTTTTTATCGATTTGAGAAAAAAAAGGCGAAATCCCGATTCTCGCAGCTAAAAGTCGCCCGTGTGAATGCAGCTTCAGATATATTCTACTCAAGGCTGTAGCCAAAGAAAAGTCGTCTGGGCCAAGACCCTTCCTTGAAATGCTTTAGCCTCCTTGGCAATGGCGCAAATAGTGGTTTAAGTGAAAGGGGGCAAGCTTCACCGTATATTTGCAACATTTTTCTATTAATTTTGGTGAAGAAAACAAAAGGTTTTTACCCTAAATTTCATGTTTTTTTTTTCTGCCAAATCATGGTAAAAACTAAAAACCTAAGAAGGTCTTTACCGAAAATTCAATGCTTTTATTCGTATTATTTTTATTTTTAGGAGACTTTTTCCCATTTTATTTGTTTGATTTTTTACAGAAATTTGTTGCACCTGAGGGCCCATATCTAAGGGAGCTTTTGTGCAGCAAGAAAAAAAACAAACACTAAAAATAAAGTTTTAACAAAAATTTGCAGAATTTTTATTCTTTTCCTCATCTCCGCATGTAAGATAAAGCTACGAATATCTGTTATATGTTGCAACCTCCCTTTAATAGGGTACCCTGAGGTTTGTCACTAGCTACGTGTTTGAACGCTAGCGGTCATCCTTTTTAAAGCTGTCCACCATCAACACCAATTGCTACTGTTTAGCACATATGATTGCGTTTAATTTAAATTTTGAAAATTTTTCGAGTTTATTTTTCAAAATCTCATTTTTGGAACAGTCATGTTTTCCTCTATAGACGCAACCACTTTATGAAATACTTGCTTTACACAAATTCTACCGAAAAAAAAAAAAGAATTTGACATCAATTTCACACTGCAATAAGCCAATTAAAATACTTTTTGCATTTCTACAGCTAGAGGTAGCATTTCACAACTTTAGCACTTTATTGCTCATAACTTTTGACTCAATTGCTCGATTCCGTTCAAATTATGTTCAAACTGTGTGTTGTCATAAGGCCCATCCACCTAAAAGCTTTTTAAGCTTGCAAATTGTCGCTGTCGTGCACCACAAACCAGGAAACCCAAAGTTTTGGGCAAGTGGGGTCAGAAAAATAGGTTGGTGGGGGGCCTTTTTGTAAAATTTTCAAAAAGTGTTTTTAAATTTTTCATCCATATTAAAAAACTCATTTAATGCCATAGCAGGCAATTTAAAATTCTGCAATCATTGCCCTAATGTAGACCCCTTTAAATAAAATCAATTTCATTTGCATATATAGCTGCAACTGCACAACCTATCATATCAGTTGACAGGTAGCCCTAGGTTACTACCAGAGGTGGAGTCGAGGACACAAGGCTCGAGGCCAAGGCCAAGGCCAAGGCCAAGGACACAAAAAAAATCTGAGGCCAAGGCCAAGGACCAAGGACAGAAACTCTCGAGGCCAAGGACGGAAATGCTCAAGGCCAAGGCCAAGGACCAAGGACACAGGCGCAAGTGTTCTCCAAAAAAAAAGTCTTCAAAAATTTTTTTCAGGCGATATCCAATTAATTGTCGTACCCAGAATTTTTGATTGGGGTAGGCCTAAACCACAAATCACATGAAATGACGTCATCAAAATTTTTCCAAAGAGGAAGTTTTTGTGGGACAAAGATATCGCAGGATGGAAGATCTGAAATCGCTGCCTGTTGGCACGTAACCAGGATTTTGCAAAGGGAGAAGGCTTAAACTAATAGTTCAAAAACGCAAATATTTAACTTTGTAAAAGTGTTAAGAAAGCTAGTGTAACTCAAAGGTATCACAGACGGGGGGTCTGGGGGAAGGACTCCCAGCTGCCGAAGGCTTTGGGGGTCTGGGGGCCAAGCCCCCAGCCGTTGGGCGATTTTTTGTAATTTTTTGGAAAAAAAAGCTATTTTAGTGCCATTGACTCACATTTCGCAAGTGCTCAAAGCCACTAGGTTTTTGACATTTGAAAGCCAATTGAAAAAATCAAATTGTTTAATACTCCTTTTACTTGCAATTTAAGTCCAAAACACGTTTAACATCTTGCATTTTGGAGTTAAATTTAATTGTACGTGATCTGGTCCAGATAGGGGAAAGTAACGTGCATTGTCTTTTGCAACATTTTAGCAGTTAATAATAATCCACTTGAAGATTTTCCTTAGAGATCTTTGTTTTATCATGACAATAACCAGTTATAGGAGTACATGTTCGGCCAGAGCCCAGGCCCCCTCAATTGAAGTTCAATGATTCGTTCAATCAGCATTTTCCATGGCTAATTTTTTTGAAAGTATTTTGTGCATAAAAATCGGCGAGGTTGGAGGAGAATTGCTGAATTGTTATTGAAAAATGGTAAAATAGATGATTACGACAACTAACCATGTTATTGCCAGGCCGGATTTACTTCGCGCTTGGCCCCTGGCAGTTTGGAGATTTTCGCAACATCTTTCTGCCAAATATAGGTCAAGACCGAAAAAAGTCTTACGATTTTAGCTCGGGGCCCCTAGCTGGTACTCAGGCGCGTAGCCAGAAATTCGCGATGGGGGGGGGGCTGTTTTGGGGGTCGAGGACAGGGCAATTTTCGAGGACTTGAGGCTTCGAGGCCAAGGACTTGAGGCTTCGAGGCCAAGGCCAAGGCCAAGGACTTCAAAATGTCTCCTCGAGGACATCCTCGAGGCCAAGGACGTCCTCGAGGACTCCACCTCTGGTTACTACACTTCAATTCTGCTTTCAGTAACTGGTATGGTAGGTCCTACAAGTTTTAAATTTCATTAATTGATTTAAAAAATTATTGCCCAGACTTTCTTGGCAGACTAATTTTTTAACTTTGTATATCTTCTTACTAAGTTATAGGCCTACAGCGTTATACTTGCTTAACCTAGGCTATATGTTATACAGCGCCTCTGCACCAGTTGATTAAACTTTTTAAAGCAAACTAGCCTACTGCAACCATCAGGCAAGATTTACCAGTTTATTTTTAAGCAATGTGGTTCGATACATGCTGGGTACCGCTACCACCAGACATAAGCCTATTTGCTACCGATAGGTATACTGGTTTTGGTTCAAGCCTAGTCCCCCTGAATCTTGATCTGCATTGCCACATCACAAATCGGGTTTAATTTTCAAGTTTCTTTACTTGGATTAGGCTAAAGCAATGTTACTTTGCAACAAACCATTCATAATTTATCATAAATTAATTTTAGGCCAATCAACCTAGGATTTTTTTTTCCAATTTTTTTTGCATTGAGCCGCAAATTGATCATTTTTATGTTAAATTAGGCTACTTTAAACCAATACGGGTACCGTCACTTTTGAAAAGCAACTTTATTTCAACAAAACCTATGAACCTACAAGGTCCTATATTTAATCTACCTTCGAGACCTGGCAGACCTGTTCTTTGAAATTCTCGCAGATCGCGAGCTTACGAGCGTACCAACTTAAGCAATTTGTGCTGTAGCAAAGTTTTTTCGCTGACAATTTTACTCTTGTAAGGTGGTACGCCGGTAAAGTGGTACGCTGGGCTTGCGGAATTTTTCTTTAAAACAAACTAAGGTTACGCACGTCAGCTGACAATTTTACGCACAGTGTAGACAAGCCCTTTGCCCTGTTGCACAAATTCTGCCGTTTGATATTGCACGAGAAACAGGAGGTAGATATCCTTACTCCTTTGGTATGTACGGCTATATGTAACCAGCATTCTAATGGTTATTAAGGTGGAAAACATAAAAGTCTCTTTAGCGTAAAACCTTAATCAAATATTTAAAAACTCTCGTAACAAAATTTAAGCATTGTATTATCATCGCTACTAAACTCCAGTTTGTTGCCGATACAGCGAACCTACCAAATAAACAGCCAGCTACTGAAGTTGTGCTCACCCAAACCCTCCATTGCATTCCTCAAATCTTCAGCATCTTTCTCAGCATTGAAGTTTGGATAAGTCCGTACAGTTCCGGTCTGTGAGTTACAAACCACCGCCGGAATATACTCTGTCATGTCCTCTGCCATTATCAAAATTGTCGCAAAATGACACCACAACAATGTTTTGTTAATATAGTGTGAATCCTTCAAATAAAAATAAGGAATTAACAAGGAGCAATACCAAAGACGTTTAGAGTTGTATTTTCTTTCCTGAATTTGCAATAAAACGTTAAATTTGTAAAGGCAAAACAAAATGAAGCAGTTCATTTGTTCAACAAAAAATTGCTCCTGCTTATCACGATTTGTTTCTTTTAATCATTGATTTAATTTGGAGAGTAACTATTTCGCCGAAAAATTCTCAGTTACAAAAAGTGAAACAAGAACGAGCAATATGTACATTTTTCATTTGCATTTTTAAGATTCAAGGTTAAACTTTGAGTGAGGGTTTAGGTTAGAGTAAGATTTGGAGTAATTTTTAAAGTAAGGATTTGAGTTTGCATTAGATTTAGGTAAAGAATTAAAAAAAAAAACAGATAAGTTTCTAATGAAGTAAAGGCTTCTTTTAATTGTTACTGTATCTATGCCAAAGACAAATTTTACAAACATTGCGTTTTTTAAAATGAATTAAAAAAAAATTTGTATGCAGTGTGACCAAGAGGGTAAAGACGTCGTTTTTACAATGAACCTAATCGCAAGATCTGGGTTCAACTTGCACCCTGGTCACGTTGCTGCGTCCTTGAATAAAGCGCTTTGCGATAATTATCCCTACTTGGTAGCTTCGAGCAAGCAGCAAATTTCCGAGAGAAAAAGTCAAACGTCAATCGGAAAGCTTGCAATGAGGTTAACTGCTACTCGGGTGAGGATAATTCGGCCAAAGTAAAACCGCCACCGTCGCTTCCTTGTGATTGGAGGATAAACATGAACCAATCATTGCCTTAAAAAATTGCCTTTACTACTTGCAGCTAAGTGCTTTTCAACCAATTTGATCCTTTTCAGTGTTTACGTAGTTTGAAAGACACAGCTAGAAAACTCTAAATACAGAAGTCCTCCATATTCAAACAGTCATGGAAACTATTTTTTCACTTACGTGGAAAATTCCCTTTTACTTCACTCAGGAATAAAACTGGAAAGTGTCTTGGTCAATTGTAGTTATAAGCGACACTTAAACTGTAAAATGTAGCATAAGAGAGCGCATTCGCAGCCTTGTCCAGACGCAATACGTCTGCGGCAGCAATCAAACCAAAATTTACTCATATTCGGTAGAAGACCGAAAAAAAAGGTCTTCGCAGCAAATTGGAACTGACTTCGGCCGGACTTTGGATTTTTAGAATTGCCAGCCAATTTTTTGTCTAAATGTCCAGGAAGCCTTCTTTTGTTGTGCGAGTCACTGAATCTCGAAGGGAGAGGGCGCTAAGTCTCGATGGGGGGACGCGATCCACCCCTGCAATTTAAGTGCTGTTTATAAGCATAGTGCGAGAAAACATTGTTTAATTTATTTTTACTTGCGAGAAAGCTGGAAACATTAGCCTTTTTGTAATTACAGGAAAAAATTGCTGATCGTTTGGCGAAATACTTTTATGTTAAAAATATAGCGTATGTATTGTAAGGAGCAAGAATATAAAACCACTGGAGAAACAAAGATTTAAACACATGCCAATTAAGAAACAATGAACAACCTCCTGGCAAAACTGTATTAAAGTATTGTAATGATTTGTCATGCATTCATATATAATTCATTTACTCATCCATTAGTGCTTATTAATCGACAAAAAAATGACAAATAATCAAGAAGAAACAATACCGAAATGTCGACAGGGAGACTGGATCGATCTCTCGGTCATCAAGTCAGCAGCCAATCTTTTGCAGGCAAATTATGCAACAATGTATTTCTGTAAAAGTTAATGACGCCAGCATTAAACCTTTTTGATCAACATTCAGAAGGAATCTTTTGTGATTAGATAAATTTGAACCAAAAAAGTTGGTTGATTTTAAATTTCTAGTGGAACATCATTCCATATGTTCACTACCTGATACTTGAAGCATCTCTGAAGTCTAGAGGTTGGGTAACGAGAAATGTACAGTACAATAAATTTTGTGGAATTTGAGAAGATATGATTGTTTTTGTGTTGTCTCACCTTGTTTAATGAAGTAATTGATAATTTCGTGAGGAAACTTATTAGTAAAACGAGCGTTACAAATTTGGCAACTTCTGATTTATGCTTTTCCAAAATTTGAGAATTTTGAGTTTAGAAAAGAATTTCGTCGGACTATCTTCTAATTTTTCACCGCCAATCAGCTTTACTGCTTTAGTTTATGAAACGATATTTATTAAGCATAGATGGGCACAAGTCCGTTAATCGTTAATCCGTTAATAACGAAGCTAACTTTTTCACTAACTCGTTAATCCGTTAAAAAGTTTTTTCATGTTAACGGACTAAATTAACTTCCGTTAAGTGCTGTTAACGGACTAAAGTAACTTCCGTTAAGTTCTGTTAACTTACGTTAAGGTTTTTATCGTTAATATCTTGCAGCTTCGTTGTGCATTTGAACTTGTTTTTATCTTGAAATTAGATGAGACTGTAAAATGTAACTTTCAAAACACAAAAAGACCACCATAGCAATAAATATTTCCTTACAATCAGCTCAACAGCGTCAATACGTGTTCTAGAAGCGAGTGAATAAAAAGATATGTAAATTACACGCAAAATGTTAACGGATTAACGGACTTTATCAACTTCCGTTAATTACAGCTGAAAATAACGGGTTAACGTTAACGGAGGTGTGAAGTTTGTTAACGGACTAGTGGTTAACGAAGCTAACGTTTTGCATTAACTTGCCCACTTATGTTATTAAGTAACTTGGATAATTATGTGAATCCCCAAATCAATATTCTATATGTTAAGTGACGATGAACTATAGAATAGTAGATATTCAAATTAGCTGTTTGTAGCGTAAAGTGACGAAGTTTGCTGATTAAGATTTGTTAACCGTTTTGCAACAAGTGATCAAAGCCGATTTAATTTTTCAAATATTTTACTGGTTTATCTAGATCTAGAAAAGTACTAGCCCTTTTCGAAATATTTCAAAAATGACTTTAAACAACTTTGGAATCCACATGACTAGAAAAGACTGGCAAAAGATTGCTAAAATCGTGGTATGTTTTAAATTTACCATATTTGGTCAAACATACAGTACGGTACTAAAGAATGCGTGGCAACCTAATGCAGCGCATCCTCCACTGAACGGCCCTCGATTACCTAGCCGGGTTCAACCGGTAGGAATATTCAATTATTTAGTCTGAAATCTACACGTTTTGCAGTGGGAAAAAACTAAAAACCCAAGAAACAATATTCTCAAGAAGCTCGTTTTTTTTGTATTTAAATTGTTTTTTGGCTAAGCTTGTCCCCATACTGGTTTTGTTTTTTCGTTCTCTAGGTTCTTTAAGCATGCTGTAGGTGGTGGACGGTGAGTCTCCTATGATCGATGCTTTTCTTATCCGGCCAAGATTTTTAAAAAAGGTCGCTCAACTTGACTGTATAGTCAAGGATGTACTGTATAGCCTTTGGTTCAGAGACCAGTGGCTTTTGGGGAAGGGGGGACAGAGTTATTGCTTTTTCGCTTGGTTCTGCTATTCGGCTAATAACAAACTTAACAATAAATCACAGCGCTTGCAATGAGAAACTATTTTAAATCTATTATTTGCCGATAGCGTTGAAATAAAATATAAAAGCAAACTGAAACTGCTTGCTCAACAAGCAATATTTTGCAGTCATGCAAATATAAAACAGACGTAGCGGCAATGCGTCTTATTATGGATGCAGATTTTAGTGATTTTCTCAAATAAAAATCCAATCTATTAAATTTTTTTACTGCGTGCTATCTTAAGGAAGTTTTAAATAAGAGGGTCAGAAAATTTAGGGCCTCATCAATCTGTCCAGGTCGCATAACAAAAACATATAAAGTGCATGTCTCTTAATAGGGTATCCATCAGCGCAGTAAGAAGACTTGGATTTTATGGTTGATACGACTTTTAATTTCAATTTTAGTTTAGACTGCTTGTACTTCAGAAAAATGCTATTAATTGTAGTTTACTTGGGCCCGCTGTAAGTACGGTAGTTACAAGGATTGTCTGATTCAAAAACACTAAAAATCTTTATTAACACTATATTGATTTGGTTTAAAGTTCACGATTTAAATTTAGTTTTATAGTTTACCGTGATTACCAGCAATGTTTTACTTCTTTAATCACGATTTATGTATTTTAAGGTTTTTATTGCACAAAATTTTGTTTAAACCTGAAAAAAAACTTGAATAGAATCAAGCTTTAGTGCTGCAAATTCACTTGAAATGAAAATGCGTGATTGCGCAGGTGTACAGCAGCATCCTCAGAACTCTACGGAGTTTACGCTACGGAGTTTAAACTGAAAACTTGTTTCGGAAAACTCTACGGAGTTTACACTGAAAACTTGTTTCGTCGAGCCACGCACAGCTTTGGTTGGTAGAATCAATGATCTTTATTTGTTTTTGTACCCTATAATGATATATTAACTTTCAAAAATGAAAAAAATAAATTGAAATCAGTCGTAATTCTCATTTCTCGATCTGTTGCCTTAATTCTGACTTGCTGAAAAAGCCAACGTTTCCACCATAAGAGCTACGTATCGGCCAAACACTGCAGCCGTGGCAGCAAAAACAGCACTGCTCTGAATGTTAGAGACTACGCTGTATGTTTTCGTCATAAACAAACCCCTGCTTTTATCTAACGGAAAAGTACAAATTGACATAAGATGGCGGTACTCCCACTGGAGCCACGCTTGTTTAGCAAAATTAGTGTTTGTTTGCTTGGTACACAGCATGCGTTAATCTCACCTTGATTATTTCAAGGTCAGACTATGTGGCCGGGCTGCACAAGGGGCTTGTTGGTCTAATGCTATTGGCTGTTGAAGTTAACGTCGTTTCCCAGGGCGACTGCAGAAATATTGGTTTTTTGAAAACGCTAGACCTAAATCAACACTCCGCAGCAGTGGGGCAACCAGGGAATGGGGCTGGGGTGCTTCAGACCCCTTGGTCAAGTTTAAAAATTTACCTCACAAATGCCGGCGTTTAAACGTCTTGGTTTGGACCTGATCTGCTAGCAGGAGGAGAGTTAAAGAGCTGGGCAACTTAATTTCTTCCAAATGGCATCTCAATTTTAATTATCAAGTTCTTTCAAATAGCCAAAAAGCGCGCCAAATGTTATCTAAGTGGCATTGAAATAACTGTTTTTTCGAACAATTTGAAAATGCCCAGCGACCCCATCATACGCTTGAGCTGCACAAGTTAGCTTAGCACGACTAAAAAATAACGCATGGTTTGAGCATAAATTTTTGATGTTTCGTTCAAGACCCCTCTTAGCAAAATTCTGCTTGCGCACCTGCTCCGTAATCCCCATAATACTTCTGCAGTCATAATTCAATTTTGAACGAAAATTCTTCAGAAAGGGTCCAAACTTTTTCAACAGGGCTGAGCAGTGAGCATCACTTGATTCTCTCTGGCTCAGGTCCTCCTTCAGAACAAATTTTTTTTGGCAATATACTTAATGGACCATTCAGGACCAATGTTGGGGTGATTTTTTTTTGGAAACAGCGTTGTAAGTTAGGGTGAGCTTTTCGGGTCGTGTTAAGGTTGGGCCGGGTTGAGGTTTAAGGTTGACAAAGTTTCGGCGTTAATTTGATCCTGATGCGTCCTAATTGTTTTTTGGATCTTTAAAAAATCAAAATAACTTAGCAACGCCAAATTACAGAGTGGAGTTGAGGACCCAACGTTCGAGGCCAAGGATTTAACAAAATCTGAGGCCAAGGTGAAGGACCGACTTTTTGAGGACAGATATACTCGAGGCCAAAAACAGGAATGGTCGAAGCCAAGGACCAATAAGGACAGAATTTTTCTAAATTTTGATCGGTAAATTTTCCATTATTTTTAAGCGTAAACGTCTCTAAGATATTGCATTTTGTTACGTTTTTGATGATAATTCGAAAATAGCACTTTCTTAGAATAATGAATGTTTTTTTAAAGTTTTACACGTTAGCAGCTACCAGTCGCGTAGCCAGGATTTAACAAAGGGGGGGGGGGGCTTTTTGGGAAGCTTGAAACGATAGTGAACAAGCTTCACTCAAATTATCATCTGTCTCAAATCAAATTGAGACGTTTTTCTACCCAACATGCGGTGATCTCCAAAAAAAAAAAAAGGTTTTCACCGAAATTCAGAGCGTTTTTCTGCGCAAAATCAGGTGTCCTCCAAAAAAAAAAAGGTCTTCATGTGCACTGAGGGCCACTTCCACTCGTCGACATCACCTCAACATCTTTTCCCACTCTCACCCGAATTTCGTTTGGGGGGCCATTTTTGTTTTTAGGGCAAAAATCAGCCTCAAAACTGTAAAAAACATGCTATTTCGCCAGGCCAATGGGGAGGCTATAGCACCATTTGCCCCCCCCCTAGCTACGCTACTGGCAGCTACGTTGATTACGTTTCGTAACGGTATCGTAGTAGTGATGCAATTAAGGCCGCAACGCGTGGATAGATAATACCAAAATCTTAACGTGGAATTGATCAATTTTAAGGTCTTAACTTCATCAGTCAGGGTCCTGGTGCAAGCGTTCATTGATTATGGATTCTTCAGTACTTTCTCAAGCACCAACTTTATTGTTTTGCTGAACCACGGGCTAAACCAGGGGTGGGGAACCTTTTCAGTACTGCAGGCTGTATGAATCGCACAAACTTGAGAGCGGGCCGCAAAAAATCCCAAATTCCACATAAAATACCCAAAGTGCACAAAACGTGTTTTAGTTAACGAGCAGAAAAACTCCTAGTGAAATGGCTGAAAGTTCTTTTCTTTGGGCAAGACGTGCGATGTCTGCTGAAGTCGAAGATGTTGCTACTCGAAATTCCTTTTGAACGTTTTCATCTGTTAGCCCGAAGCGAAAACGACTTTTTGTGATATTCAGTCTAGTTACGTCACAAGTAGCTTATAGCAAACAGCTGTTACGTCTCAAGTGACTCATAGCAAATGATTGAATGGGTCTGTTAGCCCGAAGCGAAAACGACTTTTTGTGATATTCGGTCTAGTTACGTCACAAGTAGCTTATAGCAAACGGCTGTTACGTCTCAAGTGACTTATAGCAAATGGTTGAATGCGTGGTAATAAATCGTAATAAAGTTATCTCCGAAGAATTATTTTACGAAACTTACGTAAACATTTAGTGCTTTGATGCTATGTTGTATGCTGTAACAAACTTCTGACTTGGGCCACACTAAGGTTCCCCACCCTTGGGTTAAACGATTTTTTTTCACAAAATTTTTTCAACTATTTTCATAATTTTTTAATATTACACCAAGCGAATATGATGTTATTATCTAAAACTATTGCAAAATACTGTAAATTTATATTTTTAAAATAAATTGAGGTACCGTTCCCGGTATTTGCAAGCTCATTTTGGAAAAAACGTGGTTCCGAGGACAAAGCCCCCACGCCTCCGCCGAACAATGTTAGCAATTTTTTTCAAGCTATTTTTTTGATTTTTAAAGGAGATTACACAGTTAAGTTTTCAAAGCGATTTGAAAAAAAAATACTACAAAAGTAAATTAGAAAAACTTTAGTTTTTCTTCATTTTCCTAATCCAAATTTTTAAGCCAATCTTTCTTCACATTTCAGTGCTTGTGATGCTATCTATAGTCTTGCATCTCATGCTTAGTTATTAGTGAATGAGCGCACACGTTTCGGCCGCCAAAATAATCTTTGTAAAATTTAACATTACGTATTCAAAAACAATACAGCCAAAATTCTGTAGATTATATTTATTGAAACATTTCAGTTGCTTTCTTTAAACCATTGTCAATCTAGAGCATAGAAATAAAATCACAGATGACTCTTATCGGAAAATTGCAGATATAACATGTAAAATTGGATTTGGTGATTACAAGACATGAGGTATACAATATCAGGACAGATAGGCAGAAAACACGCATGTTTATTAAAGCGTGAAGTTTTTTTTTATATTTTTTTATTTTCCCCATCATATTCCCATTAAACACTAGCCTGCTGAAATTTGAACAGTACTAGTGAGTAAAAATCTAAAAATTTTTGATTGATACAGCCCGATTACAAAACTTACCGCAAGTAAAGAAGAATTGAAGTTTTTAATTGAAATAAAGAAGAATAGGATGGAGGGAGAAACTAAAAATAACTACAAGCTTTAATAAACATACGTGTTTTCCGCGTACCTTTCCAGACATTGTATACTACATGTCTTGTAATTACCAAATCCAATTTTACAAGTTATGTCTGCAATTTTCCCATAAGAGTCAGCTGTGATTTTATTTCTATGCTCTAGATTAACAATGGTTTAAAGAAAATAATCTAAACGTCTTAATAATTATGTTCTACTTTTTGAAATTTTGAGAAAGGCTACGACAAGGGTCATAGTCAAGAGATTCCTAAACCGAGAGTGCTCAAACCACTAACACGGTGAGCGTAAATCAAATTCAGTTAAGGGGGTTCAGGACAAAAGCACTTGGGACATCGTTTCACAAAATGAATAATGATTTAATGACAATATGACAGTAAATGGATTTGAGCCGTCGCGACGCGTTTCGTCCTTGCTCAAAGGACTCTTCAGGCGACAAGGTCAATAAGGTCAATATCATTATGTTCTACAGTATTTTGGCTGCATTGTTTTTGATTAAATTATTCAAGAAGTCCATTTACCCTGCTACTTTTTGCATAATACGCTTAGTATAAAGTACTATGCAGAAACTAACGTAAGGATCCTAGTAGAGCCATATAAAAAAGAAAGGCAGTGCAGTGGCGCCGCTAGGGATGGTGACACCCGGGGTGGAGTTTTGTGGTGTCACCCTTCATAGGTTATATTTTAAAGAATGTATTGTAGGTAATGTATGTTGATGTATAGTAAGCCGCAAAAGGTTATATTTTAAAGAAGGCGGTGCTACTTCATTACTGTAAATAGCGGTTGTTATTTGACTAGCTCAATGACTTCTCATAAAAGGATTCTACTACTTGAAAGTATGCGCGTTTAATATCACATCACACGTTTAATATCAGGCGAGTAACCAGAAATCTGCATTGGGGAGGGGCTGTTTCGGGGTCTGGAAGCTCCGCCCTATCCGTCGGGTACCGTTGGGGGTCTGGGTGCGGAGCCCCAGCGCTAAAAAAAAATTATTTTTTTTTCAAAAATAACTTAATTTTAGCCTTATTTTGATAAAAGCTAATACTTTCAAAATCTGGCATCAGGGAGAACTCTGGAGGTATAAAAATTAGCAGTGCAAAGACATGATTAGTCTCAGGCGCGTAGCCAGAAATCTGCAATGGGGAGGGGGGCTGTTTCGGGGGTCTGGGGGCGGAGCCCCCAGCGCTCAAAAATTTTGTCTATATGTGACAAAAACTAACTTAATTTTAGGCCTAATTTGATAAAACTTAATGCTATTGAAACGAGGCATACAAATTAGCAGAGTAAAAACATGATAATACAAGTCGCAAAAATGAGCTACGTTGGTGGTAGCTATTGCCAGAATTTCAGTTCTCTAATTTACAAGCTGATAAATCATGAAATCCTATACTAGAGTTCAACAAAACGCTGAAGGAGTACTCTTTTTCGTCTATATTTTATAGGGAAAGATATAATTAGGGGGATAATGGATGGAAGTTTGAGAGAAGTTATTGGTAATTGACTAATGCTGAATAGCCCCTCTCCCCTAGTTCTCATCTTATATTTCATTTTTTGATAAAACCTATGTTCAGGGATGTGTAGAAACAACAGCATTTTTTGATAAGCGATTAAATCAAAAAATAATTTTTGGTCATTTTCAAAGTTTTTTTTTCTGATTTATGAGTTTTGTTTTTGATAAATTAGCTCTTACTCGTAAATAAATGCTTCAAAATAAGCTTTAAATCATTTTTTAAGTCAATTCCAATGCAAAAAATGGTCTAAGAAATGCTAAAAACGTGGTATTTTCTTTAATCTGCATTTTGGCCGTCTGGCCAATGGGGGCGAGGGAAAGGCTGTATTCCCCCCTAGCAACGCTACAGGTTTAATAAAACTCACAAGAAATAATCCATATCGTCTATATTTAAAAGAGAAAAATGATTGGGGAGGGGGCTGATGGAACGATATTTAAGTCGAAGTGCTTGGTAATTAATTAATAATGAACAGCCACCACCTCCCATATTCCTGAGCTTATATATTTTTTCGTGAAACCTACATTCAACACGTTTCAACAAGCGATCAAATGTAATTGCTTATTTGGCAATTTTTAAAGGTTTTTTCTAATTTGTGAGTTATGTTTCTACAAATTAGCGCTCGCCTCTCTAAATAATTTTTTCAAAAGGGGCTTTAAATCATTTTTTAGTTAATTTTAGAGTGCTAAGCATTTCCAATGATACTAAACATATTGTTGTTTTCTTTTCTGTTTGACTGGTACTACAAAATGGTGCCACCCCAAAATGGTGACACCCGGGGCGGGCCGCCCCCCAGCGACGCCACTAAGGCAATGGAATATATGCTCAGGGGCTACCCTTTAAAAGGCATAAAATTGTAGAAACGTAAAAATAATTAATCGTTATTTTTTTCTGAAAATACTCAAATTTTTTGTCGGAGCTTCGCTTCCTCTTCTTGCTGACGTCATGTGAAAAATTCTTTGAGCGCAGTGCGCATCTTTTTAGGGATTTGAACAGATATAGTTATATTTTATTTTTCAAATAAGGAAAGGAAACGAAATGGCAAGCTAGAAGTTTAGGTTGTTTTTTGGTTGATTATTTTTTTTTAACCAATCAAAAAATAATGCTGTCTTTGAGCTGAGCACAGAACATTTTCGAGGACTTGTAAACTCGAGTCCCAAGCCAAAGGCAAGGACTTCAAAAAGTGTCCTGAAAGACGTCTTTGAGGCCTTGAGGACGTCTTTGAGGACTGCACCTCAGCTGAATGAAAAATTTATTTAAGCATCAATGCAATTATTTAAACACATTTGTTAATATTTCTTTACACAACTGTTTACCTTTTTTCATGAGGTTTTGCAATGGTGTAGATGAAAATTTCCAACACCATTTTGTCATAAACATTCGTTATTGCACCACAAAAAGGTGTATCAAGAGTATTATTACTGTATAAAAGTCTTCATAACAACCGTGATATCTTTTGTAACAAAAATGGTGTTGAAGGTGTTCTTGAAAAAAATTAACAACATTTCGTTATAAAAGATATCACGGTTGTTATGAAGATTTTTATATGGTAATGTTTGTGATACAAACTTTGTGATGCATTTAGCAATTATTTACGGCGAAGTGGTATTGAAAATTTTTAGTAACACCATTACAAAACCTCATGTAAAAAGGTTTACTGTCGATTATTATGCAGTCTTATTCAGTCACAGCAGACTATACTGTAGTTATTGGAAAAAAAGAGAAATTAACTGTATATGTTTTTTAGATCTAGCAAAACTTGTGGGCTTTTTTTCGGACTAAGTTTGTAATTTAATTTATTTTTCGGGTTCGTTCTTATGTTTTTATATTTAGTTCTGAACAAGTCAGAACCGTTTACAACTGTGCTTTGAGAGGAATTTGCTTTTTTCTTGACAAAAACTATTTGAGTTCATGTTTTTGCAAACAGCTACCACTTGAAAATATTGGTGATTATTATTATTTTTGTATCTTTAACCCTCTGTCTACCAAAATAATTCCAAGCGAATTGCACCATTGGGGTCCAATGGACCCCAGATTTCAAAAAAGTGTTTGGTTATAGAGATATCACACAAATCAACAAATTAACTTTAAAAATTGTAATAAATGAACAATTTAAGCACAAAAACAAGTAACAAACGCAAAAAAATGCACCAATTAGACCTTATTATATACTGTATAATCAGCCAGGCAGGTACTCCAAAGATTAGATGGTGCACTGCAATTATCTCTACACCGTTTCGTGGCGGTTATGCAATGATTTGTATTTTATAAAGTTTTGTTACTGCTTATTCCTTATCAGTAGAGCAAGTTTTTTCAAGAAAGTCAATATTTTGGTAGCAAGCATGAATGACGCACTTTTTTGCAAGAACTCTGGATACAGGGGGTAAGTTTCGTGTTTTTAATTCGAAAGGTCAATAAAAGGCAATTTTTACCGTTAGGTCAATTTTTTTATAGATCAATCAAGTCGATTTTGTATAGTTATCATTATCATCACCGTTATTTACAATTTCCTTTTGGTTTTGGTGCAAAAAAGTGACAATTTAAAAGTTTATTTACACTTTCTTTACTTTGTTTTGCAATGCCAACTACTTGTTACACAGTAGAAGTGCAGATTACCATATCTGTCGCAATCAAAGAATTGTGATGCAATTGTTAAAATTAAATAAAAAAGCATGCGAGTATGTTGCAATTGAATAGTTGCTTGTGACTCCTGCGTCTTGTGGCTAGTTTAGCAGGAACAATATTGTTTAAGTTTTTTGCAAAAAATGATTGCAGTGTAGCACAGACAGGCATCTAGGTTGTTAGTTCAGAAACAAAGAGGTATCTGTGTGGTTAGTTTGGACTAACATTTTATTATTTAGTCTGCTATATAGTAAATAAAAATAAAGAAGTGAATTATAGTTTATTTAAGCAAGTGCAGTCTGCAAGTTAACTAAGGCTATACGTTTGCATACGGTCTCACTTACAAAAACTTCGAGGGTAATTAAATGCTGGGCCTGCCAATTTTTGTTAGCTTTGGCTTTCACCAGGGTGTCGAACCGTTTCAAATAACGGATCGAGTTCTGGTTTAGCTCCTGCTCAAAATATTTTAGCGGTTCAGGTTTGGTTCGGGTTCACCTGAGCACCATTTTCGAGGTTCAGGTTCACTCAAGTAAAATATAACTGGTTTAGGTTTGGTTTGGGTTCATTGACTTAAAATTTAACTGCCGTTACTCGTTTCTTCCAGAAAAAAAAAGGAGAAATTGCTGATTCTGTTGATGATCACCACTGCTCTTATTGTGCGTGTACCAGCGTCAGCGGCATCCGGATATGAAAAAATATAATCTTACTTTTGTTAGGGGTTCAGGTTCGGTTTGGGTTCACTGGAGCACAATTTTGAGGTTTCAGGTTTGGTTCAGGTTCACTGAAGTAAAAGTTTGCTGGTTCAGGTTCGGTTCGGGTTCACCAAAATGAAACGGTTCATTCGGGTTTACGGTTCGGTTCGACACCCTGGCTTTCACAGTGCAAAATGCAGGAGGCACCTTTATTCCAAATCGATGTAGTTTACTTATCAAGCGGAACTAAATAAACAAAGCATTTTTAGTCTTTGATTTTTTCGGAAGAGGAAAACAGCTCCTTTTCAGACTTCTGTGCAAATGTAGCCAAACAGACGATAGTTTACTGTGAATTCAACTGTCAAACCGGTGGAGTAACACATTAAAAAAAATTGTGGTACCAGTACTTCAAGAAGTGCTCGATAACACGTTGGAGCTGATTTAAAATTGAAACACGTAGATGCCCCTGATGATCGGTGAAACTAACTGTTTTGCAAGCTTTTTATTAAACTTTTTTTTCCTTGGTATTTCGATTTCAATTAATCAAGTATTTGAATTTGTCTTTAGATAGTAATTTAGATTCTTAAATAATGCCGAAAGTTAAAACTAACCCTGCGTATAAAAATTCAATCCATTGTTGAAAAACTCCCTGACAAATTTATGCAAAGTATTAACAATGAATTAAATTGCATTTTGTGTAACTGTGCGGTTTCTTGCAACCAACGCTTTCTTGTTGATTTTCATCGAAATACGTTGAAACATCAAAAAGCATTAGGCAGCAGATGTGCAGATCTTATCCCCCAGACTTCGCAAAAGTTTTTAAGGAGCAGTGACTCCGATTTTGTTGAAAAGGTAACCAAGGCATTTTTGTCTGCTGATTTTCCTTTGTACTCTTCAAACTACTCTATTATTACGGTGCTATTACTAAGCTAAAGTTTTATATTTTCTAGCCTATTATCAACTCTGACCTATTTATCTAATTATTCAGCACCAAAATACATCCATAATCAAGAAATCTTAATCCTGTCTTAGTAGCTATACAGCCAACTGTAATTAAAACTCTCGAAAAACCATTTAGGCCTACTGTAGGATGTGAAATAATCAAATTTTGTCGTGTTGAAGCTAAATGAAATGTGCATGATGCAATACTGTAATTCCGCCATAATGAAATTGAAAAAACTAGAGTCAAAAAAGAAACAAAATTCTTTTTCTTAGATTTGAATTACCTTGGCGTGATCCATCTTTTGACCCTTTATGGTATAGGTCGCGACTCATACTTCAAGAACCACTGTATCACAGAATCTCACAACAAAAGTACTCCTAATCAGAACACAAATAATAACAATTAGCGGCCCCGTCGCAATTGCAGAAATGAGAACCATTACTCGTTCGATGGTCAATGCCGTGAGCGCTCGGTCGTGCATAAGGCAACTCTCAAATCTGCCAATAACTTGAACAAGGTTTACTATGAAAGAGCAGAAATGGAATTCAAGTTCAGAATTTACAACCACAGACACAGTTTTGAACGCCAAAAAAGACAAGCAACTAGCTCTCTCCAAAAACGTTTGGTCCATCAAAAGAACACACTATAGCCAGCCACGCATTACTTAGAACATCCACCGAAGTAGTATATATTAAAAATTTACTGATACAAAAAAAATACTTGCTTTAACGTTCGAAAAGCGATTCTGTGGGTCTATTTGAGGGTTTTCCGGAGGTGTGGTACTCCCAAGCTACGTCCAGGTATCTGTCTCTTTATGACCTCCTGATATCAAAAAAAGTTTAAGTCCTCAAAAAGATTGATTTTTGGGGGTCTATTTGAGGGTTTTGAGGGGTTGGTACCCCCAAACTATGTCAAAACATTTTTGTCGTCTAAATTTCTAATGATAACAAAAAAACACTAGCGCGCTAACTTAAGGTGTCACGAAAGTGATTTTCGGAAAGTCTTCAAAGAGAATGAAACGTGATACCCTCTGATCATAGCTAGTGTCAAAGCAAAAACTATTAAAGGCGATTTTGTCCTAATCAAAAAAAAATTAATATGCTATTCAATATAATCTTGATTTGATATAAGCAATGGCCAACTAGATGACTGAACTCAGAGCTTAGGTTTCACGCACTGGCGCCTTTAACCATTAGGCCATGGCAGCTTGCGCGCATTCGTCACTAAAATCACTTAATAAACTTCGCTATCACAAGTTTTGGTTGCTTTTACCCCAAAGCACGTAATGTAGTGCCTCCAAAATTGCAGGTACTCAACTTCATGTATAGATTTATTGTATCTTCCTACTTCAAGTTTCTAGCTTTGGTGGTGTCAGAGTTTTTGTCGTCGTAATGAAATTTGCTTAAATAAATAAAAAAGTGTCGGAATCTTCATGATTTATTTTGGGAGCTGAAACTGCTTGCCCAGACGCTTCTAAATTCGACACATTTATTACCCCTGTGCCATTAGTTTTTTAAGCTAGAGCAGTTTAAACATCCGATTGGCATTTTAGTTTTTTGCTCGGAAACCCGTATCACAAAACCGATTGCTCCCGAAATTTGTACTAAGAATGATTCAGACGTGCCCCATCTAAGTTCTAAAATTCAAGTTTCTGACTTTAGTCGTTTCAAAGTTATAGCGTTTTCGAACTTTGTTGCCGAATTCGTAACTTTGCACAGAAAAAAACATAGAGACTTCCGACGCAAAGCGTCGTCAAGGTCCCAGTGAGGCTGAAAATTGGCAATAATTACAAACAGACAGCACGCAATACAAAGCTAATTTAAAAAAAATTATATTACCGGTACTGGCAATTTTCACAAAACGTAAAGAGTGTCGTTGACACACAGGTTTGCACATATTTGACACTGGCTGAGAATTCTACCTAAGTTGTACGTTTTTTTGAAATCATGTTCAACGATTAGGGTCACACAAACTTCACAGCATCGTTTTTTTCGGTCTGAGATGGATAAGCGCTTAGCCGAGACGAATCGTAATCGTCTCTTGTTGTTTTACCAAGATCGAATTTAATCTATTGAATGTTTGCTTGCAAACCACATCGGTCCCGCAATTCAATGAAAGGTCGTACCAGCTGCAAAACCAAAGTCATTCCGAAGTCAAAAGAATTTAGACTTGGAGGACTTTTTAATTGATTTTTGGCAATGAATGTCTGAGCATTGACTCTGCTAGTGTCGAAGATGTAAGAGAAGCCAGCCATTGTCCATCGACGTAATTTAGCTTGCATGTGTACGAGTTTATTCTTTGGTCAATTACGTCAGTCCCGCTTTCGGTAAAATCGTAAACTTGATGAATAGCTGGTTTCAACCTAACATCACGTTTTGCTGTTTCATATTTGGCTGCAGAATGGACAGCAACAAAACGTTTTTTTGACCAGACTTTTTCGTATTCACCACGTCAAAATACAAAGTCAACTTTCCAGTTCTGTCCCGAAAAAATTCATGAGTTTTGTTCTCTTCCTCAAATTTTTTTCACTTTTTCTGGAACACCTTTTGGATTTCCTTTCATTGTGCCAACTGTAGTAATATAGCGTTCTAGAAGCCAATTTGCAAGGGTAATAGGAGTATATAAACGGTTGTAAGATATATTTCTTACATCGAGATTGGTGTGCTTTTCCAAGTCGTTGATTAATGTTTTGACTATTTCTTCAGTTTTTGCAACATAAAATTTGCATCTTGGTGAACATTGTAATTGCGTAGTTTTTCAACGTAAAGGGTAGTTCTAAACGTAAAAGGGTATCGGCTAGCATTTATGGATTTGAATAATAATCCATATTTTGGGGATTTTGTTGGGATTATATTGTCGAAACCTATTTTATTCCTCAAGGAGTAAAGAGTTTCATCGAGCGAAAGAAAATCGCCGGGAATAATGCAACTGCCACAATTTTGGTTAAAAGATTCGAATATGTTGCGAATGGCAGCACATTTGTCATAAAACCAACGTTGAGGGCTTGTAATGTGGTCATCAAAACTGATGTGAGCAAATAAAACTTGAATCGCTTCTTGCTCATAGTGACGCCAAAAATACGATGACCAGGCAAGTCATTGAAAAACATTAACATCATGATTGGTCCATACGAAAAGTCTTCGAAGGTAAATCAAGCCAATAAATGCCAGCATTTCGCTAGCACTTGTGGTTTTCATATAGCTATCATAGTTGTGATCCGAAGAACGAGCCAGAAATTCGGTTCGGACTAAATTAATTTTTATGTTTGTGCACATAACAACTAGTGACAACATATCTGGAGTAAAAAATAATTTTCCCGTTTTTTTTGGATCTAAAATGCTTCTGTATTCTGTCTTTACTCCAGTGTTGCCACTAATTATATTGGCAGCATTTTGGCGCCCAGCTGTGCTTGGCCGGGAGTTTGACCATTTGATAATACTTCCTTCGTTTTTTTTCTTTTTCCAGTCAGCATAAATACTTCGCATTCTTTTTTTTGCTAGTGAATTAAGGTCCAACATATCATAATTGCTTTTGTCAAGGGCTTTATCAAGCGTTGTAACTATCTTTTTGGGCCGTCTCTGAGGATTAAAGGCAATTACAGACGGCTCTTGACCTTAAGTGGCTGTTTTGGCGATGTCGGCTTCAGTTACAGCAGAAATTGGCGAAGCAGGACACACTACTTCAACCATGATATGTTGACCTTGTTCACTCTCGTTTTCTTCTTCTTCTAGTCATTCCTGCGACGAAGGAGTTTTAAGCCGTTTGCTGTCAGAGTCGGAGGACATATCTTCTTCGAAATCTACATCTAACGCCGTAAACAGATTATCTTTCGCTTCTGCAGCGGCAAATCGGCCGTGCTTCTGAGAAATTGAATTGCTATTGCTCGCGATCATTTTGTAGCATGCAATAGCAACTAGCAACAGTTTTTACAAAACTAAATATTTATAATGCAGTACGTTAAACTACTTAAGAATAATATGAAACCTATAAGCAATGCAAGACTACGTAAACGCTACATCGTGGTTTCATAAGTTGTTTTTTCGAGGCTGACTGAGCTCAAAACACTACATTTTAATTCACTGCCGAGTGAAGAGTTAATTTCCAAAACAAATTATAGCTTTATAGCAAATAATATGTAGCATGCTCTAGGAATTGTTGTAAATGAGCTCTGGCAATTTATTTAGTGTCCAATATTGATACTTGGCTGGAGATCAACCTTTAATTTCCAGAATAGTCCACGTCCACTTAAACCAAAGAACCACTAAGATGCTAATTGACTTATCAAAATTGCAGTTGATAGTTCAGTTAAACTTCTTGAATAGCAGAAAGCAACACACTAATCTTAGATTAAGAACTTTTTATTTAAGATTGAAAACAAAACAAATTGTCTCTGAGGAAATCGCTTCACCAAAACTTATAGCAATCATCGCACACTGCGGCAACATAAGCCAACCACAGATACGCAATCTCGGCTAAACTACCTACGAGACTCATATCCAGAACGCTAGAATTATTGAAATCCTCAAATTATTAGAATGATAGAATAGAAAAAACCCGCCTATTTATACTAACGGCAAAAGCGCTCGAATATTCCAGAGAAATCGTTATTACGTCACTATAGAAAAAGTATACGAGCTTATACAATAACAAAGTTAAGTCAAATTGCAACGTAATTATGACGTCATGCAACTGATGACTCGCAAACAACCAGTGGTGGTCATTGACTTGGGGGCCTCGGGCAAGGAGACGAAAAACGGGCCCCCCTTAAACAACACCTAATGCTACTGAGATCGTGTAGAATCAGCGCTGCCTGGTTGGTACTTAGCAGGAGGCTGTCCCCCAAAAAAGGTTGTTACTTAACCAATGTAGCCAGATCAGTTTTAGTAAATCTGACGGTGAGCTCAACTAAAAACTTCATAACTAGCAGATCAAGATCTGAAAAAGTGAAAGTGAACATTATCGGTAGTCAATTGCTCATACTCACTGAACCAATGAATCATGGCAGATACTTGACATATTTTATCATCTAGCAGTGTCATAACTTTAATAAGTTAAACTTATAATGGATTTCCAATTCTCGATATTTCAGATTTTTGTGGTTTCGATGTACTATCAAGCATAGATACATCACATTGATTCATTAGAAATCATAAAACTTTACACAAAACTTTACGCAAAATTTTGCGTAGATACACCAAATTGATTCATTAGAAATCATAGAACTATGCACACATACACAAACTTTGCACAAACTTACCCAAAATTTTCTTAAACCAACTAATTAAAAATTTGGTAAAACTAACATTGAAGTTCTTGGACCGAAATATTGGGCAAACGTGCCAAGTGATCTCAAGATATATGCCGCTCTCACACTTTCGCGAATTTGACAGCGACTCCACTGCGAATCAATTCGCAGCGCAGTCTCAACGCATTCGCAGCGCAGTCTCAACGCATTCGCAGCGCAGTCTCAACGCATTCGCAGCGCAGTCTCCGTAGAGTCGCAGAGCATGGTCAATCTTCTGCGAATGCGTTGCGAATTGAATTCTACTAATCTAGAAAAAAAAATTATTCATTTTCATAATAAGAAAGCGGGTAAAATTAAAGAAAAAAACTTTATTTAGAAGATTAATTACGCATATTACTTCTGATGAAGATATAAATTTTAGGGAAAGCTTTAATTTAGCAGCAAACAAAAAGCACAAACGTTGTCCAACAAATCAAAATCGAAAAAAAAAATAACAGTACTAAAACCGGTTAGTCTTCGCGAAATGGCTATGATGTAATTAATACGGCATACCCAAGCGGTAACGCGGTATTTTGCAATGGTACCATTGGTTCACTACTGCGATACTTTACCATTTAAAGGTGCTACTGGTTTTTTATAAAATGCAAAAATTTTATTTAAATCAATGTGAAAAATAAATGTACTGAATAGACATTGTAATTTGTGGATAAATTTGTGGGTAAATTCTAACTCAGCCTGCAAATTTTCTATTCCTAACAATTCTAACGCCTGCCAACTTAAATACAGAAGACTAAACTTCGACTTTGTTCAAATGTTTAGAACTTTTCATGTGATGTGACTGCATTTGAGCGCCAAAATTTTATTCCCTTCTAAAAAAATAAAAAAATACTGATCGAATCCAAAATAAAAAAGTACCGATTTAGCAAAATCAAAGTAATTCGGTAGCGGTGCATATTTTTAAAAGTACCGGCGGTACCGATGAGGAAAAAGTGATTCGGTACTGCCTAACTTTGATGCTAACAAATCGTTTACTCTTGATCATTTGCTCGACAAACCTATGGCTTAAACCATGTCCGTGAACGGATATCCAGTACCGGTAATTCACAAATGCTTTGGGCTAGACGTTTTTGAACACTTAAAAAGTCACCCTTTGCAAAGTGCTTCACAACAAAAAGCCCTCTGCAAAAAGCCCCCAGTAAAAAGCCCTTCGAAAAAAGGGGGCCTTCTATAGTCTAAGGAGTTCTTTGTAAAGAAACCATCCGAACAGGGCTTTCTGCAAAGGGGCCTTTCTCAAGAAGGCACCCTGCGTAGAGCCTCTTCCATATACGAAAGGAGACTTTTGCAAAGAGAAAATCCGAAACGGGGCCATCTCTCATAATCTTAAATGGGCCCTCCTCATTAGGCTCCCGCAAAGGGGCCCTCTTCATGCAGTCCCCACAAATGGACACTCTGTATGCGCTTCCCAGTTCTCATAAAAAGCCCTCCGCAAAGGGCACTCTTTCATATTAGGATTCATTAACAACATTGGGTCTCTTTCAATTTAAGCCTACCCTTTCAAAATTCACCCTGTTGAATTTCCAGTATTTGCCGCATTAATCACATAAGTCTTGAATTGCAGTTAATGTAAGCCTTAATTGCAATCAAGAACCAAAGATTTGCTCGAACTGTGACTCCACAGACTGAAACTGTGTTTTGTGCTAGTACGTTGTCGCATCACAGAGCATCCAGAATTTTATCCCAAATTTTGTTAGTTTTGGGGCCATATACTGATTAAACGGACACCTAAAACTCAAAAGTAGCATTATAAAAATTGTTTTCGCATATAAAAAGTCATTTGTAAAAAGATTGACACTGAATCTTTCAAGTTGTTTCTCACCTCACTGAATTCCATAATTCTCGAATTGCAGCAAAATTGTCTGCACTTCGGCGAATTGGTCCGCAATTTTTATTGTCAAATCGAATATATTTAGGAATAAATTGAAACTTATTTCTTGACATTGTTTCACGAAAGATGGGTCGACCATGATCTAATTCCCAAAAGCTTTGTAGCGGCTTGTTTCTTCCTTTGAATACTCCACGAAGAAGACAAAGCCCAAAAATGTATCTAATTCTTGCTTGGAGATGGAAAAATTAGTATTTCCCTGCCTAAGAGCTTCAGCCTTTGTGAATCGTAAAATGCATTCCAAGTTTTGACGACCCCACAGCTCTTTGAAAACATCCAGTACCGTATCAACTCTAGCAAGAATAAATTGGTTTGTTCCTGGTCTGGTTCGAATAATGTTACTCCTGCTTGTTCTGCCATTGGCATTCGACGGTCGATTTTCCCAAACAGTTCCGTCCCTGCTCAATATGCTTTTGTTGTTAGTGTTGGGTGAGTGAAGATTTTTGTTTTGCAGAGATTCATCTTCAGCACACTCATCCTCATCATCTTGAGAGCTGTTCTCCTGTTCTGTTATAATAAAGTTGCTTTCATCAAAATCTTCTACGTCAGAATCAACATCTGCTGCAAACAACGTCAAAACTTCTCTAGGATCATAAGTTTTGCCATTTTCAAATATATTCGACATGCTGGCCTAGGTTGTGCTACAACAGTTTCTAAAGGCTAAAAAAATTCAATTTATGTTCAAGTTAAACTAGGTTAACGTTTACGCCAGTTTTTACAAAGGCTATTCTTTAGCTTATATTATTGTTTTAATACTTACATACGTTACCATACACTTATATACGCCTATCCCCACCAACATGGTCTAACGAGACTCTAACCTAAAATGACTGAAAACTGCCACAACGCTACGCAATTAGCTTTTGACGTGGTCAATGCAAGTTTACTACTTTGTGACGTGACAACCCTGAGTGCTATCCTTCCTATCTTACTAAAGAATCAGTCAGTAGCACTTCCAGCAGGCAATTGCAAGCATCTTATTCTGCTGTTCAGTAATGATTTCCCTGTGTACGACCTACTGCCAAAACCACTGCTTACAAATCTTTTTTTAATAACTTTTTTCAATAAGATGTCAATCGGCAATTTGGTCTGAAGTGCTAATTACATAACGTTTTATCACGTAATTGAATTCCTTTGTTACAAACAGATTTCAGATACCATTAAATTAGGATTATTTCAACAACAAATTGTCCAAGAAATTGTTTTCAATATTAAGTGCTAAGGTCAATTGACCCCTTTGGTAGTTTTTGAAGAAAAAATATCCGGTATTTCTAGGGTTAAAGGAAATAAAACGAAAATGAGAAATATTCATCCGCGCTTTTTTCATGTGCTTTTTTAGGGTTAAGATTAGAGTTTAGGTTAGAGTTTGGGTTAAGGTTTGATTTGGGAATAGTTTTAGGGTAAGCATTTGAGTTTGGGTTAGGTTTGAGTCAGAATTAATAAAAAACTAGATAAAAATTTCCAGTGAAACAAAGCCTTCCTTAAAATTATCGTTAGGGTTTGGGTTAGATTTTGAGTTTGGTTTAATATCAACGTTTGGGTTAGAGTTTGGGTTAGATTTCGCGTTGAGGTTTGGGCTAGAATAGCGATTTCTTATTCTTACGTAACGTTACAGTAGCCTTTGCCATTAACGTCATTGTTTATACGTTATATAAGCAGTAAATAAACGAAACATTACTGATGCCATTCCCAATAAATCAAGATTCATTAAGATTTTTAGCAGGTTGAAATGGGAGTGAGATCCAATCCAATTAATATTCAAAAATTTTCATAAGCTTAAAAATTAAAATTGGATTTTGTTGCAGTTGGCCTAGGCATACTCTGCTGCTTGTTTATTGTATACAGTTCTTGATATACTGTTATTGCTCAGTTTGCAATGATGTTGGCTGTACATTGTATCTATGGCGTTTTGTGAGTTTTATTATCTGCAGTTTAACTGAAGATTTAGATTGTTCCGCTAAGCTGTACATTGTACTACGACTTTGCCTTACATCTGAAAAGTTCAAATGATCAGTTTTAGTATCAAGAGTGCATATTTTCTTTTATAATTGGCCTTGTTTACTATGGATGGGCAGTTGCTAATGCTTATAGTGCTATGTCCTAGTGATGACATTCTTGAGTGAATTAAAGGTTTTTGTGTTTGTAAGGGATGTGATAATGAATCAAGCCATCAACTCATTTTTCATGTTATCACCAAAGCTGCAAAACCATTCAGTAAAGGTGAAAGTGCAATTCCATCATCTACAATACTAGCTTACAGGTGTGGTGATACCCGATTTTATGTACTTTTCTGAATTTGCCTGTAGCCAAATTTCAAGAGCATGGATATTTTCGAACTTGGTTTTCATATTACTCCAAATTTTCCCATGCTCTATTTTCACCGTTATTGAGACCAATTTAGTTAGCTTTCACACATAAAGCTCAATAACGTCATCATCCGCTTCCTGCGCCGCAGACAAAAAACGCCTGTGCTCCGGTCTAATAAATCAAAACCTTCTTCTTACAAAATTAGTACTAGGGCAACAAATCGAAATACAATGTCTGAAACCGAAAATACAGAAACGACTAAACCACCTGTGTCCAACGCATCTGAATCAGGATCTTCGAGTAGTAAAAAAAAACTTCTGAAATTGTTTTGCAGCAATCACAAGTTAATGCTCAGGTCAATGCGCCCCAGGAAAATTTAAAATTACCTACGTTTTGGAAACATAATGCTGAAGGTTGGATTACCCTAATTGAAACAAAATTTAGACTATCTAGGATCGATGCTCAAGTTAATCGCTATGTGGCAGTTTTAGAAGCGTTTGATGCTAGCAATTTGGAAAGACCGTATGACTTCCCCAATCCGGAGGACGCGGCATGCTATGAAAAATTGATTACCCAAATTCGAACTGTGTTTGCTGGAGATGAAAACGAAAGACTTGATTTATTGCTAAAAGATTTAACTTTGGGTGACAGATCACCAAACGAATTAACGAGAAATTTGATTGCCGCAGCAGGAACTGATAACGTTTGTAGTCCGCAATTCGAAGAAATTTTAAAAGACAAATTTTTGAAAGCGCTTCCCCATGACATTGCCGCAAATAGTGGGAATTGGAATTACAATGATCTAAGAACTTTGGCTAATTGCGCTACCCAGGCGATAAACGCTAGTAAACGTTACGGTAGAGATAGCAATTCAGTTTTGGCCACTGATTGTGTCACTAAACTTGCTAATGACAAACCTTTTGCCTCCGCTGAAAGCGAGAACTGGAACCCTCATAATCGACCTCATACGCACAGTAATGGCCGCCAAACACAACGCTATTTTCCACAAAATAACTTTTCGCGTTCGCGAAGTAACATGGCTCAACAACACCCAAATTTTAATCGCAATTTGTCACAACCAAGATATAAGCAGTTTACTTTTTATGCTCGACCTGTATCCTTTCAACGTGGAGGATATTCTACTCCTAGATTTGGAAATTTTCATCAGTTTCAGCAACCCAGACCAGCTTTACCTCGCCAATTTGAGTATATTTGCCTCTATCACAGATGTTTCCGTCAAAATTCTTATTCTTGTAAAGGTCTTCACTGCAAATATTTTCAGCAACTACAACGCAATAATGCTTTAAACCGCCGAGGCCGGCAGCTACAATCAACCAACTAGACTGTCAGCGTACTCCTTTTGCGTTTGGCCGTTGATGCAAATTATTACGTGCTTTTGATTGCAATAACCGTATTTCTTTCCTGATTGACACAGGCTCATCGATTTCGATTATACCAGCCAGCAGCCGAGAAAGATCCCGTAGTCCCGACTGCAAAGTTTTGTACTCTGCAACATCAAATGAAATTCGAACGTACGGTGAGCAAGTGTTTGATGTTAATTTTGGTGCCAAGAAAAATTATCCGCGGTGTTTTACCAAGACTGATTTAAATTTTTGCATTATTGACATTGATTTTTTGACTGCATATCAGCTAACTGTCGATAGTTTTAATCGTTGTTTGATCGATCAAAACCAGAATCTCGTCATTCTTTTGTCTCCAGTATACTCCGCAACCCCACCCAAAATTTGTTGCGTTTGTCCAGAAAAGAGTGAATTTCACAAAATTTTGAGCAAATATCCCAACATTCTAAACCCCCCTCACAGACATGAGCGAAAAAGTCACGGAATTGAGCATGCAATTCATACTAATGGCAAGATTGTGCATAGCAAATTAAGACGAACTTTTCCTGAAGTCCAAAAAATAATCGATTCTCAGATTTCAGAGTGGTTGACGGACGGAATTGTTTCAAGGAGCGATTCACCATACTCAAGCTATCTTCATGTAGTGCCGAAAAAGTCTGGAAAGCATCGTGTGTGCGTGCATTACCGCAGTCTCAATGCGATATGCGTTTTGGAGTCCTACCCTATTCCTCATCTTCATTCCATGATGGATAATCTGTTTGGTAGCAAGGTATTTTCTGTGCTAGATCTAAAGAGTGCTTATTTCAATGTTCCCATTCGGAAACAAGATAGACCAAAAACTGCTTTTATTACAAAGTCTGGTTGTTACGAGTTTAATTATTTGCCTTTCGGACTGAAGTCTTCTCCCGCTTCGTTCATGAGATTTATCCACGAAGTGTTGTATTCCCAAGCCCCTGAGCTACGCGAGAACACCGAAGTTTGTCTCGACGACATTTTGATTCATTCGCAAGACAAAGATTCTCTCACATTTCGGTGTTGGAAAAAATCTGCAAATGTCTTAGTGCTTTTAATCTTGGTATCAATTTGTCAAAATGTTCAATTGGCCAATCTTACCTTGACTATTTGGGTTTCAAAATTACCAGCAAAGGATACAGAGCCACAGACGAAAAAGTGAAAGCAATTTGTGATTACCCCTTACCGAAAACAATCCGCCAGTTGATGCGATTTTGTGGCATGGTGAATTTTTATCACAAATCGATTCCAAAGTGCAGTTCACTGTTAAAACCGCTTTACGATATTTTGCGTGAATATCGCTCAAAACCCAAGAGCTCAGTTATATCGTGGTCGCAAAAAATCGAAAAATGTTTTGTTTTAGTCAAAGATGCTTTAAGCATGAAAACTGTGTTGTCATATATTATTCCTAACGCCCCCACCTTTTTAGCAACGGATGCCAGTGACTCGTGTATCGCTGCAACTCTATACCGACTCCATCCAGTGAGAAATGAGCGTGTGCCCTTAGCATTCTTTTCTAGGAAGTTGCAAAAAGCTGAGCTGAAATATTTAATTTTCGACAAAGAAGTTTTAGCTATTTACTGCAGCATTAAAAATTTCCGGTACATGTTAAAACTGAGGTCATTTAAAATTTGTGTGACAATCAGGCCGTTGTGCAAAGCTTGACGAAAAAGAATACTGAAAAGTTTTCTGCTCGAGTACTGCGACATTTACAGTACATTTCGCAATTTTCCACTGATTGTGAACATATTTCTAGTGAGGAAAACTCCGCTGCCAATGCTCTAACCCGACCTGGAGTCGCTCTTGTTCATGATTTGACCACACCTTTAGACTTCATGAAAATTGCAGACGCTCAATCCAAAGACCCAAAAATCCAAGCAATGTGCAAGCAAATTTCTTCTTTGCAAATTAAAGGACTACCAGTTGAAGGCACTGACAAGATGATACTACGTGATGTGTCACAGGCTGATCCTCGCCTACTTTTGCCTACTGATTTTCGTCGGAAAGCATTTGACATCATTCATTCACTGAGTTATGCTGGAATCAAATCAACAACATACATGATGAAGCAGAAGTACATTTGGCCAAACTTAACGAAAAGATGTAAAACAATGGAGTTTACAGTGTCAGGCATGTCAAACAGTTAAGACAAAACGTCATACCCATTCTTCCGTTCAGAGTTACCCTCCGCCCAATCAAGCTTTTGATGAGCTGAACATTGACATAATTGGTCTCCTTCCACCTTCAAAAGGTTACAAGTACATTCTGACAGTTACTGACCGTTTCACCAGAGGCTGTTTTGCAATCGCTCTGCCCGACACCAAAAGCGACACTATTGCTACTTATCTGTTAAACCAGTACATTGCCTTGTTTGGAGTGCCTCAAATAATTGTTACAGACAATGCTTCGTACTTTACAAGTTCTACCTGGACAAAGTTTATGGCTTTTCTTAATGCGAAGCACAAGTTCATTAATTACTCCATATCATTGCCAAGCAAACGGACTTGCTGAAATATTTAATCGTTACATCAGAACTGCTTTACGTTGTCACAGTGATAGTGAAAACTTGTTTGAACATTTAGGCCTAGCCATGCTTGGTATCAAAGCAAGTTACAATCATGACATTCAAATGAGTCGTGCTGAAAGACTGTTTGGAAAAAACTTTACGACTGCCTTCATCGTTTTTTACTAGATCTAAAGCTAATGTTTCTAAGGTTGATGACCCTTTGCTTTTGCAGAACTTAATGAAATTCTTTGATCATCGTTCAGCCGCTCCGATTAATACTCACAAGAACTACCGCAAAGTGACCGTTGATGAGAAGCTCTTCGAGACTCCCTCTGTTTACGTTCGTGCTGATCGTGTTAAGAAAGGGCTAGAACCTTCTTACACAGGACCGTACAAGGTTCAACAGAGGTTTGACAAATATTTTACAATTAGAACCTCCAGAGGCCCAAAAAATGTGTTTTTAGATCGCCTCAAGCCTGCTTATGAAGTTGACATTATGCAAAATAACCAGGTCAATTCGAAGGATTCTAATAATTCTTTGATTGCAGATTCTAACTGTTCGACAGGGAGTGCTTCAAGTGCGCTCAAAAGCAAGCACGAGTCTTCTACGGAGACTACGACAACCTCACCGGAGTCGCCAGCCCCAAACATTTAGAGTCCAATAAAGTCCACAAGAAACTACGTGACCAGATCAGGTCGAGTTGTCCGTTCACCTTTACGTTTTGGTTAATATACTACCGTAATATACTTGTGTAATGTATTACATAGCTTGCTTTGTTTTATGTTTTGGTTGTGTCCTTGGTAATTTTAAACAGAAATCGTTTTTGCTTTGTAATAAGAATAGCCAGAAGAAACACTTTGCCTTTCAGGATCGTATGGAATGTCAACCGCAGAAGCTCCAACGCCTGGAGACTTGCCATGCTGATGTTTTTTCGACCCGTTCGACCTTGCGTAGGATAACTGCTTACTTTTTTCCTTCCAAGGAAATTAGATGAACCACTCACTTTTACTTTTTTGGCAGTAAATTTAAAGAGAATAAGACAGTAGATGGCTTACCTCCAAGCCATTTAGTGTGCAACTCTTGGAGACTCACTAAACAGACTAGAGACGGGAAACTTCAGGCCTCTAACGGAGACCGGAAACTTCATACCGCTAACCATGTTAAGTTACGTATACGTGGCCTACTGCTAGATCTGGTTTAATCAGGAATCATTACATGACTCGAAGTTTCATTTTGTATGATTTCTTTGCTGATTCTCTTTCTTCTCCTGTCTTACTTATGATAAACTGTCATATCTCTCTTGGGCATTGCACTAGTCAAACTATGACAGTTGTTTGGGATGTTACCAATAAGGGCAACTTTCCAATTACTCAATCTCTTGGTACAAGGAAAATCAGATTGCATTATAACTCTTCTGCTCTTTATCGTATTGAAATACCTTCTCTTGGAATCTTAATTCATCGATGGAACCAATGCTCTGTGCGAGCATCTCATTGTTTTCCTTCCAGACTGTTGTGTACTATGAATGGTATTTACTTATCATCTTTGCATTGTCGTGATCTGGGACATTTAACTCTTGCTCATTCTCCCCATCCTTCACGTAATCTATCAGCCCAATATCCGGATTCCAAGTTTTCTGCTTTTTTTACCGAAGTTGAAGACCAGATTGCTGAATTTCCTTCTAGTTTTGCTAAACAAAATCGTCTTTTGCATTGCCAACTTGAAAGAGCTTTGGGTATCATTTCCACTACGACTGGAAGATTGTTTCCTACTGAGATCCTGTCTTTGGCGTTAGGTCGATCTTCCTTTGGAATCGCATCTGGCGACGTCCTAACTGAACTCAACTGCTTCCAAGTTGTAGGACGGGTTTTACCTTCGTTAGCCTTAGATGATGGTAAAAAATATTCCTTGCTGCCCTTGGTCGAATTTGTGCATCCCCAAGTTGGTAAACCCGGGACAGGCCAGCTTGTTAGCCCGAGTTTTATCCTCCAAGGCAAGCCAACTTACTACGAAAATTGTCATCCTGGTAGAACTCTTATTTTTAGAATAAACTCTAGATTCGTTTTGTTCGAAAATTGCACTGCTACCCACTTCAACTTGCTCACTTCGCAACTGCATGTACCCCTCTCTGTCATTAAAGAAAATTTCACTGCTAAACATTTCTCCATCATTCATGAGCAATTTGCAGAATTTCAAAATGGATTGACTGATTTGCATTTTCTACTTTCTGTGATTTCACAAACAGCAGTAGATAGAGATGAAGTCAAAAATGCTATCAACATGATGATTTCCATCGAAGATAAAAGGGCAAATATGTCTGAAGTAGCTACGGACTTACAAACTTTCGCCCATCGAACTTTACTGTTGGCTTTAAGCGAAATCACTTCTCCAATAGTTACTTTTTTGTTTGCTGTAATTCAAGTTTTATCTTTTATTTGGACAATTGTTTTAACAGTTAAATTTTTGAAAAATGACGCTCCTCAACGTTTTCGCTCTGCTAAGCATTCTTCGTTGACATTGCTTACTAAATTAAGAGCAAAACGACCTTCCGCTAGTGCTGACATCACTGATAATCAAGATTCGCCTTTGAATAGTTCTTCCCGAAGAAATACTTTTGGCTCTACCCATATCTTGTAAAAATAATAATTACAGTAGAATTTTTGAGCATACTCATGTTATTGATTGAAACGAATTTGGATTAATTTGTGTTCTGTAATTAACCAAATCTAATCAAGAATCTAATGCTTTATTTGTTATAATACTGCTTATACTGTACTGTTATTGTTTGGAATTTTACGTTTTGTTTGTGTTTAGAGAATTCGTTGATGATTTGTGGGAAATGTACGCATGGGAACGTGGTTTCGGCCAGCCGATCTACTGCAAAAGCACCGCTACCACCAGACCATTAACAGCGAATATTATCTTGAACATTCAAACGACTGAAGTCTGAACGTAATAAACCTTTAAAATGCAAGTAGTACTAAGCTGAGAGCAAAATCGATGAAGACTTTAATGATGATTGATGAACGAACAATTATACGAGTTATCCCTGCTTACACTGACGTTATATGTTTGACATACTACTGTGAAACGTACCGTAATGCAGTACATTGACTTTGACAGTTGCAAGTGTTACTATGCTCATTCCATTGCACTATCAAATGCGTCGCGAATGACGTTACCTGAATCATGCTTGTTCTTGCCGAATCGTTCTTGTAAAAATTGCTTTAGCACATTTTTGATTGTGTGACGTTATTCCGTGTATATATTGTTTCAAATGATTGAATGAATATTTTTCTCGAATAGTAATCAGCGTTCATCCATCTCTCTTCAGTGCATTCCCATTTATGAACTTTTTGTTCGCGTGCCTCGGTGCGGTTGCTTCTTGGTGGGTTAGGTTTGGTTGAGCTTTGTTTTCATTTTCTTCACTCACAGTCTCCTTTCTAATGCTTGTGCTCATTATTAGTTGTATTGCTAAGCAGGCGCGTAGCCAGAAATTCGCAATGGGGGGCTGCTTTGGGGGTCTGGGGGCGGAGCCCCCAGCGCTCGAAAATTTTGCATTTTTTTGCAAAAATAACTTAATTTTAGGGCTGTTTTGATAAAAAAACAATGCTTTTAAAACGTGGCTTAGAAATTGGAGGTGCAAACATGATTAAACTGGTTGCCTAAATGTGCTATTTGGGAGGTGGTTGATGGTAAAATTTTAATTCTCTTATTTAGATGCTGGTAAATTGTAAAATCGAATAGGTCAATAAAGCTCACACGGAGTAATCTATTTCGTATACAGTTTATAGAAAAAAAATAATGCGGGGGGGGCTAATGAAAAGAAATTTGAGAGAAATTGGTAATTAACAAAACTGAATAGCCCCCTCTATTCCTTAGTTTATAGTATATTTGTTGATGACACCTATGTTTAGCATTTGTAGACTTGCGATCAAATTTGATTGCGTATTTTTGATCATTTTTCAAAGTTTTCATTTATTTATATTAGTTTTATTTTCAACAAATTAGCCCCCCCCTAAATATATGTTTCAAAAGATGTTTTAAATCACTATTTAGTCCCCTCTAGTACATTTAACGGTCTCAAAAGTGCTTAAAACGTACTGTTTTTCTCATTTGGTCAACATGCCAATGGGGGGGCTATGCTTCTCTATTCTGTTTCGGTGATGCACGGAAAAAGCTTCGAGTTGGTTTACTTGGTTACCTTAACAACGATATATACATCGTGAGATTTGTTTTAATTTGTTTGTAACTTTTGCCTTAGTCTGGCTAGTAAAGAGTCAAGCTGCATACAGCGAGTTGAGAAAAAGTGGTATTTTTCGATCACCAAGTAGTGGAACGCTGTACTGCTATAGGTAAATATACTGTTCGAGTACGGTAACCGTAATTATGCAGTATAGTATTGTAACAAACTGCGTTACAGCTTATTGGTATCTACCTCGTATCGAAGATATATAAATTGCGATTTAGTTTGTTACAATGCTACAGTTTTAGCAGTTTTTTTTTTGCTTCAGGCATGCAAAAGAATTCGAAAAATATGGCACCATCAGTCGTGTCGATTTTTACCGACTACCAGGTTTTTTTCCAGGTTATTTTTATTCCTGTATTTTACCACAATTCGTAAATCTGTTCATACCACCCAAACTGGATTTCCCTGCTTGCGACTGTAATTTTCTTCCTTCATTCCGATTTATCATAATTCAAAGTGAGCATTAAGTTTCTACCTCAGAGACCAAAAGACGTCCATGGCCTATTGTGCACGTTGAACAATAAATCCCATAGGTGGGCAAGTTAATGCAAAACGTTAGCTTCGTTAACCACTAGTCCGTTAACAAACTTCACACCTCCGTTAACGTTAATCCGCTATTTTCAGCTTTAATTAACGGAAGTTAATAAAGTCCGTTAATTCGTTAACATTTTGCGTGTAATTTACATTTCTTTTTATTCACCCGTCTCTAGAACATATATTGACGCTGTTGAGCTGATTGTAAGAAAATATTTATTGCTATGGTTATCTTTTTGTGTTTTGGAAGTTACATTTTGAAGTGTAATCTAATTTCAAGCTAGAAATAAGTTCAAATGCACTAACGAAGCTGCGATCGGAAAATCGTTGAAAATTGCGGCAACAAGTGCTACCAGTACAAACTGGTTTGTACCGGTACGATTAATCAATGGTGCAAGATATTAACCATAAAAACCTTAACGGAAGTTAACAGACCTTAACGGAAGTTACTTTAGTCCGTTAACTGAACTTAACGGAAGTTAATTTAGTCCGTTAACACGAAAAAACTTTTTAACGGATTAACGAGTTCAAGAAAAAGTTAGCTTCGTTATTAACGGATTAACGATTAACGGACTTGTGCCCACCTATGATAAATCCGGCAATCTTACTATAAGCGATAATTGACCGATGCACTTACCAGTTGAGCTATGCTCCCGAAATGACAATGTTGTGTAGCCGCTGTTTATTCACCTTACAATACAAAGGGAAAACACTGAAGTGCTTATTTTGACGTGATGTTTTTGTGTTATTACCAGAAACATATACAGAACAACACCAGGTCTAGCATCCGGAGTACTGAAAGAAATTGAGAAAGAAGGATTAAATATGGACAAGCACCAGTGATTTTTTAGCACTATCTGTTGATGAAATGAAAGGTACAATTACAGCGGGATCATTTAGATGGTAGGCTTGTTGTTATTCTGCTTTCAAGTTGCAAATTATAGTAAAGCGCGGATCCGTTAAACGTACAGTTTGCAAGCAAACATGAGTTGCACGTTCGCTCACTAGATAAACGACAAAGTTTAGATAAACGAAGCAGTTAAAGATAAGGCGTGTGTAACT
This sequence comes from Trididemnum nubilum, assembly GCA_963965965.1. Lineage (NCBI taxonomy): Eukaryota > Metazoa > Chordata > Ascidiacea > Aplousobranchia > Didemnidae > Trididemnum > Trididemnum nubilum. The sequence continues at coordinate 431,670 of OZ014476.1, forward strand.
TGTTAAGTTTATATATTGAAGAGCAATCAAAATTATCACTAGTTTCATGAGGTGTGTTTACTTCTTGAATAATATTTTTTTACTTTAAAGCGGTAGGTTGAAAATATTTATTTTGCAGTTAAAGAAGACATTGTTTGCAACGCGGGTCAGGACAGAATTGTTGATTTTGTCGACATTGGTGCTAAAAGAAACTCTCCATCGACTAATTCCGCTTTCTATGTACTGCCTTCAATTTTATATTAGATCAATTATGTTCAATTTTTCCCGCCCTCTAGTGTGAGCTACCAACAATATCGCATCTTATCAGCTAACAAGCGCAGTATGGGAAGCATTGCAAAAGTGCCGTTTTACCGTATTGTGTCTTATTGCTGACGGCATGAGTACCAACAAAAAAATGTTTAATGAAATGAATAACTTGGCTGTACGTATACGATTTGATTTTACCCTAGGAATATTTCAATACCCAACTTCGCCAAAGAATCGATACTGTTTGTGATTGACACCGTTTTCAGTCATTATTCTTTTTACCGTAAGTATAGATCGAATACCCTCCTGATGAATTCCAGTGCTGCTATATCGGCACTTGATTTGTCAAATAGTGGATAAATTTGTGTAATTCCATCTATGCTGAACTTAGCTCATGTCCGTTCTTAGTCGTCGAAAGGGTGTGAACGAAATAATCAACTGCTGGTAGGGCCAAGTTTTAGGGCCAAAAAATCAAAACTGCTGGTAGGGCCTGGTAGGGCCAAAAATCAAAACTAAGCCTGCTTCATACTAGTTCAAAACAAACGGAAGAATGAAGCTGTTCGTGCAGTCGCAACACATACAAGCACGAAAAATTCCAGAGTAGCCTATAAATGAAATTATAAAAGTATGGAGCAGGCTTAGTTTTTAATTTTTTGCTTGATTCAATAACGTCTTGGAAAAGTCGTTAACATTCTATTCAACTCTTTCTTAGCCGTAGCTTAAATGTTTTTAACAATCATAATTTCCGAATTGAAGGTGGCTGCCAAAATTACCAGATGTTTTCGACTAGGATGCTTTTCACAATATTGAATTGACGTATATCTTGCCTTTCCACAAAATTTAAGCAACATTGAAAAAAAGCAGTTTTATTACTGATAGCTAGGAAAAACACAGCACAAACGTAACATTACGCTACGTCAGTAAAATGACACGGCGATAAAACGATCCACAATATTATAGATATTTTAAAATCTGACAAATTGTGCAGGGGCGCCGTCGCATCTACTACTTTTTTAGAGGCTACTGTCTTAACAAGAGAGCTTTTCGATATTATTTGTTTAGCCTAATCTATAGACGTACCATAACAGGTAGAACTACGTTCGTGAAGAAAATACTAAATGCCCGTAGCAATTAGTATTTCTCGTCAGCGTGTCCATTGTCCAAGTAGTTAAGGCGCTGTTTTTTACGGATATTCTTTAAACGCAGAAAAACTCCAAAGCAGATACGGTTTTGTCCGATATATAGCGCTACCGTCGTTTCGTGACAGGAGGACAAAGCAGAAACAAATTACCGAAACAACATACGAACAAAACTCAAAATGTCATCTGACGTTTACCGTAAACACTTCCACCCTGGAAGAATCATATTTTAGCAAGTTCCAGCGAGAAAACGTCAACTCATCATTTCTTTTGAACTAGTATGAAGCAGGCTTAGTTTTGATTTTTGGCCCTACCAGGCCCTACCAGCAGTTTTGATTTTTTGGCCCTAAAACTTGGCCCTACCAGCAGTTGATTATTTCGTTCACACCCTTTCGACGACTAAGAACGGACATGAGCTAAGTTCAGCATAGATGGAATTACACAAATTTATCCACTATTTGACAAATCAAGTGCCGATATAGCAGCACTGGAATTCATCAGGAGGGTATTCGATCTATACTTACGGTAAAAAGAATAATGACTGAAAACGGTGTCAATCACAAACAGTATCGATTCTTTGGCGAAGTTGGGTATTGAAATATTCCTAGGGTAAAATCAAATCGTATACGTACAGCCAAGTTATTCATTTCATTAAACATTTTTTTTGTTGGTACTCATGCCGTCAGCAATAAGACACAATACGGTAAAACGGCACTTTTGCAATGCTTCCCATACTGCGCTTGTTAGCTGATAAGATGCGATATTGTTGGTAGCTCACACTAGAGGGCGGGAAAAATTGAACATAATTGATCTAATATAAAATTGAAGGCAGTACATAGAAAGCGGAATTAGTCGATGGAGAGTTTCTTTTAGCACCAATGTCGACAAAATCAACAATTCTGTCCTGACCCGCGTTGCAAACAATGTCTTCTTTAACTGCAAAATAAATATTTTCAACCTACCGCTTTAAAGTAAAAAAATATTATTCAAGAAGTAAACACACCTCATGAAACTAGTGATAATTTTGATTGCTCTTCAATATATAAACTTAACAAGTTACACACGCCTTATCTTTAACTGCTTCGTTTATCTAAACTTTGTCGTTTATCTAGTGAGCGAACGTGCAACTCATGTTTGCTTGCAAACTGTACGTTTAACGGATCCGCGCTTTACTATAATTTGCAACTTGAAAGCAGAATAACAACAAGCCTACCATCTAAATGATCCCGCTGTAATTGTACCTTTCATTTCATCAACAGATA